>JACEEZ010018852.1:166419-221419 GCA_016584305.1 Chionoecetes opilio | reverse complement strand
TCAAGAACTAAAAGGTAGATTGTGTCCTGTGCCAGGAAAAACAGGCAAACCATTGCAGTGTCCACTGACGTAAACCAAATCCCCTTGGTTGCGGATGCATCCCTGAACCTTCGCATGTTTCAATCATTCAGCACATGCACTAAACTCAGCTTGGAGACTAAATGATGGTGATAGGGTGGAATCAGCCCTTATAGCACACAGTGATCTGGCACAAGAAGTGCCGACTCAAATTCAATAAAAAAATGTTCAATCAGCAAAGCCGAGCAGAGTCTGGTACAGTACGGCAGAAATTACATCTGTCCACACATTTGGGTTTGGGCCCACAAACGCCCGGAGTGCATGGAACCACATGTTTTTTTATGTGATTAGCCAAACTGGCTATTATGTAGAATTACATGTAGCAACCTACCATATAGACAAGAAGGTACGGAAGTGTGCTTTCGAACTAAAGACATTGCTTTTGTTGGCCAAACTTGCAGCAGGGACATGATAGCCATTGACACTAAATATCCTAAAAAATTTCCTGACCATATTCCACAACAGAGCCAGACAAACTACTTCTCAGACGATGCCGGAATGATGAAGGCCGCTTACGTGCTCAGCCTTAGTTTGAACTAGTAAAATACATGGGTGTCCCCAGTGATGAAGACAATGTTCCAGTCTTCAAACTGATAGACTTGGCTCAGCTGTATAGGGTCAGACTGCAGCAGCTAGGTGTTGTGGTGGAAAACCGCTTGCACACAAACCCCGCTCAAGAACAACTGCTTTCGGATTTTCCTGATCTCCAAGAAGACTCAAAAAGAAGGGGAAAAAATTCTAGCTTTTGGCTTTAGACATTGGTCCATCACTCAGGAAGGCCTGTGATCACGATAGTCAATCAATCAATCATTGGGGGCATACGCCGGGGGATGCAGTCTCCTCGCCACCCTACGACGCCACTCCGGTGTCCCCTTCGTGCGAGTCCTCATGCAGCGCTCCCTTTCGACATATCAAGCAAACTCTCGCAGAAAGCATCAATACAAAACAAACTGCCCAGCCACGAGCCTGTGGTCGCCCCTTGGCCTTTTTCACGTCCGAACTGTCTCTTATAGAATTACAAACCCGATGGGAAGGGATCGGTTCAGGGTAGCGTGCCACATGCCATATAACCCGAAGTTGGCGCTGACGGCCTATATCAGGTCATAAGACTCGATTCAGGTTCTCATGGTGCCAATCGCTGTGGTTCTGACAGTATTCATCCCAGCGATACCCTATGCTTCTTCGAGAGCACTTATTACCAAAGGGCATATGATTTGGATCTTCAAGTTCGCTAATTTAATGTCAAATATCTCACAAACCATGGCAAGTAAGACAGGGATCATAAGCGACAAAAAAGATCGGATCTTTTTCGTTTCTATTCCCTGACCACAGTTTACCGACATCGACCAAGAATACTTCTGACTGAAGCGGAGAGTCCCATAACACCATGTAGCTAGTGCCAACTCCCCGTAACGACTCTGGACGTGACCCGCCGTCATTCTGCGAACTGCGCATATCAAGGGATGTAAGACTTTCAAAGATCGCAATGTACTTCACCGCCACGCATGAACTACAGACTGTGACTGTTTCATGTAAGTTAGCACCTCCAAAACACCTGGACCTTGGCTGGAGCAGGAGCACCTCAAAGTCCCAAAACGGCTCCTTTTAAAGTCTCTATTCCAGGCCCTCGTCGTGCAGCGCCTCGAAAGCAATTCACCAGGACCTCCAGCGACTCAGCAAAGGATTACTGCAATCATCAGGCATAAGGAACAGAATTCAGGGATATTGGTTTGCCGAGGGATGCCTCCAACAAGGACACTTGATTACAACTTTCCCTATACCCAGTGCCCATCCAGTCCATACAACGTGAGTTGAAAAGTAATTGGGGCAGGCAGACAAACCCTGGGCCCACTGCCTGATTAAGGAAAGAAGCTGGGTTACACTCGTCTTCTCCACACTATTCACAGCATCTATCTCACTCAGAGAGTACAGGAACCAGTCATCAAAAACCAATAGGCCTGTGCAGGAATCCCACGAAATAGTAGGAAGGTTACCATTGTAGTGGGGCAAACGATGCACTGAGGGTCAAACCGGCCTTGTCGTTGAGTATAACATAGACTGAAGCGATCCCCATGTCGAAATACGTCGCGTCGGCAGTTCCACAGGACAGCGGAAACCTCTAGGATACGGCCCGTGTTGACTTACCAGGCGTCGAACCCAACTTACTGAAAGTATCTGAGTGTACAGCAGTTAACTGCGGAATCCGTGTCAGCAATATATGGCAAAAACAACTTGCCTGGCACGCTGAGCTAAGGCCAGCTGGTAATTGTTGACAATACTTGACGGTCCAGAATGCCTTACTAAAAGTCCAGGTATATTATATCATAATCCTTATCATTATCTGCGTCTCATAGACCCTTTCTATAAAAAAACTCATAAATTGGCGAGAGATATGACGACACCTTGGAATCCCAGTTGTGAATCACTGATCAAATAGTTTTTCTAAGTGCTCTCCTAAATTTTTTTGCAAAATACGTAGATGTCAACAATACCTACCAGCTGACGTGAGACTTACGGTGTCGATTACTTTGGACCTTAGGTCCTCTGTTTCTCCTTCTTAAAAATATTGAGACTTACATTTCCTTTTCTCCACAAATAGCTGGCAATCGCCTATAATCAATCGATTTCCTAAAAATGTGCACTAACGACTGACTAAACAACCTCGTTGCATTCTTTGAATTCTCTGGGATAAACTTCAGCTGGTCCTGGCGACTTTAAAATTCTTCATTTATCCTAACCCCTTCCACCAGTTCCCTAGTCATCAAAATATATGTTGAGGTCTCCTACATCGCTTCTTTAAACATTTCTTTTCAGTTTCAGGTATTGGACTGTGTAACAATCCATCATCAGTGTAGGTGAAAAAAAAACAAGCAAAATCGGAATATGAGGACGCTTCTTATTATGGTTTTGACCACTCTTGAATCCAACCCAGGGTGTTTTGGTTTTAACAAAGTAAATTCGTTTAAGGGCTGGGTGCTTGAGCCATTTGAAAATTTGGCTTTTTTCTCATTTCCGGGCATTGAAAGGACAAGGCCTATGTAGGCGACTCTGAGGGGCGATTAGCAATTGATTTATCTATGGGGCGAAATCTACGCGCGAGTGGTGGTTCAATGTTCAATACCGAGGCCGAGGTGGAACGATTATCTGAACTAAAGGGTTTTGTTTTTTTTTCTTGTTGTAGAACAAAAATTTATGTGGGCCTGCGCTAAGCAGATCACAGCAGGGAAAAGCAACAAAATAGGCAATAACCTAATGTCCAAATTCGAGTAGTTATGTCTTTACATACAGTGGCATTTGACGTTATGAACCGACCGTTGTGTCAATAACGCCCATATGTAGATAATGCTTTTGGTGATACCGCCACCCTGGCGAACGGAACCTGAATCTCTGCCCGTTTCATTTCCCGTTGCGATTGAATCGGTTTTGTCTCACCAGGGTCTTGCGATCTACAGGTTTCACAGCCGGTATGTACTACATTGATACATCATTCAAGTTTGTTTAGCGACTATAAGAATTCTGCACAAAGTCCCCGGGGGGGCACGTACACAGAGAAGTTGTCACAACAGGTATCCGCAGTTACGGGGTCTTCACATCATGGACCAGTACACCTTAAAATTTCAAAAGGGTGTAAACACACTGATTGAATCTTGTACACTATCCCTCAGATGCACAAAGAATTGTAATCGGTACTTCCTCATCCCATTCCACTTTTATCTCCCGCACAAAGATACGACTTCTCGAGTGTGATTGTTTTGGCAGTCTGGTGACTTTTCCAACACATTACTTATGACCCGGCGGGTGGTACGTACGCACTCGAAAATTCTTGTTTTACATGTAAGCCTTCATTATTTTCTGAAACATAATTGATGTAAAGTTACTCCCTTGATCAGGCCTGGTTAATTTTTTTTTCTGGCTAAGACCTACCCATGTAGCAATAATCTTTCACCCTAGTTTTCCTTTCCTTGTTTCTATTGCAATGTAGTATCGCTCCTCAGGGTCCTTGCCTCCGAGTGTTTAATCCTTGCTTTCTCTAAGCTCCATATTTCATGCAGTAAGTACTGATTTCCTCTTCTGGATATAGGTAAAGGACCCACACAATCTATTTCAATTTTCCCGAAAGGTTTATCAACTACATAAATAGGTTGGAGAGGGGCAGAACAAATAATCTGATTCGACTTTCCCACTCTCTGACACAAAACACATGTCCTACAAAATTTCATTACATTTATGTTTACATTAGGCCAATATAAATGATAAAATATATTACTCAATGTCTTCCTTATAATTAAGTGTCATGACATACAGTTCTCATGAGCTAATTCCATAACCTTTCCCTTATACCCATCAGGTATAACTATATGTTTTTTCACCATCCAGTGTTGTGATGCTGGAGAGGTAACTGGCCTCCAATTTCTCATTAACACACTTTTATGTACATAATATCCCACATACTCATCAAGTAGTTCTCCTTCCCTTCTTGTTTCATTCCACAGTGGTTGTAATGTCTAATCACTCTTATGTGCATTTACTAACCCCTCCTTAGTAACAATTGTCGGAAATTATAAATTTCTCCAGAGATATCTAAGAATATTACTAAAATTAAATAGTAGTAAACATAGGAGTAATATAAATTTATTGGGAAATTGATTTGGTCTCGTACTACCTTTGGAGCGAAGCGACGACCAGGGGAACACAGCTGACTCGACTCTTTTAGTCACACACCACCGAGGCGAGAAGAGCATCGCCCTTTGCTCCTTATCCACATTTAGAGACACCTCATGGGCATGGTGTCTCGTGTAAATATTCGTGGTCCTCAATGTACTTTATGAATTTTTCCATTCCACATCCATAATATTTTAGGTAAACTTTCCAGAAACTATAGCAGTCAATCTTATATATTAGAACCAGACCTTACTGTAAAATTAATCTAAGTATAGGTCTAGTTTCTAGTTTCCTCCTATAATCCTGAAATTTATCAAGTCCACCTGGCAACAAGATTTTAAATTTAAACATCAGACAAGTTTTACTGATAAAAGTTCGTGTGAGCTTGATCAAACAGAGTTTTTGATAGCCTTGACAATTTACCTCTAATGATGGGTATTGAGCCTATGGGTAGAGCTGTTGAATTGTCCATGAGCACCCGTAGGTCTCACGGACAATATAAGTGTGCCACTCTCCCAAGTGGTTGGCCCGCGTGCCATAACAAAGAATGATGGAATCCATTATAGCATGAAGGACATCTGCGTATTAAAATATACAGTCCCTGTCTTATGATGAAGGTACATTTTCACATCTTCCTACTCTCTAATACGTTTAGCCGGTTACCCAAACGAGCCTCATAATTTTGCAATCACAGTGGCTTTGTGGAGCCCTCACACAGAATACATTATACATTGATGAGTTAGGATTTAATTGGTTGTGTGGATCTCTGACTGGGAATTGTGAGTTAGATTAATTGGTTGGTGTGGACCTCTGCCTGGAATTGGAGTTAGGATTAATTAGTTGGTGTGGAACTCTGCCTGGGAATTGGAGTTAGGATTAATTAGTTGGTGTGATCTCTGCCTGTGAATTGTGAAGTTAGGATTAAGTTAGTTGGTGTGGAACTCTGCCTGGGAATGGTGAGTTAAGATTAATTGGTTGGTGTGGATACTCGGGCGGATCTTACAGGCTCCGGACCTTCTTGGATTGCCAAAAAAATTTTTAGCCACATATTAGAGCCAAAGAGGGTCTGTCATCCTTTTTCTCTCCTTCCCTTTTATCCTCTTGTAATCCTTGATTGGTAAATTATTTAATAATGTCTAAGAGACTAGTTTTAATGTCTTCTCAAACGGAAATCCTTTTTGACTCCAACTGAACTTGATCTACAGTTAGGTTAGGCAATTATCTACTAAGAAAGTGGACAACATCTAGCTAGTTCTTCTAGATTAAAACTTGCATTTTCTGCGCTCTTCGTTACTCTCTAAACTCTGCCTCTAAATCAGGGCACAAAAATTGAAAATTATGAGAGGGTACTTTGATGTTAAATCAATTTTCTTGCAGTCTCTCAACTTGTATCTATGTTATTGTAGGTTTTTCTTCAGTAAATCTACCGCCACTCTGATTAGCTAGCGGTTTCTGAAGGAAACCTGAAATGAGTTGCCAGCATCACCCTTTATCTGACCTTTGGTGATTCAATTTATCCACTGCAGTCCAACTCTGATCTAACATGGATATTTTACTTTCGAACTGGTCCAAAAGGGAATAACCACTCCGCTATATTCACTTCAAACTAGGCAGCTGAATAAGGTAACTTTGATTCTCTTAAGGCTCAAGTTCTCAGACTTCTTTTCTTCGCTATCACATCATCGATCTTAAGGATGGTATTTTGTAAGCCCATCTTCAAAAAATCAGCCTGATCACAGATTAATTGCTTCCACTTTATCATCATCCGCCTCATTTACGAGAGTATCATATATATTCGACATGATACGTATCTTTTTCCTCTAACGTGTGCTTTCACACTTTAAGTTGGTGAAATTCCACATGATCCACCAAAGCTACATCAATTGACCCAGTATAAACTTATTTGCAGTGCCCTTTATGGCCTAGCTTAAAATTTTAAACTTGGCCATAATGCACCCCAATGTCTAATGAATAAATATGGAGAGAGACAAATTTTTAAATTTAGGAAACAAAATTGCTAAATAGTGATTTGGACGTTGAGTTGATGAGTAACGTGTTAGTTATGAAAATTTAATTTAAGCCAACAATTAAAAATATTGACTCTAAACTAACAAGTTAGTGTATGTTACCCAGAGTTAAAAACTGAAATCTTGTAATGGCTGATGGGGGTGTGTCCAAATTGCTATGATGATGCCTAATGCTTTGGACACTTTGTCCAAATTTGTTGTCTGCCTTCAAAGGGGGTGTATCCCGTCCATGAATCCGCAGATCCAATCAAGGAAGTTTTTCGCCCAACAAAAAGATGTGGGCCTTGAGCTCACGCTGCAATTTCCTATTGTTTTGGCCGCTTGAGGATCTTTTTGTAGCGCTCGGCCTCGACAAAGTGACGAGGTTATGGGGGTAAATTCTGGTTCTATTGAGCCCATAGAAGACACAAGTGATCCCTTTTCTGAAAAAGCCCATGGATGGCCATCATATCCTAAATAAACAATCCACACTAGTGTCCTCCTTGATGTCGTTACCCCCTATTCAGGATGATAAGCCAGATGTAACGTAGGGGGTCAAGGGCTATTTAATTATGAATATTAAAGAAAAAATCGGCCCCATGCACCTCCCTCCTAAATATGTCCCTGTGCACTCCCGGAAAACGGCTCGCTTCTCGACGAACGGAGTGAATCACAAAGTGACAATGGACATGGCCAACATAAGCTAGTCGATAGGTTGGGTGTATCTAGCCGCCGCCATGCTGGTAATCAAGGGTTCTTATCCGGTCGAAGGGACCAAAATTTTTCAGTTGTGGAAATAAAAGTTATAAGAGATGAAGGTTACACTCCTAAATATAAATTAAAAACACTGGACTCACAACTGAACAAAAGATAATTAAATTAAGGGGCCAAAAGAAATTAACTAACTACCACTAAAAATTTACCTGGTTGATGGGCTGTCCAACTAATGCAACCAGCTAATACCTTATTATTGAGATTACATAAAGCTAGGAAACATGTTAGTGCTTTAACGGCCAGACCTCCTGATAAAGGGTACCTAATGTATAACTCTTGAGATGTTTGTTTTGACGTCTTAGATGTGAAAGATGAAGGACAATATTGCAAGGCAGACGAACCTTCAAGATGGTACAAGTGGACTCTATGTACAGGCGATATTTTTCACTCCTCTCCGCACTGATATTACAGTGTTTCAGCTAGTAAAACCTACATCCGGTCTCAATAGCAGGAAACATCATTCCCTACTCATAGTGCAGGAGAGATTTTAGGATTAAAGGCTAACAAAAGGAGGAACTCTTCCACACAGTCAAACACACCACAATAAAGCAAACCAAGCATGATCAAGCATGATCAAAAGATTAATAGCCTTCCAAAAGATATAAAAGTACATCTAGTTAAGCCTTAATAATACCAAGACTAGAATATCATCGTACATTGCTCACATTATCAGAACGGAACTTGCTCAAACTAAAAAAAATCAAGACAAGGTCTCTTCGCCTTGCTCTAGAAGAAAATATGTCATACATATTAATAAAGTGGACAAATGGCAAACCTTGCCTAAAGTAAACCAATAAATATTCAGGACTTTAGAAAAAGGCAATAAGAACAAGAGGACAGAATTATACGATACATAGGCAAAAGAAATACACTACCTAGAAATAATAGGAGAAAGAGACAATAAAGAGCAGTGATTGGTTTCAGAAAAATGTCGTTAAAAAGCTATAATATAGGAGAACCGCACCAATCTTCACTGCAAAAAATTAACTAAGGATTTATTTATCAAAAAAATTAATTAAAAAAAATAATAATAAATAATATTTGATGTCTATATGTGGATGGATATGTTGTGGTTTTTATGAATGGGTGGATGCATGTATGTAAATAATAGTATAATATGAATATAATTTTATTTTTTTGATTTAATTAATAATAATAATAATAATAGTATTATTGTGGGTATGTGGACTTTTTAAGGGAAGTTGGGTTTGTGTAATTTTTATAAATTTATTTCCTCAAATACAAAGTTGAAAAGCGTTGACTTGAAAAAAAAAAAAAAAAAATATATATATATATATATATATATTATATATATTATATTATATATTTATATATAATATATATCTATATTATATTATTTATATATTATATATATATTTAATATATATATATTATATATATCTATATATATATATATCTAATATTATATATAATATATTATATTATATAATTTTATATTATATATATATATACTTTCTTTTGTTTGCCATATCTTCGTTTCAAATTACCGTTATTATTGTACATGTTTTATAATCCTCATCAAATGATCTGGCATGGTGATACAGCCTTTTGGGAGACAGGATGTGAGGACGTTGCTGCCTCAAAAAAATATTCGGTAAATACAAAGTGCTCGCAGCAGCTGCTAAAAGGTGGGGAGCATGAAGTTTAGCTTAGGCGTAGGGCAGAGAAGTAAATATTGAGAGAAAAAAAAGTATAAAGCGATAAAGGAACTTTAATGGAAATTTGTTACCCTATTCGTCTGCATTGCGTCTGTACGCCTATGCGTCTTCTAAAATGGACGATGTGAGCCTATATTAGCTCCACACTCGGTAATTTCTTGTTCCGTCAAAATATAATTGAAAGTTCTGGCCAAGACAAATAAATCGAAAACGTCTCTTAAAATTATAAATCACCCAATAGTTAAGAAAGTTTTGAGTTAACTATGGTTATTAACCATAGTAATTTCATAGTGATTTCATGCAGTAAGATAAATAAGTGACTCACAGATTTTAAATAACAACATGTATTATGCAATCCTTTCAATCTGCTAATCCTTCTAAACAAAATTTGCTCTACAGGGGCCTCCTGATATGCTTTGTTTTCCTTTTGCAATATACGGGATTTACACTTCCTCTCATATCTTAATAGGTAAACCACATAACTTTGTGTATTCACTAACAATATTAATACCCCATTCTACCAGCCATCACCTAATAATTTTTTTGTCACAAGCATCATTGATGTCTCACGAGAGAGTGACTTGAGAGATTATATTATATTATATATAATTATTTATTTATTTTATTATATATAGTCAAACCATGCGTTTACATGTACCTAAAGGTAAGGATGTGCTTTTTTGTTTATAGTGGATACATAGATACTTCACTTTTAATATTTGAATGCTATACAAATACAAATACATACAAACTATATGTATATGTCTACAGCGTTTATCGTTAGGAAATAAGGCTGTAGGGAAAATGTGTGACTAAATTACATATTTATATTATTTTAGGGTCAGAGCATGTGATATTTAGCACAGTGAAAAGTACAGAACAGCGTATCATTACCATTGGCACATGGATACGTTCAAGTAAACTTTTAAAGGTGTACAAATATTTGTTGTACTCTTGATTATCTGTAAAACTCATCAAATTCATTTGATGTTTGATCATAATAATTTTAAAAATAAAAAATAAAAATATTGTTAAATGATTTCGAAAGAATTAGGACAGATGCTGAGTGAAAATAGAAGTATTTGGAGAAGTATCAACTAGTGAAATAAAACCTATTTCCTGGAAACATCAACTGAACGTTAAAACTAAAACCAAATGGCACACAAATATTCCTGCTACAAACAACACTGTTGTGACAAACTAACAACAATGTGAAGAACAACAACTATTGGCGGCGACACAACAAACACCTGTTGTCCACGCACAAACAATACAACAACTATTGGCGGCGACACAACAACACCTGTTGTCCACGACACAACAACAACTATTGGTGGCGACACTACAACTATTGGCGGGGACACAACAACACCTGTTGTCCACGACACAACAACAACTATTGGCGGCGACACAACAACACCCATTGTCCACGACACAACAACACCCATTGTCCACGACACAACAACAACTATTGGCGGCGACACAACAACACCCATTGTCCACGAACAACAACACATTGCGCGACACAACAAACACCCTTTGTCCACGACACAACAACAACCTATTGGTCGGCGACACTACAACAACATTGCCGCGACACAACAACACCTGTTGTCCACGACACAACAACACCCATTGTCCACGACACAACAACACCCATTGTCCACGACACAACAACACCCATTGTCCACGACACAACAACACCCATTGTCCACGACACAACAACACCCAGTGTCCACGACACAACAACACCCATTGTCCACGACACAACAACACCCATTGTCCACGACACAACAACACCTGTTGTCCACGACACAACAACACCCATTGTCCACGACACAACAACACCCATTGTCCACGACACAACAACACCCATTGTCCACGACACAACAACACCCATTGTCCACGACACAACAACACCCATTGTCCACGACACAACAACAACTATTGGCGGCGACACAACAACACCCATTGTCCACGACACAACAACACCCGTTGTCCACGACACAACAACACCCATTGTCCACGACACAACAACACCCAGTGTCCACGACACAACAACACCCATTGTCCACGACACAACAACACCCATTGTCCACGACACAACAACACCCATTGTCCACGACACAACAACACCCATTGTCCACGACACAACAACACCCATTGTCCACGACACAACAACACCCATTGTCCACGACACAACAACACCCATTGTCCACGACACAGCAACACCCATTGTCCACGACACAACAACACCTGTTGTTGACGATACCACCACAGACGGTGTCGAGGACATCACCACATCCATAATTTACGACACCACCACACTCGATAACGGCGATACCAGTTTACCCAGTACCGGTGACACCTTTACACCAAATCTTAGGCATCTTCTTTCTGTAAAGGAAGACGAAAACAGCGATGACAACGTATACAATCAAGGCGATGAAGATGAGAAAAACTATGGGGAAGCAGAAGAGAATGAACAGGGAGAGGGAGGCGACGATGAAAGTAACCAGTTTTCAGGTATATGTGAACCTGTTAACGACAATGATGACGACCTGTGTGACCGCCTTAGGAAGAATATGAAAAATATCAACGATGTGGTAATGAAGTATCCAAAGGCGAATCTTCTGATGAACAACTGGAGAAACTGCGTGAATATTCCGCAGAGCTTGAGGACATCGTTAGCCATGCAGAAAATAGTGATGCCTTCGTAGCCATGTGAATAAGGATGTATTCAACGAAGCTGTTGAACAAGTCAAACAGGTAGGGATGGATTTATATAATTTATTTTTTAAGAAAAATTGCACATCATATTATACTAGATAATAATGTTCATAAGTATCTTTTTATTGTCATTTAACCATTCATGCTTTCGTAACATACGACAATACAAATATTAAATATTGTTAACACCAATATGTAAACGAATTCAGTTACTGATGCTACCTTTAATTACAAATTTTCCAAAAATAAAGTTCATAAAGATAGCTAAGCAAACATAAACAAAATGGTCATTATCATGATCATAAACATCACAAATATGGACAACGTACATAATACTGCTGTAATAGTTGTGACAATGCAAAAAGACATGAGTCCTGTTACACGCAATCTATTTTTGTCTAACTATGGTATGTTTTCTCTTTTTCTCATCAAACACATTTCCCGAACCAGAACGTGAATGAAGCTGCAAAGGAAGTTGAGAAACAGAATCAGACTGAGCCCTCCATGTTCTTGCCATCGTCCTGGGGACTCTGGGTGGCTTATTGGCCATAGGTATACTGGCGGGAATCGGTTATAAGCTTTACAAGGTAAGCAGCATTGTGCTTCGTTATTCTCCATAGTTTGACTTAAATCATATTCAGAGATGGAATTAAAGTATATTCCATTATTACATCAGTGAGCAATTGAAATTGCTTAAAATATCCCTAGGATTAGATGAGTATTCATCAGAATTATAATGATTCAAAAGAATATATAGCCGCAAAATTCAAATGGAGAGACTAGGGAAAGTCAATCCTCGTTTTGGTCGTTGGGTCGTATTTTCTTGTCATGCTGTCACACACACACACACACACACACACACACACACATACACACACGCACACACACACCGCCAAGATGGTCAAGTGGATAGAGTATTAGCCTGTCATTCTGTGGTTAGCCGGTTCGAATCCTCGCTCGTTCACGGAGTTTTTCACTGACAAATTCGGGCGGTTACTGTCCCCTTTGAGCAAAGGGATGGGGTGTGTGGTGTATGAGGTGCCAGTACTACCCAAAGATTGGTAATACTGAACTTCAAGCTCGATCCGGGAAGGTGACATGCGACTTCGATTCCGACTCGCGTGAAACAAACACAACACACAGATGAAATAACACACTACACACACACACACCACACACACAACATATATATATATATATATATATATATATATATAATTATATAATATAATATATATATATATATATATATGTGAGAAGTGCAAATTACTGTATAACTTTCGCGGTGGGAGAGACCCGGATGTGAGGGGAAAAGTTGGCGGGAGGAGTGTTGTGTGCGGGGTGGAAAGGGTGCGAGCCCGCAGGGAGAGAGAGGCGGACCGTGGATGAGGGAGGGAGGCAGGCACTGCCGCCGTCCAGGCGGGTGGGCTGTCGGGCCTTTTGTTTCTCCACAACGCCCCTTGAAGTATCCCTGGCTGCCTCGTCTGTACTGTGGGACTGTGCAGCGTGGCCTGGGACGTGTGTGGGATGTGTGGGTGTGTCAGCCAAGCAGGGAAAGGCGGACGGTGGCGAGAGAGGGATGCAGCGTTGGTGCCGACAAGGAGGGAGGCACACACACCGCTGGTGGCGGGTGTGTCGCTGGGCCTCACATGACACATTCCTACAACGCCCCTTGACGGATCTCTGGCTGCCTCACGTTCACTGGGACGGTGCAGCGTGGCCTGGGACGTGGATGGTGTGACGGCGAGAGACGAGTGGGTGGAGAAGCTGTGTGTGGTGTGTTGCAGGGGGTCAACGGGAAGGAGACGAAAGAGCAGCGGGTAGGTGATGCGTGCTCCGTGTCTCCTCCTGGCCTCATAGGATCCGTGACCTCGTCTGTAGGCTGGGAGCCATTAGGTCAGTGCGTGCCTAGTGTGCAGTTGTGGTGTTGGAGCAGTGTAAGCCATTAGGTCGTCGCGTGCCTAGTGTGCAGTGGTGGTGTGGTGGGTAAAACGAGGGGAAAAGAAATGATGAGTGGTTGTACGACGTGTATGGCTTATTGTGGTACTATGGATGTGGAGATAAGTGTTATTTTTGTGTTGCGTTAGTAAAGTAAGGCAGAAGGAAGTTGGTGTTTCCTTGTGCCCTGGCAGGAGTTGTGTGTAAGGCCTGTCCACACTAGGGGTCATGCGGCTGGCGGTGAGGCATGGGGACGTTTTGAAAAACCATGCTTTTGTCTACACTATAGCCTCACTGCCATCCCTCGCGTGGACGCGCCGTCAGCTCCATAGAAAATGACGAGAAAACGACGAATTTTGTATCGTGGCCTATTCTAAAATATGATCCTCAACCCACCCACCACTCGATGCCACTCCCTTTTATATCCTCTTTCCACTACCGTAGATAACAGTTAAGTCGCCAGGACAACTTTTTTTTCTGTTTACAGACGTGTGGTGGCGTTAATACTTACATTTCTACATCCATGCTTTCAGGACAGTTAGAAGGGGCTATCTAGAGTCTGTGTCATTTTGTGTCTACATCTGTGTCATATTAGGGCTATAAATGAACAAATGACACAAATATGTACAAAGTGGCTACCAACAGTAGAGTCACCAACTAATGTTTATTTACTGAGTGTCGTACCGCTGTCGTCGTCGCCCGAAAAAAAAAGCGTAGCGAAATTTGAAACCATATATACTTGCAGATACAAAGCATAAAACAACGCTGAAACAGGGTAGATTATACAGTCATGATATAAACTACTGTGCATCATCTTTAATGGCACATAAAAATCAGTAGATCCTATAATTCGTAATATTTGGCGCCTGGCGACATCACTGCAGGTGGCGACTTTACTGTTATCAGTACTAGTATGAGAATATGATTATAATACTACTATTATTATCATCATTATCATTGTTATTTATATAATGTTTATTACTGTTATCATTCCCATTCCTATTAAGCAAGCTAAAAATAACATTAGTTTGGTTTGGGAGAGGTTGTTAAAGGAGATTGTAATAAGATTTTTTGAGCGAGACTATTTCACTGAGCGCAGCGCAATAACGTTCTCCCTTAGTTAGGTAGTATTATTATTATTAGTAGTAGTAGTAGTGGTAGTAGTAGTAGTAGTAGTAGTAGTAGTGGTAGTAGTAGTAGTAGTAGTGGTAGTAGTAGTAGTAGTAGTAGTAGTAGTAGTGGTAGTAGTAGTAGTAGTAGTAGTGGTAGCAGTAGTAGTAGTAGTAGTGGTAGTAGTAGTAGTAGTGGAAGTAGTAGTAGTAGTGGAAGTAGTAGTGGAAGTAGTAGTAGAAGTAGTAGAAGTAGTAGTAGTAGTAGTAGTAGTAGTAGTAGTAGTAGTAGTAGTGGAAGTAGAAGTAGAAGTAGTAGTAGTAGTAGTAGTAGTGGAAGTAGTAGTGGAAGAGACATTTTTTCAAGGAGCGCAGCGCAATAACGTCCTCCCTCAGTGGAGCTAGGTCAAGCACTGACGCGTGAATGAGTGAGGGCAGCGGCGGGCAGTGTGGCAGGATTCGGGAAGGGTTGGAGCGGCCCGCACCAGCCTGGCGGTGTTGAAAACGTCGAAATTTTAACACCGCCAGCCTCACCGCCAGCCGCATGACCCCTAGTGTGGACAGGCCGCGGCTGGCGGTGAGGCTGGCGGTGTTAAAATTTCGACGTTTTCAACACCGCCAGGCTGGTGCGGGCCGCTCCAACCCTTCCCGATTCCTGCCACACTGCCCGCAGCTGCCCTCACTCATTCACGCGTCAGTGCTTGACCTAGCTCCACTGAGGGAGGACGTTAATTTTATTGCACTGCGCTCCTTGAAGAATGTCTCTTCCACTACTACTTCCACTACTACTACTACTACTACTACTACTACTACTACTACTACCACCACCACCACTACTACTACTACTACCACTACTACTACTATTACTACTACTACTACCACTACCACTACTACTACTACTACTACTACTACTTTTTTTTACTACAATATACCTCCACCGCCTCTTTATTTGCGGCGGGTACGCCATAGCCCCACCTCGCTATTGACTGTGGCATCCAACCTTTACATACCCCCCTAAAAATACATACATTTACTAAAATAACTACCCCTAAATTTACAAAACCTACTCTATTCCTAACCTATCCACCCTTATCCCACTTCTTACCAATGTGGCCTCGCAAACGAGGTCACCTATGTCCGTGTTAGAGGGAGTGGAGTATCTCGTACCCCTGAGACACAGGAGGGCAGACCGGGGCAGGAGAAGGAGAGGCGACACCTCATCCAGGCGGCGACGGAGCTCCTTGGCTGGTGCTTCTTTACTGACTCAGTCAGCTAGTCTTGAGTAGAAGCTCCTAGCCTTGGGGGCCATGCCGCCAGATGTGGTGAAGACCAGGGCCCTGAAGGTACCATGGTCGACTTGCAGGATCCTATCGCCATAGGCCCTTATCTTCTCCAGCTCGTTCCTGTGGTGGACAGCCTCGAGGGAGAGCTCACGATGGGAGGCGGCCATCGGGTCGAAGATCCGGATGTCCAAAAAGGTCCGCTGCCCTCTGGTCCAGAATCCCCGAGCACGATTGTCCACGCGAGCCTCAGGGGCGGTATTTGGCTGTCCTGTACCGCAGGAGTTCCCCATCTAGAGGCAGAAGGGGGGTTGGCTCGGTGGAGACGTCGTGGCACACCTCCCTGAGCATGCTGGCTGTCAGGTCCCTCACCTCGTCGTGCCTGATACACACGAATCCCCCCTTTTTGCACGTCATGGTGTGGTCTACGTTGTTGGGGATCCACACACACAGGTGTTGGGGAGTCCTTCCACTGGCCAGCCGTACCTCAGAGCAACGGCATCGACAAATTCTTGTTTGTTGAGGTTGAAGCCCTTTGCTCTGATTGGTAGTTTATGTTAGCCAGTTGGACGCTCCCGTCTCCTGTGCGATGTGGATTTTTCTCACGGTGTCCTGGAGGCAGGAGGTCGAAAGGTGTTCAAGGCTGGTCTTCTGCCCTTGGGTGCCTGTCTCGTGAGAATCGTTTTCTTTTGCTCAGCGATCACCCCTTTGGTCGATTTTTACCCTTTTGCGTCCTGAGCGATGAATTTATATCCGTGAGGGACCTGGTAAGGTTGATGGAGTTGAGGTTCTCCACCTCAGCCACCTTCTCAGGAGAGGTGATTTTCCCCTCCCGCCTAGTCTTGGAGGGAGTTCGAGCAACGCCCTCGCGTCATTCCCCGGGACGGGGGATCTCAGTAACGCTGGTATGAAGGGGTTCTTTATAGATTCCTCCAGCGGTCTGAGGAGAGGGCTGATGTTTCCCGGGGTGGTGCGCATGACGAAATTCCACCGATGTTGCAGGCCATGCGTGTATGCCGCGTAGGCTGCGTGAGGCTCGGTCTTGGCCCCTGGTGACAGGACATCGACCTCGTGCACCCACTCCAAAACACTTCTTCTCCGACGTAACTCCTTCTTATACTCCTCTGTTCCAATAACAGCACCCAAGTGCCGCAGTCCTTCCTTCGTTACCACAACTCCACTGCCACTGAAGATGTTACAGCCCCGTCATAGTGCTCTGGGGTTGACGATGAGGAAGGATTTAGCGGCGTTGGGGTGTATCCTATGGTAGGGCCATTGGCCTGTATTAACCTCCACCAGTGGCTTTGGGTCCTGTAATTTGCCGGCCCCTGACCCGGTCGTCAGCATATGCCACCCGCTTCACCTTGGTTTTTTTCAAAACGCAATCACGTCTTGAAGGACTGACATGCCAAGGGCGTACATCGCTATGGCCACTGGGTCCCCCTTGAGTTGTTCCTTCCCTTGACTCTAACACCCTAGCCTTATTGCTACCACTCCTATTTTCATATAAATTAGAGGGTTCACTTAAGTGTTATCGGCGTATGTACCAGGGAAGGACACTTGATTTTTATATTATGAAGCATTGTTTTTTCTGTTGATGGAGTTAAACGCGTTTTTTGCGTCCACTAACAGAACCGCTTCACAGTCTTCTTGGGCGAAATCTCCCTCATGGCGTGGATGGCTGCTTCCCCTCCTGCCTGTTGCCCTGCGCATACCTGGAGGTTCCCCGCCGCCCTCCTCACATCCTCCTTGACGACAGCCATGATGCATTTACCCACCTACTACTACTACTACTACTACTACTACTACTACTACTACTACTACTACTACTTCTACTACTTCTACTACTACTTCCACTACTACTACTACTTCCACTACTACTACTACTTCCACTACTACTACTACTACTACCACTACCACTACCACTACCACTACCACTACTACTACTACTACTACTACTACTACTACTACCACTACTACTACTACATACACCTCATTCTGAACTGTTGGTAGCCACTTTGTAGATATTTTTGTCATTTGTTCATTTATAGCCCTAATATGACACAGATGAAGACACAAAATGACACAGACTCTCTAGATAGCCCCTTCTAACTGTCCTGAAATCATGGATGTAGAAATGTAAGTATTAACGCCACCACACGTCTGTAAACAGAAAAAAAAGTTGTCCTGGCGACTGAACTGTTATCTACGGTAGTGGAAATAGGATATAAAAGGGAGTGGCATCGAGTGGTGGGTGGGTGAATGATAAAATTTTAGAATAGGTCACGATACAAAATTCGTCGTTTTCTCGTCATTTTCTATGGAGCTGACTGGCGCGTCTACGCGAGGGATGGCGGTGAGGCTATAGTGTAGACAAAAGGATGGTTTTTCAACACGTCCCCATGCCTCACCGTCAGCCGCATGACCCCTAGTGTGGACAGGCCTTTATTTAAGGGGTGTGTTAACCGTGAGAGTGTGACGGGTGGCGTTTCTCTGGGTGAGTAGCGTAGAGGGTGAGCCCTGCCCCTGACGGGTGAGTGAGAGAGAGGGTAGCTCTTCTCGGATCGATCTCTATAGCGGTTAGAGAGCAGATTCCGACTCATTACATATATATATATATATATATATATATAATATATTTTATATATATATATATATATATATATAAAATATATTATATATATATATTATTTTTTTTATATATATAATATATATAATATATATATATATATATATATATATATATATATGTATGTTTTGTTACATCTATGCCTATTTCCCCTTTAAAGGGCAGTGACCTCCAGGGCTCGGATGGTAGGCCCTGGAGGCTCATTTGAGGGTGTGAGGGTTTTGCCCTCGCCTTTGGGGGGCGCAGGCAGGATTTTATAGTGACACCTGTAATTAGAGGATCATGCCGTCCCCCTGTGTCCTCCGATGCACTCGCAATCGAAGTTAGAGTTAATGGACAGGGCTTGAGGGCCCTTGAGGGCTTGGGCCACTCGACGGTGCATAAATATTTTAAGTGGATTTATGGGTCACTCGGGGAACGAACTCGGGTCTACAGAAGACCACACGGTAATGCTAACCAGTATGCTACCGCCTCCCCCTATATATATATATATATATATATATATATATATATATTATATATATATATATATATATATATATATATATATATATACATATTATACATATAGTATATATTAAAAATATATATATATATATATATATATTATATATATATATATAATATTATATATATATATATATATATATATATATATATATAAATATAATAAATATATATATAAAATATTATTATATTAAAATATATATATATAATATATATAATTATATATTAATATATATTTTATATATATATATATATATATATATAATACTATATATATATATATATATAATATATATATATATATATTGGTTTTTCCCTTTTTAAAACACTAGTAAGGCGTTGGGGGTCCGTGACCCCCGTGAAATGTGCGCCCCAAAAGATAGTGACAAATTGTTACTAGTGAGAACAATAGCCAAAAGCCTGAGAAAAGAATGAAGAATCCACCAACGTGTGTATTACTATCGTTTGTGGTGAGAATGAAGGACTTACATATTATCACCCTGGCTCTGGTTAAAAATGTGTGCATTGATGAGACTATGCTTGAATTATTATTCGAATGCCTTATGACACTTTTCTGTACATTCAAAGTTAACCAGACACGTCTAACTTCTTTAATTAATGATGGTGGAGACCTTCATTTATGCCACAGCTTCTATGTCTTTTTGGGTCTGTTTTACTCCCATCCGTATATATTTTCTGTCCGAGGAATGTAACATCTTTCAGACCATATATACATTTGTTGAGGTTTAACTTTACACCACTGGACGTGAGCAACTCGAACAACTGGGATAGACACTCCTGGGGCTACATTCAGAGAGGCTTACTTCCGGTCTGCACGACCTAGCGACTTCCAACAGCTGTTCTGGGCAACTTTTGGGATTCTGCAGCACAGTGATGACGTATTAAAGACGTTGAGCTGTCAAACCAGCAACTGCCTCTAGCATTGTAGAGCACGCAATATACATAAAATACTCATAATGAGTAATATGATGTTTCTGACTCAAGAACTGAACAGGGCAAGTATACAATGAAATTAGGCCATATTACAATGCCATCCGCTCGTGATGAGTTTGTTGTGAGGTGATGAGCCGAGTGGCAAACGATGGCATCTGACCATGACTCACCACAGCTCTGCGACAGACAAGGTATTTTCCTCCTCATCCTTCTTTCTCTTACCCTTATTCTTCCCTCTTCCTCTACTAATTCCTCCTCCTTCATCACCACTACTATACTACTACTATACTACTACTACTATACCACTACCACTACTATTACTGCTGCTACTACTACTATAGCGTGCTTTTGTCGTCCAAGCTCATCTTGGTACGATGACCGTTTTTCTCGCAATTGAAAACGGATGGTCTCTGCGACAACAACACAACAGCTTGGTAGGGGCCAAATAATAATCATCTAAACATTGCAAACACTATCACAAAGCAGTATAACACACATTTCAGCAGTGTTATTGGAGTGGTCTCGTATCCAAGACGGTGCTGGGACGATAAAAACACGGCTTATTCTGCTGCTACATAGAACATAGAAATAAGGAAGCTACAAGAGGCCGCGAGTCTACACGTGTAGCTCCTGTAAAGGAGCTAGTTATAGTAGCTCCTACTAAAACTACTACCAACTGCTATAGAAAAGGTTAGGAGGAGGAAGAGGAGGAGGAGAAGGAGAAGGAGAAGCTAGGAGGTGAGGAGGGAGGAGGAAGAAGGGGGGAGCATTTTGGTGTGGATGATAAATTTGTTTATAAACACAGCTGAGAGCGTGGAAGCCTTGTGATTGGCTGAAACTTTTTGAGAAATACTATGTGATTCGCTGGCGAGGCTGTGACGTAATTGTACTCGCTCAGCCAATCAGCTATCGAAGCCCATAGTGACACCGTAGCGCCACTCCCATATCTCGTACCAGAATCCCCGCGACTTCCGGGTTGTACAAATAGAGGAAGTTAGTTAAGCTAAACACCGCGCCTTTAACTCTCTCTGAATGTCTGCCTGGGCAACATTCAGAAAGAGTTAAAGGGCACGGTGTTTAGCTTAACTAACTTCCTCTATTTCTACAACCCGGAAGTCGCGGGATTCTGGTACGAGATATGGCAGTGGCGCTACGGTGTCACTATGGGTGATTTTTTTCCGCTTGATAATCTCTCTATTCGTAACTGGTCTTCCTGCCATTTGGGGGAAGCAACCACCCCGGGAGGCGGGTCACAACCCCGGCTAACACCCGATTACCCATCACGGCTGGATGGACAAGGGCTTGGGGTTTTATTAAGGAAAAGGGAGCCATTCAGTCTGATGCGTGGCGGTTGGTGGCAGCTACCCGCCGGGGTGGTGAGGCGAGGTGGTCTCGGTCAGGGTCTCGGTGAGGTGCCGCCGTTCACCACTCGGCTCATCACCCATAATAAAACTCACCACGGGGGTAGGAGATAGGTTTAAGGCCTAATTTCATTTGTATACTTGCCCTGTTCAGTTCTTGAGTCAGAAAACATCATATATACTCAATTTATGAGTATTTTTATGTATATTGCGTACTCTACGCCACCCCTACCGTGGTCGCTTTGTTTTGACAGCTTAACGTCTTTAAGTACGTCTGCAGAATGCCAAAAGTTGCCCAGAACAGCTGTTGGAAGTCGCTAGGTCGTGCAGACCGGAAGTAAGCCTCTCTGAATGTAGCCCCTGAAATCTAGGGAAGTCTGGCGCCCAAAGGATGAGATAGTCGAGATCATTTTTGACCCAGCCCGTCTGAAGGAGGGGTGTGAGGATCGAAGCCATTCGACGAGAAAATGTCGCTGGAGAGCAATTTAGGCTAAAGATGAGGCGACAAAATCGGTATAAGGTGTCCCCATCACTGAAGGTGGTGAGGGAACGACTTTCTTCATTGAGCAATATTTGGAAATATACCTCTCGCATGTCCAGTTTATTCACCCTCCAATCGGGCAGCTCAACACCACTGGATTACGGGCAGTGGATGCTGATCCTCCCATTGACGAAACCGCACCCTCTCTTGACATAGTCAGAGAGGCTGGTCTATGAAGTCATTCAGATAAACCAGCTTCTGATGAAGCTGGTCATTGATTTATGAAGTTTGGGTTTGTTGTTAAGGAATATAATGCTGTTGCGACATTTTCGACTACCTTCCATGTGTTCAAGCAGTTTTGTGTTGGTTATCTTCATTTTCAGTTATATGGTTTTTTTTCTTTACCGCTGAATGAGGACACTACGTATATCAGCCCCAGTGAAGACATGGAGCACGGGTAGGGCAAGGGATCCCTCAGAAACAAGTGCAGTTGACATCTCATGGACAGCCAAGTATTGATAAAATATTCCTGTACCAAAGGCAACCCATAGTTCACGAATTTTAAGCCTTTGAGCTGCCATGATGGCCAGAACTAAGACGTTGGTATCCACTGTGCGAATCTGAATCTTGAAGTATCCATCCCTCTTTCACAACATCAAACACATAAGCAAAATTCAAATATCGGCCTCATCATGGGTACATGGAGCCAAGTTGGTTGCATCATGTGGTAGTTTACAAAGGACATTTTCAGTATGTGTGCTGATTATCTGGTAGTCGTTTTTCAGGAGAACTGCTTGGGTAGCAATTAATTAAAATGGTTCTCTTTTGTTATCGTCGAGTCGCAAGAAGCTAACCATGCAATATCCAGGAAATTTACTGGTTGGACCCACACCTCTCCTTATGCCCTTTCCCCTCCTGCTGCGTGTGTATGTTTTCTGTCTGTGTTGGTTATAGGTATCCCATATGACATCGACTCTCTTCGCAGGTTGCTGTTGTGATGCAAGGTATGCAAGGAAGACATCATCTGCTTACTGCAAAGAATTCTTTGCTGACCAAGGTTTCAGCATATTAATTACAGTTGTACCATCAAGCCTTACCCGTATTCCTGACCGCCTTGGAGATACGCCCAATATTCTTGATCATTTCCTAACTACTAATCCTTCTGCTTTCTGTGTGAAATTATTCTCTCCGTTGGGTTCCTCCGATCACAATCTGATTTATGTAACATGTCCTATCCTTCCGGTGCCACCTCGGGAGCACCTAAACGGAGGTGTTACTGGTATTTCAATTCAGCTAGGTGGATAGACCTAAGGCAGTACTACTCTAATTTTCCATGGCGTAATTATTGCTTCCATGTCAGAGACCCATTTCTTTGTGCAGAGCGCATAAGGTCAATTGCACAATGCATATGGCATGGAAACATTCTACACATTTTCTCTAATCCTAAAGACCGTCCACCTTGGTTTAACTTTGAAAGAAAGACAAGCTGAGAGAGAGAGAGAGAGAGAGAGAGAGAGAGAGAGAGAGAGAGAGAGAGAGAGAGAGAGAGAGAGAGAGAGAGAGAGAGAGAGAGAGAGAGAGAGAGAGAGAGAGAGAGAGGCTACAGGGAGAGAGATAAGCCACAGGGTGAGAGAGAGAAGCTGCAGAGAGTAAAGAGACAAGATAAAAGAGAAGGAAGACAAGCTGAGAGGGAAAAAAAGATTAATCGGGCAGAAATTGCAGCTCAAGGTAGGCCCTCATTCCAATTACTATGTGATCCTGTATCCAGGCCTAGTCTACCATCATACAGGTATGAAGAGGACAATGTCCCCTACTTAACGAGGTTCGAGCAAGTGGCGTAGATGCTGGTACTACCAAGAGATACCTCCGCCGTTCGTATAGGTTGCCTTCTTACTGGGAAGGCTGCCGAGCTCTACACGTCCCCTCCATCATCCACCACTGAGGATTATGACTTACTGAAGCAAGCATTGTTAACTGTTTTCAGCAAGACTCCAAATGGATACCAAGAGGATATCAGGTCAGCCAGGATTAAAGTAGGGCAGAACTACCATCAGTTCGTTACCAAGTTATCGAGGATGTTTGATTTTTGGATTGAGTCCTCCTCTGTGGCCGAGACATATATGGATATGAGGTAATTAATTATATTTTACCAATCTATATCGTCTTCAACACCAGTACTTCGCCTCTTTATTAAGGAAAGGAGACTCTCCAGCTGATGGATGCAATACAGCTAGCGGACGACTGGGCCTCCGCCCACAACGCCTATCCGAAGGTCTCTTTCTACAACAACGGGAAGAGATCCTACCTGAAATGTCTTTATTTTCTAATTTATCCTTGAAGTTGACCACAAGCCTCTAATATATCTTGAGACATTCAAAGGTATAAAAGAAAGAGTTTTACGATGAGCTTTAAGCCTTCAGCTCTATAAGTTTAGGGTCGTTCATGTTGCCAGGTCTGACAACATTAGAGCTGACCTAATCTGCCGGCAATCGTTCTTTTCTGAGTTGATTCCTGCACTCCAGCCTTTTACAAATATTTTTAAAGATTTTTCTTGTCAGCTGCAGTTCTTCTTCGTCATCGGCTGTGTAGCAGATGTTTTGATGGGGTCATTTGTGAGGAACTACACCTGCCTCGTTCCCTTCTATCTGAGGATGTGATTACTCCTCTCATCAGCCGGCGTGGTTTGTCTCTCAAGTGCTGTTGGCCGGTACTACATCAACACCTTCACCCTCGTGTCCAGAGGTAGGGGGGTTGTCTAGCCTAGGTGACCCCAGAGCACCACTACACTGGTGAAGTTATACAGCTCCATGCTCTCAACCCGACGAAACCTCCACCTCAAGCTGCTATTCTCATCCACTGATGGCACTTCTGAAAAATTGGGCTTCTTTCCAGACTGCACTTCAACTGTCCCAACACCATTCAACACACACCCTGCCTAAGATGCTAACTACTTTGCTGAGGATTGTGGCCGCATTTTTTCTCCTCCAGGCTGCAGTACAGGGATTTATTTGAGTGACATATCCCTAATCTGAAATTACTATCGTATATTTCCCGAGCAGTTAGTTGTTTGATTCATGTATTTTGGATGCTAGCCATATATTGCCACTGTGTTGTGTAAATATTTTCGAGATATCATACCCTGTGACTTTTTATTCTCCATTCTGAAGATTGATAATATTAATTGATAGCCACCTGGGCCTTGACATATTTCTAAAGCTAAACTCTTTGCTCAAACCTTTGCTGAAAATTTTACTCTGTTTGATAAAGGGTTTGTTTCTCCTTCTCCGCCGTCCTCTCACTATTTTATGCCTGTAATTAAGATCTTTCGATTCGAAATGATGGTTATTTATGCTCTTTCTGGCCTAGATCCTCTGAAAGTTTAAGTTACTGACGGATTCCCTCCTAGTGTTCTAAAAAACTGTGTTGTGGTGCTTGCACCCTGCCTGGTCAAACTTTTCCGTCTTTGTATATCTACTTCCACCTTTCCTTCTTGCTGGAAGCTTGCTCACATCCAACCTGTTCCTAAAAAGGGTGACCGTTTTAATCCTACAAACTACCATGCAATCGGCTTGACTTCCTGCCTTTCTAAAGTTTTTGAATCTATACCAAATAAGAAGATACTTAAGCATCATCTCATAATCTTTTATACGATCGTCAGTACGGTTTCCGTAGAGGGCGATGTACTTGTGGTCTTCTAGCTTTCATAACTGAATCTTTGTCATCCTCATTTCGGGCTTCCGGTAAAACGTTTACAGTTGCCTTTGCAACATCAAAAGCTAGAGTGGCACAAATCTTTAATTTTCAAACTACCCTCATTCGGTTTATATCCCTCTCTCTGCACTTTCATCTTAAGTTTCCTTTCAAATCGTTCTATCGCGGCTGTTGTAGATGGTCATTGTTCTTCTATTAAGTCTATCAATAGTGGTGTTCGTGATGGTTCTGTCCGATTACCTATTCTCTTTATATTACTCATTATTAATGATCTTCTAAGAGTAAGTCAAATCCTTATCCACTCCGACGCTAATGATTCTACCCTGCATTTTTCAACGTCCTTCATTTGACGTCCAACTCAACAGAAACTAAGTTATTCACTGGGAGATGCCATAGAGTGTCCAACTTCTGATCTGTCTATCATTTCTGATTGGGCCAAAGCAAACCTTGTTTTGTTCAATGCCTTAAAAACCCAGTTTATTTACCTGTCTACTTGACAAAACCTACCAAAACTATCTCCTCCTTTAAAATGACACTCAATTGTCTCCTTCTATTACAATGAACATTCTAGGACTAAATTTTACAAAAAATCTTACATGGAAATTTCACATCTCATCCCTTGCAAAAAAAGCTTCTAAGAAGTTGGTATCCTGTGGCGTCTGAGTCTATGTTTTGCTCCCTCCTAGTTGGTTGCTCTGTACTTATCATATAGCTATGGGCCTTATCCGCCCATGTATGGCGTATGTCTCACATGTTTTTTGGGGGGATCCACTCATACATGTTTCCTAAACAGGGTTGAATCAAAAGCTTTTTGTCATCATTCCTCCTCTGACTGACTGTCTTCAATCCTTAAAACATTGCCGCAATGTTGCTTCTCCTGCTATCTTCTACCGTAATTTTCATGCTCACTGGTATTCTTAACTTGCTAACTGCATGGCTACCCCCTTCCCATGGCCTCGCTTCACAAGTTATTTTATTCATTCACATCACTATTATGTCCATCTTCCTAATGCAAGAGTTAATTAAGTTGCTTTACACCTTCATCCTTTATACTTGTAAACTCTGGAACTCTCTTCCTGTTTCTATTGTTTCACCTTCCTACGACTTAAACATTTTCATAACAGGATTGAAAAGAACCTCCAGAACTAAATTGGTCCACTCCCCTTTCTTTAATATCTTACTGTCTCCTTTATAGTCTCGCCAGAGATTTGAGTTTAACTTTTTTGTTTTTGTTTTAACCAACACTGAACGTGTTACTTGTACTTAAAAGTGTTTTAGAAAATTATGTTGCTTGTGGTTCTGCAGAAAAAAAAGTGAAGCAAATGCAAGCATAGCGAATAAAAAATAGCACCGCTAGTTACTGGGCTTTTTTTGCGGCGCAACAGGCCAACTGTACTAATTTCATTAATCCCTTTTCTGATTATATCTGAGTTTCATTACATTTCTTCTCATACAAGTGTTATGAATACATGATTCTTCACCTTATGTGGCACAGCACAAAACTCAATTATTAATTATATATATATATATATATATTATATATATATATATATATTAATATATTATATATATATATATATATATATATATATAATATATATATATATATATATATATATATATATATATATATATATATATATTCATTATTGTATTGCTAACCATTTGAATTTATGTGGTGATAAGTTATCTTTCTCACGAACACTATATTTATTAATAAGTATGAGATCTCGGTTGAAGATAACTTGTTAAGGCTGATGGTCTAATTTATATACGGCTTGACGGACCTCGTTTGTCGGATATGCAAGGTGGCAAGCACTTATATGACATTATAATAACATCACTTGAGACATCACATGAAATAAGGAATTGTAATATATATATATATATATATATATATATATATATATATATATATATATATATAATATATATATATATATATATATATATTATATATATATATATATATAGATATATATATATATAATATATTATATATATAGCAAATGGTTAGATATTGCTTATCTTTTGACTTATATTTTTCGACAGAAACGTACATACAAAGCAGTTTCCAAGACCAACTTATGTTCCACTTCAGAAGAAAAAAGAAATAGCCAAGACGGAAGTGAATTCCCGTGAGCCATCGCTTTGTTGCTTGAAAGAAGCAGAACATAATATGTGTCAAGATGCAAGGGAGAAAATACAACTGCCAAACATAAGTTTTGTATTACATTGTGTAACAAAGATAAATGTTTCAATTGATGTTTGTTCATGTTTGTATTATTATTAGCGAGTTTAACATAGTGGTAATTATTTCAACATAGTATACATATTTCGTCAGTTATATTAAAGATTATGTTTTATCGTTTAACATTGTCGGCTCAGGTGTCATTTGTTTCCGTTGACTACAGTATATTTAATTAAGTTTTGTTTATCTGTGACAGATACCCTACTGATGACTACTAGATATGGCGATGTATCAGTTTACTGTTTTTTATTTAAGTGTTGATATTATATTTGTCCAAAACAAGTCAAATATGTCATTTCACGGCATATCACGAAATATTACGTCGCATTATACTGAGAGAAAAAATGTACAAAAAAACATATGTCATGGGGAATATAAGATTACTTTGATTTACTTAAAGCAACTGAACCAGGAGTCTTTGATTTCATAAACGTTATGTATTCACATGGCTGCTTCCCACTAACAACAAAGCCCACGAGTGACTGAAAACTGTGTTACAATAATATATTATATTTGGACCTCACTACTGGAAAATATTCATATACAATGACATATTATATACTGATATAACATATACTTTTGCAGTATACTCTCAGTTTAGAAAAGTAGTAAATAAGTGCGATGAATATGTAGAATACATTTTTTTTCTGACATAAATAGTATTTTATTTACAAAAGAAATATTAAGTGAAAATTGAAAATATGGACCAAGATACGAAGCTTCAGGAACAAGCTAGTAATACTTCTTCGAGCTGCAAAACACAAATATTTTCAATATAATTTATGAGTGAACAAGGTAAAATTAAATCAATTTGGAACGCAATAAATAATAGTAATGGACAGAAAAAAGATCAATAATTTTGATGAAATTAAACTAGAAAAATAATGGTGGCTTCACTGCAGATGTTTTTGATGTACATTTCTTTAAAAAAAACTGGTTCCCCACCACAACAAACAAGTGTACAACAAAACTTTCACTGTCAATTTATCAATTGTCAATCGGAAATTTCTTTTTACATGTATCCTGTTACTAGGGACGGAATCAATCAATATATAAAATAATAAAAAGCAGACAGCACCAGGATGTGATGAAATTCCACCGAAACTGCTCCGACTTACTGTACATTACATTGATGTCCCTCTCACCCACGGCTCCCGGACCGATGGCCGACGGACATTTGGCCGACGGACATTTGGCCGACGGACATTTCACCGACGGACATTTGGCCGAACGGATATTTGGCCGACAGACATTTGGCCGAAAGTAAAAGACATGACAAAGAACATAAAAATTATGTACGTGACTAAATTTAAAGGAATAATGAATAAGAAATAGTATATTAAAAACATGCACTAAAATCATGTACTATTAAAACATGCACTATAAAATCATGTATATTAAAAACATGCACTATAAAATCATGTACTATTAAAAACATGCACTATAAAATCATGTACTATTAAAAACTTATACTATAAAATCATGTAGGCTACTATTAAAAACTTGTACTATAAAATCATGTACTATTATAAACATGTACTATAAAGTCATGTACTATTAAAAACATGAACTATAAAATCATGTACTATTAAAAACATGAACTATAAAATCATGTACTATTAAAAACATGTACTATAAAATCATGTACTATTAAAAACATGCACTATAAAATCATGTACTATTAAAAACTTGTACTATAAAATCATGTACTATTAAAAACATGCACTATAAAATCATGTACTATTAAAAACATGTACTATAAAATCATGTACTATTAAAAACATGCACTATAAAATCATGTACTATTAAAAACATGTACTATAAAATCATGTACTATTAAAAACATGCACTATAAAATCATGTACTATTAAAAACATGCACTATAAAATCATGTACTATTAAAAACATGTACTATAAAATCATGTACTATTAAAAACATGCACTATAAAATCATGTACTATTAAAAACTTGTACTATAAAATCATGTACTATTAAAAACATGCACTATAAAATCATGTACTATTAAAAACTTGTACTATAAAATCATGTACTATTAAAAACATGTACTATAAAATCATGTACTATTAAAAACACGTACTATAAAATCATGTACTATTAAAAACATGTACTATAAAATTATGTACAATTAAAAACATGTACTATAAAATCATGTACTATTAAAAACATGTACTATAAAATCATGTACTATTAAAAACTTGTACTATAAAATCATGTACTATTAAAAACATGTACTATAAAATCATGTACTATTAAAAACATGAACTATAAAATCATGTACTATTAAAAACATGCACTATAAAATCATGTACTATTAAAAACATGTACTATAAAATCATGTACTATTAAAAACATGTACTATAAAATCATGTACTATTAAAAACATGTACTATAAAATCATGTACTATTAAAAACATGTACTATAAAATCATGTACTATTAAAAACATGAACTATAAAATCATGTACTATTAAAAACATGTACTATAAAATCATGTACTATTAAAAACATGTACTATAGATCATAAATATTTAAAGATTGTTGGCAATTGCTCTCAAGAAATCAATTCTCTGATATTCATTATACTTTTCAGTGATAGACTTCAGTCTTGAGTTTAATGACTGGTATTTCTTTTTTGGCTTTCTTAACTGTACTCCTGATTTTACCTGCTCAATTGTCAACACCCAATCTGACTGCTCTTTTCTTAGTTTTGAAACCAGACGGCAAAGAGTTGGGTGGGTAATTGTCATTCTCTGCTCAAATGCTCTGTGCCATCCTTCTAAAGAGTTTGTTGTCCGTGGAATGCCGTTTATGGTTCTCTCTGTTGTGTTCCACATACTGAGTGCAAACGCTGGTCTTCGCCGTCTTCCACGTTGTATAACACCAATCCATGTGGCTTCAAAGTAGCCAAGAAAATCAGAGAGAAGTTCATCAGTTTCATCATCTAGAGATGAGACAATTTCATTGAAGCTTTCAACAACATCACTAACCGGTACAAATGCTAAAGCTTGCAAAGACTTAACAGTCAGTGCATTTGTTGGGTCATTATACCAAGCCTGTAATCCTAATTCTTGTATTTTTCTCCACAAACACTGCCCAAAGTGAAAAAAACATCCATATATGTTTGTGTTTGGGAAACAAGCAGAGATGCTATTAAGAGCCGCTTTTTCATAATCAATGGTGATTGACAAGGGATTAAGACCTGGTCTTACTAGTTTGAGAGTGTTAAAAATCAAGTCATAAGTTGCATGGTTTTTGTGCCTGGCTATACAGTATACTAAGGGAACAGTATGGCTCTCATCCACCATAACATATATTGTATACAGCTGAAAGCCTAATGGCGCAGAATCAAAAGTTCCATCACACAGCCAGTTGTCTTTCAAAGCAAGAAGCTGTAAATTTCGAGGCGTTGCTAGAATTAGCAGGTTGTCACTTTCATAAATAATAAATTCTTCTCCTCTAATTGATTTCCGTAAATCGTCAGTTAAAATTTCTCCGTCTGGTGCCTTCCGTTGTCTACGCACCATTCTTGCCAGTGTTTCTTTTTTAGGAAGAGCACCTGTAGCATCAAGTGGGTACTCACTAGTGCTGTTTTGTATTATAGTCGATGTCACTTCCTCTGACTGCTTGGATCTTTCTTTAATTTTCTGTACTGTTTTCAAAGACAGATTACGGCTGGCATCAGGCGGATGTGAATGCTTACTTGTTTCTCCTTGAATAACTTCGTCTTCTGTTTTTAGTCGCCCTCCACACCTTCCTTTGCGTTCACATCGCCAGTATGTTATACTGTCTTTTTGTTTATCAACGATGTAGGCGTAGCCATCAAGCAAAAGTTTTCTTCCTCCTCTTGTCGTTGGTATGAATTCCATGGTCTGAAAAGGATTATATATATATATATATATATATATATATATATATATATATATATATATATATATATATATATATATATATATATATACTGGGTTGATAGAACGGAAGGAAGGTCACGTTGATAGTACCCTTTAGGAAGCCTCTCTCTGTCTGCCTCTGGCTTGTCTCTTGCCGATACTGGAAGGTGTTATTGGTGGCGAACCAGCGAGTAAGTAACGTCAGAGCTTGTTCGGGGTTTCGAAGCTTTGAGTAGAGGCTTCGAAAGGAGTGCAAATAGGGGGTGTTGTAATTGTTACTCGGGACGAACCAGCGAATAAGTAACGTCAGAGCTTGTTTGGGGATTCGAAGTTTTTAGTCGAGGCTTCTCTACGTGTATGTCCTGCCAAGTGTCCGTTCGGCTAAATGTCCGTTCGGCCAAATGTCTGTCGGCCAAATGTCCGTTCGGCTAAATGTCCGTCGGTGAAATGTCCGTCGGCCAAATGTCCGTCGGCCATCTGTCCGGGCACGCTCACCCACATAACAATCTATGTTTTCAGCAAGGATGTTTTCCGGACAATCTTACAATTGCTAAAGTGATACCAATATTCAAATCTGGTGATGTTGATGATGAAATACATTATAGATCCATATATTTTACCCTCAATCAGTAAAGTGTTTGAAAAATTTATTGTTCACAGATTTTAAGTGTTCTTGGAAAATTTTATATTAATATATGATAATCAATATGGATATCGTAATACTAATTCAACAGAGAAAGCCATAATGAAATTCACAAATGAAGTGTATAGTAATTTGGAAAGAAAATATTATGTTGCAGGCATATTCATGGACCTATTTAAAGTTTTTGATCCACTGGACCATACAGTTTTAATAGATAAGCTAAATAATATAGGAATTAGAGGAACACCATTTACGTTATTTTCAAGTTACTTGACAAATAGGAAACAAGTTGTATATTGTAACAAGAAAACATCAGTGCTAAAAACTATTGACAGGGGAGTACCCCAGGGATCAATACTGGGCTCATTGTTGTTTTTGGTATATTTAAATGATATTGCCAATGTCAGGAATAAGTTTATTATTTTATTTATGCAGATGATATGCTGATGACACTAATCTTCTGTAACAGGATAACGACTTAGATCACTTGAATGCTGTGTTAAATACTGTACTAGCTAAAGAATAGTAAATGAGTTTCAACTAACAAACAAAGGGTGACTATTACAAAAACTAATTATATGCTATTTCAAAATCGATCTGTAGTATACAACATGGGTCCAGTATATATGTGAACTTAAGAGGGTTGCATGTACAACATTGTTTGGGGTTATCATTGCTGAAAACCTGAATTGGGAAAATCATATTCAATCAGTCTGCTTAAGATTGTCAAAAACTTGTGGAATAATATACAAAATTCGTTACAATCTAACAACTGATGCTTTGAAAAGTATATATTATTCCTTGCGTTTAGATTATTATGTATTTTTTGTCCATCTGTGGCTGTACGTGGCCGTCAAATGTAAAGGAAAATATTGTCACTCAGAAGAAATTGATAAGAACCATATCATTTAGAGACATGAATCATACATGGAAACATGACTCTGCACATTTTTTATTCGATGAGTTAAAGTTACGAAAAATTGAAATACTATTTAAATATTTGTTTTCTTCTTACTGTTTATAATTATTTAAATTATAATAGTCACTACTTCAAAAATATTTAGTTATTCAGTACAGCCTAGGTACCAGAGGTAACAATGTTAACTTGCTATGTCCACAACTAAGAATAACACTGTACACATTTCATATACTTTGTTTTGGCCCAAAATGTTTTCATCATCGACATCGAAATCACGACGGTTTTCCAAGGAAGACAAACAAGGCAATCCTAGCAACAACAGTGCACAATAATGTCACACCAGAAGAGGAAATACCATTATTTTCAGTATATGTAGTTGATTGCATAATGTTAGTATAAAAAGTGAAAGGAGACCATATCAATTTCGGAGACATTGCAACTTGCAATGGCAACGAAGGAGGGAGGTTCTGCTTTAAAAAATTGATATTGTGTTTGATACATATAATGATATATCCATCAAAAGCTCAGCAAGAAGGCTTGGAGGAGAACAATATGGGCCAAGGCTTAGAAATATCACTACAAAACACCTTGTCCGTCAGTGGAGATCATTTGCTGGGGAGGTGGTAGCAGAGTGGTTAGCGTTACCGGGTGGCGTTCTCGAAGACCCGAGTTCGATCCCGAGTGAGACCCATAAATCCACTTAAAATACTTCTGCAACGTCGAGTGGCCTAAGAACACCCACATGCCCTGCCCATTAACTCTACCTTCGATTGCGAGTGCTTCGGAGGACACAGGGGGGCGGCATGAGCCTCTAATCACAGGCGTCACTATAAAAAAAATCCTGCCTGCCTCTCTCTCTCTCTCTCTCTTTCTCGCTATAAATATATATATATATATATATATATGTAATCTTTGTTTTTAGTTCATCAAATTATTGTCTCATGCTTGGGGTGGGACTAAAGATGATCTTTCTCCATCATGCTCGATCCAGTCTATCTACTAATATTTGTATTTACTAAATTTACCTGACGAGGCTTGCCACTATTGTCAACCTTAACCAGCAGGGTTGTCCATGGTAGTCTATCAGCCCGAGGCCAAATGTTGACCAATTGGTACCAGTCAGGGGGGCAAATTGCCATAGTGTTTTTTGAACGTGCCATATCTAGTTTCAGAAAAAGTATGATAAACCACTGGGCCTGGCAGCTTTCTGTGAAAATGAGCTTACTTTTGTGACTACCACATCACACAAATTTGCTAATATTCGAACTGTTTAAATCCTGCTGTTTATAGAACATATACATATATTTGATACGTTTTCTCGCGTATAAATAATTTTCTGCAGTTACATCAATAAGAAAATGCATAATAAGTATTTGTATGTATCTTATTGTCATTATAATTCAGTTAATATGTTGAGTACTGGCTTAAATATGACGTAGGTTTACTTAGGTTACTTTACTTACTTTAGGTAAAAGCTTAGGCAAAAGATTTCATGATGCTGGGTTCCAAGATTTGTGTCTTGAATCGGGCATAATTGCCGAAGGCTCTGTTGCTGCTGTTTTGGATGGTCGTCAATACAACAGGGCAGTCCGTATAGACAGATATGTATATGAAGCCCTGATGAGGGTTGTGTGAATAGGTTTTTCATCATGGCTCGAAGACAAACATCCAAGCAAGATAACGTTGCTAGCCGAAGTGATTGAGCATGTTTCAGACTTCCATGACGACATGAACAAAGAATCATTTCATTATACTTTGGATCTTCCTGCTGTGGCCACAGTTACTGCCTTGTTTGAAGAATACCTGAATTTCCTTCGACAAGACAATGGAGCTCTCTCAGCATTTTGGATGTCATATGTTGACATCATTGGAGGAATATGGCTTCGACTACTCAGAGCTTCATGGGAGGCTGACTGGCTACTGCACATGTCAGTCATCCTTCATATGATTCCATGGTGTTTTGCATAGGACAAAACCAACTATGCATGCTACCTCCCGGTGTCTAAAGAATAATGTCCAATCTCGAAACGACACATCCTGATGTATTATTTACAAACTTCATGGATGGTGGATTTAGTGTCCAGCTGGGATCTCACAATCCTTTAGGAAGAATACCGGTGGACCAAACGATAGAGGAGACAGTCAATAAACACACCATGACTCGTGGAGGTGTGAAAAAGTTCAACTTGAAACAGGGTGCTGTGTCAAGATACTCCCTCACAGCTGAATATCGCTCAGGCTTCCTACATTATTTTCGTGAAATGATACATTCAATAAAATCGGATATGCATCACGCAGAACTGCAAAGTCCAAGAATAGCAAAAGACGAGGCAGCAATGACTGCTGTTGTCAACACATTAGATAACTGGATCAACCCTTTTGAAAAGGACTGTGATATTGTCAATTTGTCGACCGCAACAATTGCCCCTGAGGACACTACAACTGATCTTCTCAAAGCACATAGTGTTGGACTTGCAGCCTACAATCAATACAAAGAAGATCGTCTTGACACACAGCAACCAAAACCAAATTCCACAACCCAATCACGAAGAAAAAGCTCAAAACTTCTCCGATATGTTCAAAAGTGCCAGGAAGGTCACAGTGGACGGGAAATCATTTTGAAGGCCGATAGGATGCTATTTGGAAAGATGATACTGATCGCCCAAACGAGGAAGGAACTGAACATGAAGGATGTCTTATGTCATCCTCTAGGACCTCTGCCGTGGTCTCTTGCAACACCAGATGGAAAACCAAGAAAAGCAAATAAATCTACCATGGTTCAGGAATTACAGAAAACATACCTGTTGCTGAAATAATCCCTGACCCTTCTGCAGGCATCTTAATGGAATGACGTTAGTGCATCGAATAAAGGGCGACCAGAAGACGTTTGAACAACTTGCCACATCAATATTGACACTGGCGTTGAATGAGGGAAACCACAGCCAAAGAATTGACATGGTCTTTGTTGTATACAAAGAACACAATATAAAGACTATGGAATGGTCATCAAGATCCTCAGAGCCTGGTGTACAGTTCAAGAACATCGTGTCTGGACCAATAGTTCCTCAATGGAGGAAATTTCTGTCAAACTCAACCAACAAAACACACCTTGTAGAGTTTTCGCTTGCTGAATGGATGCAGCCTCATTACCGTCAGTAACTTGGAAACAAAGTACTTTTCGTTACTTGTGGAAGCAAGTGCTACATACTGAAATCAGATCAGGAAAGGCAGGAAGTACCAGAACTTGACACAAGTCAGGAAGAAGCTGATACACGCATGATACTACATGCAGCTCACGCAGCTAATCATGACATGGAAGCTGTGGTCATATGTGCAGATGACACTGATGTATTCCTGCTTGCTGTCAGCTTCTGTGAATAAATACAAGCAAAGTTGTTCGTGAAGTCAGGAAATAGAGCACGTACAACATATATTGATGTTGGAAAGGTAGCTACGACGTGGGATACAGATGTATGCAATGGCCTGGTCGGGCTACATGTCTTTACTGGCCGTGACTCAGTCAGCGCCTTCGCAGACAAAGGGAAAATTTCAGGACTGAGGGTATTGTGCAAGGATTCAGCAATTCAAGCAGCCTTCTATAACCTAGGCCAAGATTGGTTTGTGTCACCTGATCTTTTCACCATGCTGCAGAACTTTACTTGTAAACTTTATGGTTGTAAGTTAGCGGATACAACTTTTTATTTTTTTTATTTTGTTGTGTCTATAGCGCCTGTAGGCAGTGGTGACCCAGGGGCTCGGATGGTAGGCTCTGGAGGTTCACTTGAGGGCTCTGATGGTTGGTCCTCGCCCGTGGTGGCACAAGCAGGATTTTATAGTGACGCCTGTGATAAGAGACTCATGCCGCTCCCCTGTGTCTTCCGATGCACTCGGAATCGAAGGTAGAGTTGATGGGCAGGGCATGTGGGTGTTCTTAGGCCACTCGACGGTGCAAAAAGGTTTTGGTTTTTGTTCGGGGATCGAACTCGGGTCACCGAGAACGCCAGTCGGAGACGCTAATCACTCCGCTACCGCCTTCACAGACTGTTAATGATTTACGATACATGTTGTTTAGCAGCAAGAAAGGTGAACTGGAATCGTTCCAACTACCTCCGTGCTTGGACTGTTTGTTCAAGCACTCTCAGAGGGCAAACTACCAGACAGCAATCTGGAAGAGAAGCATCATCAGAGAAACTAACATTCCAAGTCCTGGTGGGTATGGATGGACACAGTCCATATATATTGATTGGATGGACTGGATGGACGGACCTGCTCCGGAGTGCGTGCTGGAACTTTTGTCCTGCAAATGCAAAAGGGTTTGCATAGCTGGGGACTGCGCATGTATGATCAACGGATTGAGGTGCCCAGAGATGTGTCGGTTACAAGGATGCTCAAACCAAGGCAATGGATGCTGCCTCAGACGATACAGATGACAACAATAGTCACAGTGAAAGCCTGGATGAAGACGAAGATGATTATTGAATTAAATGTGAACACTTAAAATTATACTGCAGTGTTATATGCCAACTTTTTTATTGGTAGTCGTGTACTACTATGTGTGTGCTTTTGTGTGTATAGACTAATATGTGTGTTAAGGGGGAGGGAATTGTGCATGTTTGCTGTACATGATAGTGTGATATTGTCATATGATGACGACGACGATGATGATGATGATGATGATGATGATGATGATGATGATGATGATGATGATGATGATGATGATGATGATGATGAATATCTGTAAAACCTGATTTACCAATGGAAAAGATCTAGTATAATGTAACAATATTGAATTATGGCTATATATTATATGTGAAAAAGCACTGAAATTTTTTGACAGGGTTACATGTGGCATATGATCTTATCTCTATAGAAAGCTGTAAGACTGAGAGGTCTATCATACTTGGTCTCAATGTACAAGGACCAGTCATAAAAAAAAACACAGCCAAAATTTGTCCCCGTAACTGGTACCAATAAGTGTATCGGGCTGATAGACTATGGCGGGAACATTGCCACATTACCCTGCGTGCATCTTTTGTTCACCTTGTAGGCTTCAGACATCACTGTACGGTAACAGGTCACTCCCGCCCAAAGTTTTCCGGCCTCCAACCCTTGTCATTTCGGCCATACACCCTAGTCATTCCGGGCTCCACCTAAATCATTAGATGAAATTAATCATACCTACCCATTTTAGATTCACTAGCAACAGTTTTGTGAAAGAGGAAAGAAGTGTACTCCTAGCTCCAGGAGAAGTTTGGGTTTCTATTCAGTATTACTACTCTGACAGATTCTGAACTCAGAGAACCTGCTATGAATTTGGCATTTATCTGCAGAACCTCAACTAACATTACAGATTAATTGGTTCAGTTCTCTGCATATATGAAGCAATCCCCATCTGAGAACTGATCACCCCTTGGTGCTCTCAGACATTTGCGCAATGCTGGAATTATAGAAACATTCCTAAATGTTGACATAGCATATCGCCTATATTTAACATTGCCAGCTGCTAATGCTGAAGGAGAACGATCATTTTCTGTACTGACAGGGTGAAGAACCAGATTCGTTCAACACTGTCACAGGACAAACTTTATAATCTCTCCTTGCTTACAGTTGAATCAGATTTGACTTCAGAGATTGATTTTCAGGATATAAGTGATGACTTCGCAAAAGCTAAATCCAGAAAGAAGTCAGTGTAATCTTATTTCAGAGCTCATTGATCGCTATATGACTGCCCTCATATGATATGTCTGCCATCAAAAGTCTTTAGTAAATTACCTAACTTCATTTAGAGCAGGATTATTTAGTGTATTTCTATCACGTCACTCATGCCTTAGGAGAAGAGGGGCAAAAATGGGTGGCCTAGGGCCCCACATGACCTTAGTCTGGCCCTGTTTCAAACTCGTTAGGACCTATGGAAACAGTTGAAAAGTGAAAAATACTTGAATCCAGACAGTCATGTTCTAAATATTAGCCGATTACACCACAACCAAATCTATTTTTGATTGTGACTTTATTGAACGTGCCTTATCTCACTTGTCATGTTGAGCGTGTTCACGATACATTTGTTAGCAAAAATAAATTGTTGCAGTAAGACATAACCGTCACACACCTTAACTCTTCATAGTAATGTTAAACTCACACACCAAGCACTGATACCCCGCAATCGCGTCAACAATGCTTGACTGACTACGCAAGATTGTTGCCAGGTGCCTTGTTTTCTTGATATTAGAAGTGCACCAAAAAGGCCACAACAAATGTGAAAAAACCCTGAAACTTCACTTATTATTGTTTACTGTCATTGATGATGCTATTTATGTCAGAGGGAAGATATATATCTCGCCCATGTAAATATACATAAGAAAAATTGGGAAGCTTCGGGGAGTGTTGCCAGAACATGATTTCTTAACTCGTTCATAATACTTAAACATTACAGTATAGAATAAATCTCACTATGACTTCATGAAAGTAGCATGAAAGTAGCCACTCTTACTTGATTACATAGATAAAATGTACATGATGTTTTTGACCAGCTGAATATCTAAAATACCAATGACATATATTATTGTAGTTAAGGCATACACATCAGGAAGCAAGGTCACCTCATTTATTTATGTATATTCCACTATTTTAATACCAAAACAACACAAAACCTATATCTACAGAACCTGAATATTTCATGGTCACATTAATATGCTTTTTATATAACAAACTCACTTAAAACTGGTATATTTAGTCTATTTTCATGGAACACTTGTTCCCCTTGCCTAGTTTTTTGGGCCAAAATATGACGTTGCCGCGGACCGCGCTGTGATTGGTTGTGCCGTAGACAACACACGAACAACCCTTCCGCTTCCTTCTCTAACCCGCTTCCTCGTCTATATAGACCTTTCCACGATGACGTCACAAGCCACGCCCCCCGACACCGTGGTAGGCAAAACAAACTCGCGCGCCTTCCCTTCACTGCCTATACGCCACAGCATAATGTTCATATTTAGCATGCCCACAAGCTGTGTAGCTGTTGGCTGCACCAACAGACAACGGAAAAGGCTTGCCGTGACCTTTCACAGGTTTCCTGTTGTTTCAGCCAGACGCCAGAAGTGGCTACCAGCTCTAAAGAGGGAAGGTTTTTCGCTGGTTGGCCAGGAAAGGATCTGCAGTCAACAGTTTCTCACAGGTAAATGACCATTGTACCACTATATATGTATGTATCAGTTGAGAAGTAGACTGTTTTCTTGATGTAGCCATTGAGAAGTGCAATATGCTTTCTGGATGTCTCCAATGAGAAGTGTTTGCTGTTGAAATTCGTCATGAAATTCGTGTGATATTCTGCCTGGCCGAGAATCCCCAAGATTCTGAGGAAGGCCATGGCCTGGACCGGGTTTTCCCACAGGGTCTTCATGGAGTGTATGTTGTGTTGCTGGCGTGTGTGTTTATTGTGTGCAGTGCAGTCTTCCATAATGTGTTTGATAATGTGAGGTGCTGTGTTGCATACAGGACTGACATGAGCAGTGGACCCATCCAGTCTCAGCTGATAGTTAAGGAGGGCTGGGCGGTGGCTGGGGTGTGGATGTCAGGCCCGTCAGGGGGTCATGCAAACAACAGGGTTGTTCTTAGAATGAATGATTAGAGCGATGGATGGTATAATGTTAATGGATGTATCCATTGAGAAGTAGATGTTTTTGGAAAAGATAATTATTTTGATAAAGCTTTCAATAATCGCTGCCTCCTTCAGGGTAGATATGGCTCCCAAAAGATATTGTAGATGCAGTGGTAGAACACTATGGCTCTGAGGAATCAACTTCTATACAACATCAATATCTAGTATACAGTATGTGATGTCAGGAGACGGTATGGAGGTTATCTGCTTGCTGTTTCCTCGGGGTTATGTTTTAAGGGGCTTTTGTCCCAGGAGGTTTCATCTGTGCCCAATTATTCCTATACCATACTAGCATACACTAACTAGGAGCAATTATGAAAGCATTGATTATAAAACTGTCATTGTTTGCAGGCAAGCCGAACTCTGGATCTGCCCAAATGACTTCATCCAAAATCATCTTCAACCAACAGATCCTGCCCACAACACTCATACCACAAATTCTCTTCAAACCAACAGGATCTGCCCACAATCGACTTCATACCCACAAAATTCATCTTCAAACCCAACAGGGATCCTGCCCACAATCGACTTCATACCCACAAAATTCATCTTCAAACCCAACAGGGATGCTGCTTCCCATAAAATTGATCGCTACGCCAGGCAAAAGAAGTATCAGTCTGCAGCAGCACAACGTGAACAGCAGCAGAAGGCTATGGCTACACCAGGTATATTTTATAATTAATTGATATATGACAATTATTTGACTGTATTTAGCACCGGTTAATTTATTGCAATATTTTTATTTACAGGTTTTGCAATAATAAAATTGTCTGGATCTAGAACTGAAGTTTTATTAGTAAAATATTACCAATATAGAGTATCAAATTTTCATGTTTAAGTTTTTCTCCACCCATTCACTACCCTATTTATACACCAAAGGAGCAGTTGTCATCATAGTTTATATATGTTACAGTCAGATTGTGAGACTAGTCATTTCGTGAAATGCCTAAGCACAAGTCAATCTGTGAAATGACGTATTAACTTTGTCATGAAATGCCTAAATTATTTAGTCTGCATTAAATTACTTTCATATTTAGTCAAGTCATTAGGTTAGGTTAGGTTATGATAGCATATATATAACCTACATCCTATCCTAACCTAACCTAACCTAAGACTAGACTAAAAATGACAGTCATTTCATGCAGACTAAAGATTTTGGGCATTTCAGACAAAGTTAATAAGTAATCTCACAAACAGATGCTTAGACATTTCACGAAATGACTAGTTTCACAATCTCAATGTAACATATTACACATCTATAAAATCATACTCCAACAATGCTGCTTCCTTTAATTTCATGTTGTCTTAGTAGTATTTCTTTGATTAGATAATGTTCCTGAAACTGTTGTAGTCTTATACTTAAATTCTCACAGAACTCTGTGTCCTTGAGTATGCGTTGTACTTTCATCCCGTGTGGTGTCCATACAACAAAGTCGCAAAACTGGACATTGCACATACTAATTTGGTGCTGAATTTGGCAGTAGAATTAATGTGATTTTTTTAGACATCCATCCTTATCTAGAAGAAACTTTTTATCACATAGGGGGACTGAGTGGTCTGGTGGTAAATGTCTGTATTTATATGGGCATTTTATTTCAAGTGTACCCTTGCCATGGCACTCACATGTTCTAATACCATCAGGAGAGGCACCTATGAATGGTTTATTAGAGGGCACAACCAACCCTACACTTGTGCAGTTAAAATCCTGATGCACCTGAGACTGACTGTCAATGTATGCGTCCCTTACTAATGCCTCACACTCCAAACCCCATCTGCAAGCTGCAACCTTGCTGAGATCCCAAGCATCATACTTCATTATGGCTCACAAATTAACAGGGTATCTATCAGCCTTAAGTGTCAAGATAAAGTGAGCCACAAATAAAGTAATCCTGCCTGCCCTGTGCTCATGCCAAATAGAGTTTTTATGCTGACCTCTGGTTGCCTTTTCAAGGTTGGCAACTTGCAGTGGTGTTAATGTCAAATTACTTAATTTGCAAATTTCAGTTTGCAAAATACCTTTACCTTTCTCTCTCAGGTCTGAACTAAACAAATCATTTAATGGCTTTGGAAGCTCATTCTCCTCATTTTCTGAAGCTGTATCAGTCTCAGATTCGCCTTTTTCAAATACAGCTGCCTTAGGAAGTATTTTCCGCAGTTCAGCCAGGGCATCTTCCTTTTCCTGCTCCGACACTGGCTTCACCTTGGGGCGCTGACGTGTGGCTTTCAGCCGCTTCTTTGTCTGTCTGTGGTGGGTGAAGTCAATCTCATAGAGGGGCGCTGGCTGGATCTGTGAATGTAATTGATCATAAAGTTTTCCGTAATAAAAGATACACATGCAAAAGTTAGCTAATAAGGGACCAAAATTTCTTTGATATTCAATGAAAACTTCCACCTGGTCATGGCTACCACCTTATCTTTTTTCATAATGACATCCTTTATCTTATCTAATTCCACCACTATATATGATCCACTTCTAGAATCAACAATTAATTCTTCTGTAAAAATATTAAGCTGTAGTACAGGTTGAATATACGGTATGCGGAATGACCCAAAGTGTTAGGTGTTTTGGATATTTTAAAAACTGGGATTATAAACATAATAATCTTTAACATCTTAGGAGTCAATGGTCATCCAACCCCAGCTATGGGTTGAATAGTCGTACTCCCACTACGTAAAAAGGGTTTGGTGTTGGCAAGGGTATACAACCAGTAAAACTACGTGCTACAAGAAAAATGATAGCTCACAGAACAACGGTCCTCAGTACCCAGCAGCCCGTAAGTGGGCAGAGGGTGCTAAGAAGGAGAACTGTCGCACGTCCAACCCCAGTATGAATGTAAAAAACAGGACGCAAAACGATGATGATGATGCGAGTGAAACAGCTGGGGATGAGACCCGAGTCTACACACAGAATCTACTTAGGTTTCATATCTAACGCATGTACAATACCCCCGAGTAAAGTTTTGTTGGCAATGCACCCCAGTCAGTAAAAATAATAAAATATCCTTGTTCATGCCAAAATACTAACCATGAAAGTAAGCACATCAACACTCACTATTTGCAAGACAGTCAAATATATGCAAACACATGCCCCAGTGGTGGGCACTTGTGCAAATCTGCAAATACAAACCTTGGATCTGTAACATCTGTTCCACACTGAAAGTCTGTCTGCTGGTGCAGGAGTCATCCGTGGTGAAGCCCAGTGACACAGCTGCCTCTATCTTGTAAAGAAGGGCTGCTTTGTGGCTGCATACCTCACCCAACCTGGGAGATATATAAATTGTTAAGGGCTTAAGTGTTAAGTAAAAGTAGAACACCCACAAAACCCTAAAGTGGTAGGGGAAATTAGGAACATGTGGTTTGCCCTAAAAAATCATTTCAAAATCAATCAAGTTACACAAGACAAAAAATAAAAGATTTACTTGAGAACCTTTTTCTTAAATTTACAGCAAAGAAATGTTACATTCCACACAGGTGTATTGCTTTAGCCATACTTTACAAGCTATAAAATTATCACTTTGGAAAAATAGTGAATATGGATTTCCAGCAACCACCTAACTAGGGAAAATAGGTGAACATGTTTAATTGGTACATTAAAATAAAATTAATCAAACATTTCCTTGGGGATCGGGCATATAAAAATTGGAAGCCACGGCACTCGTGGAAAATGTACGTGGGTCCCGCTAGTTAGAATAGGTTAGATAAAGGTTAGATTTGGTAAAGGCTATATTAGGTAAAGGCTAGGTTAGGTTAAGCAGATAAAGGTTAAGTTGGGTAAAAGCTAGGTTAGGTTAAGCCTAGGCTAGGTAGGTAAAGGTTAGGTTAAGTAAATGCTATGTTAGGCTAGGTAGGTAAAGGTTAGGTTAGGTAAAGGCTAGATTAGGTTATGTTAGGCATATTGAACGGCGGGACCAACATTCTCAACGAATGCCGGAGCCACTGCTATAAATAGTATCTGCATACTACACAGATTACATAGGCAATATATATGTTTACTTACCCTGCCATGCATGTGCAGTGTGCTGACACGACGTAACCCTCGGTCTTGTGTAGGCACACCCACGGCTCATAAGCTTTGCTGCTGATATTCTGGGATGGAATGACTCTGCTTCTCAAGAAGCAGACAGGAGTGCTCCTCTCAACTGGGTGGTACAACACCTAATGCACATGTCCGGCTTTGAAGAAGTTGTAGCCATCCAGGGACTTGTAGGCATTATTCCTGTCGCTTGTGTGCACATTTCTCTTGTCCAACAAATAATAGTGTACGTGACCACTATTAAGGTCAGGCCATGCCCTCACGTCAGCTACCCAGCCTTTCAGTTCGTATGGGTCAGGCAGGTCTATTTTGACGTCTTTGAGCGTAAGTTTAGACAAATACCGCTCTTTCTCCTCGTTTCCGAGACTATTCACATATGTAGACAGTACTCTTTCCATGTTTAGTTCACTGAGTACACTGTACGAACCACTAGTAGTTCAGGGCCCGACGGAGCACTGCTGTGGAAGGCGGGCCGCGGGTGCAGCTTTTTGCCTACCATGCCTGAGCGCGCACGCGCAATTGTTTGTTTGTAAACACAAGCGTGGAGAGGTCTATAGCTGGACAAAGAGAAACACTATGTTTGTTTTGTGCAAACTGCTAGAACACCACCATTAAAACACTTGAGAGTGTTCATATTTGTGTCCAAAGACAAGAAAAAAGGTAAACAATGGTGATGGATGTCTACTATAGGCGTGATTTCCCTGAAGGAACACGCATGTTACTCAAAATCATTCAGGAGAAATTCCCCGCTGGAACAAGATCATAAAAACGAAACTGATGCGAGGACTACCAAGTCAAAGTAGGGAGAAATTAGAGTTTTTCATGGATGACGAAATCCCACTGAGAAAGTTTATAGAGAGAGTGAAGACCGAGAGGGCAATAGCCATCGGAAGAGAAACAGATAGGATATGTACAGTGAACAAGAACACGCAGCGATCAGAAACAAATTCCGCTCCCCAGAGTACTCATTCCAGTAAGCAAGAACAGTCAGAGGAAGTAAGAGAACTGCGAGCACAGATGGAAGGAATGGAAGGAAGCTGCAAGATTTGAGTGTAGGTAGAGACCAGAAGCCACCAGGCTTAGACTGGAGAAGGAACTCCCATATTTTTTGTCCATATTGTAAAATGAACAACCATTCAGCTGCAAACTCTAGAAGGAAACCAAGTAGCGGCGCTTGTTTTGATTGTTAGAGAGTAGGATGTAGGAGAGGCAGTCCGAGTTGTCCTGGGCGGTTAACGTTCTCCAAGTGACTAGCCAAACATCGATCCCCAATAATACCCTTAGCCATTAAAGACCACATCACTGAAGTTTTAATAGATACGGGCAGCGAGTATTCACTCATAAAGAAAAGCGCAGTTTTAAACTTACAGCTTAAGATAAAAAACAACAGTAACATCCCTAGTTTGACAGGCATCACCGGCAATGAGTTAAGAATCTTAGGTCAAGTGAAAGAAAAAGTATCTATAGGAACAGAAGAAGACAGTGGAAGTAATACTGATAGTAGTTCCAGACCAGTACTTATCTACCCAAGCCCTGATAGGACTGAATATAATAGGACTCGAAGAAATGACTATAAATTACAAACAAAAAATAGTCACGTTGTCTAACCTAACTTATCCCTTGAATTTTTTGAGAAATTAAGCTACAATATCTAGACATACATCAAAGCGTATCCATGGGACAAGAAAGAACTAGATGGTTAGAATTACCAGTGCCGCAATAAAGCGCAATATCTAAACATACATCAAAGCGTATCCATAGGACAAGAAAAAACTAGATGGTTAGAATTACCAGTGGACGAGTTACTAGGGAACCACCCTTGTGGTTGATCCCAGAAATAGACAGGTACAGCCTATACGTAGCTCCCATATGTGTCAAAGTTACTAAAGAAAGGAACATCTTTCTACCAATAGTTAGTAGTAGTAATAGACAGCTGAAATTACGTCCTTGTACATTTTTAACCAGGTATGAAGTAGTAAACTCAAAATAAATTCAAGAGCAGCAGGTTACGAAAGGACCACGCTGTCTAAGCACTAGGATGAGTAGCGCTATGTTACCCGACAGTGATGCTAGCAAAGTTAGTGGTACCCGGCAGGAACGAATCCAGGCTATTCTGGAAGGGGGAGATTGGAAACACCTAAGTGAGCATGAGAAACACCATCTTTTCACCATGATAAAACAACACTATAAATTGTTCATCTTAGAACAGTGGTTCTTAACCTGGGATCGATCAAACCCTAGGGGTTCCGTGAGCCAGTCTAAGGGGATCGGCGGAGAACCTCTGAAACAAATAGAATTTTTTTATTATTGTAATGCCGGATTATTCACCACAGTACGTTATACGTGAACTTTACGTATATTCAAGCAACGCTGTGGAGGGAGAGTTATGTGTGTATGTTTGTGTTTGTGTGTGTGTGTGTTCGCCCGCCTCTCTCCCTTCCAAGCAGTGGCGTATATGGGGGGGGGGGGGCACAGTCATGGCCTCCCCTTTTGTCCCAAAGGAATCAAAATTGCTTTGCCACTGAATATCAAATTAGTGCAATATATCCCTTCTAAGGCCTCAAAATACCCCTAAAATTGCTTGATATTAAAAGAAATTCCTGATCCCTCCAGGGCCCTCCTCAGACGCCCCAGCTGTAGAGGCTCGCTTCGCGTACCCCAACCCCTCTTAAAACAATCGTGGATTCACCCCTGTGCCCCCCTCCCCTACTCGAAGGACCTATATACGCAACTGCTTCCGTGTTCTTCATTCTTTCTTCTTATTATCCAAATATACTCATGAATTTTGAGGCAGTTTTTATTTAATTTTTGTATCAATTAAGATGGAATTTATTATAATAATCATCCAAATATACTCTTGAATTTTGAAGCAATTTTTCTTAAATTTGTGTAGTTTTTTTTCTCCCATATTTGAGGGGTTCGGCTAGTGTGTGGAAGTTTTGGTTAGGGTTCGGCGCCTCTGAAAAGGTTAAGAACCACTGTCTTAGAAGAAAGAGAGCTAGGCACCATAAAAACTGAACCAGCTCACATTCAGGTCTTAGATCCAACACCGTGTAGCCTAGAGGCGTCACATATAGGTATCCTGAGAAAGCCAAGGAATTGATAGCTAAAATGTTGAGGGAAATGGAAGATAATGACATAATAGAACACTCCACAGCGGCGTGGTTGAGTCCTATAGTACTGGTTAACAGGCCGATCGGGGAAAAGGTAATGTGTCTGGATTATAGGAAAGTAAATCAACATTTAGCCACTGATATACACTCCCTACCCAAATTGGAAGAACTAGTAGAATCCGTAGCAGGCTATGAATAGTATGCTACTCTTGACATGAAAGATGCATATTACCAAGTACTACTAGATGAGAGTAGCAGAGATTTAACAACCTTTAGTGAGGGAATATCCTTATATAGGTTTAAAAGACTTCCATTTGGATTGAATTGTAGCGTGGCAGTTTTTTCTCGAAAATTTGCACAGGTTTTAGCACCTTTACTGAACGACAACTGGCTCAAAGTTGATATGGCTAACATAATTTTGATGGCACCTACTTATGAAGTCTTGCTGGAGAGAGTTGATAGGTTATTTAGACATCTGACAAAGTGTGGTATCAAATTAAATCTGTCTAAATGTAAAATAGGGCAAAGACAGGTTAGTTTTCTAGGACATGTAGTGGCCAAAGAAGGTTACCAGCCCAACCCAAACAACATAGAAGCAGTAGAGAAAATGAAACCCACCACTAATATCAGGGAAACCAGACGATTCTTGGGTATGGTAGGTTTCTATAGGAAGTACATAGAAGGGTTCGCTAAAATAGCTGTGCCGATTACTAATTTGACTAAGAAGGACAACTCATTTGAATGGTCAGAGGAAAGCCAGAAGGCATGTCAGATACTCAAGGATAAATTAACCAGTGCTCCCATCTTAACTAAGGCTGATATCAATAAACCGTTTGTATTGGATACAGATGCTAGTCAAACTCATGTAGGAGCCGTTCTAATGCAGTATGATGAACAGGGCAAAGCCCAGGTAATCTCTTACTTATCCAAAAAATTAAAACCAGCTGAAACTCGATACTCGGCAACAGATAGGGAAGCCCTAGGGATAGTCTTAGCCTGCAGACAGTTTCATCATTTCCTTTGGAGAACCAAAGTCATCATCAGAACGGACCACCAACCGATAGTGTCAGTATTTAAACAACGAACCAAGTCACCTAGGATGAACAGGTGGATATTAGAAATGAGAGACTATAGGTATGAAATAGAATATAAAGCAGCGAGTAAGAACACCGTAGCAGACCAGCTTAGTAGACCAGTTATACTCATTCGATGTCAATTAGAAGAGAGATGGCTAGGAAAGACTAAAGAAGAAATTAAAGAAATGTAGCGAGAGGCACCTAGATGGAGAGAAATGATAGAGTATCTTTCGTTTATCTTAGAGAAGTACTTTAGATCAATTTGTAATAGAAAAAGGAGTTTTGTATTTGACTAAACAGCAGTTAGATAACAGTGTACACTACTTATTGGTTTTGCCTAGTGAACTGAAGCAAGCGGCCTTGGAATTAATTCATAATAAGGAATCAGGTAATTTAGGGCAAATGAAATCCATAAGTAAAGCAGAGGACCTTAATCTTACCGATTAGAGGACTTGTATTGGTCCAACCTAAAAACTGATGTGAGGGAATATGTGAGGAACTGTCTAACCTGTCAACAGCATAAGGGTAGTCGTGGACTCCAATAACAATGGCAAGAATTACCATTAGTGAGTAAAATGCTAGAGAGGATCAGTATTGACATAACTGACATGGGAACAGGAACCCACGGTTACCGCTATGTATTAACTATAATTAATCATTATAGTAGATTTACTGTGTTTTATAAATTGAGAACTAGGACTACAGAGGAGGTTTGGAAAAATTCCAGGGAATATGTTAGTGTATTTGGAGCACCACATACTTTGTTGTTAGACAACGCTAAGGAATTTACTTCCCAACAGCTTAAAGAATTGTGTAACTCATGTGAAATACAGTAAGAATATACTACTCCGTACCATCCACAAGGTAATAGTATCTCTGAAAGAATGCACCGTACCATGAAAACAATTCTTTCTAACCTGTGTAAGGGTTATCCCACTAGATGGCCTAGCTATCTCCTAGAAACTCAGACGATTTTAAACAGTGCAGTGCATGAGACAATGGGTGTCCAACCTGTTTATGCTTTCTTTTCCCGACACGCTCCAAGGCTGATTAATGAAATTGTGGGTAGTTTACCGTAATATAAATTTTAATCCAATAACATCGTGTTCTATATTTCTTTTACGCGTCACGGACGACCATAGGACTATAGACGGACAGAGCGGACACTTATGGATGTCAACTGGACGCTGCATTGGCATCCGCGCTTACGTCCGTTGCACGTCCGTTAAGTCCGAATTACCGTAAATTACTTCTGAAATATTTTTAACATCAAAATCATGCGTAGTGTACCTTAATACAAAATCTTAATCCAACAACATCGTGTGCTATATTTCATTTACGTGTCACGGACGAGCCCGGACGAGCATAGGACTAGAGACGGACAGAGCGGACACTTGTGGATGCGAAATGGACGCTGAATACAGGTCCGCGCTACGTCCGCGGGAATTCCGCTGCCGGCGGGGGTGAAGTTGCCACAAATTGACTCAGAGGAGGAAACCGAAGTGGTACACGAAATAATCAGGAAAACTAATTTGGAAAGAGCGAGGTAATGGCGGGAGAAAGCTAATGTGAAAAGGAAAAACGAAAGGTTGGAGAATGACAAAATGGTGTGGGTCAAGAGAGAAAGTTTTGAGGCGGGCACCAACAGAAAACTCTCCGTTAAGTGGTTAGAACCTTACAAAATAGTGGAAGTGGTGAGAGATGGTGGTGCATATGTGTTGGAAAATATATTTGATGGTGTACGGGTACAAAGAGCTGCTGAGCAAATCAACCCCTATGTAGGACAGGATACATGGCTGTTGGAGCCAGAAGAAGTGGTACTAGTAGAGGAGGAATTTGAAAATCTCCCACCTAGACAGAGGAGGCCAGTGAGGAGATGTGTAGAGGTATGTTAATGATAGGTAGTAAGAAGTGGTAATCTCTTGTGAGAAAGATATATTTTGATGAAAGTCCCCTAAACAGACTTGTAGGTTAGAAAGATGTTACCTTAGAGCAGCGTTTCTTAACGTTTTCCGACCTCAGCACCCCCTGTAGTCAGGTCTAGGAAGTCCAGCACCCCCTAACTATGGCTAACATCTGGTTACAAAGACTTGCCCTTAAGATAGATAGCACACGACAGTGCGCCTTTGGGCTTATTGTAGTATATGTATGTGTAAATAAAAAAATAAAAAAATAAACTACAGTTGCTACACTACTACATGGATAAAGTAAAGGGAAGTGAAGTACTGCTTGATCATACATTTTGCTCATTCAACAAAAATATAACATCAAGGATGCCAATACTATAGGCAAAAACAATAAGATAAGACGAAAAAAAGAGTAAAGAGCATGAACAAACTCACTCAAACATAAACAGCAGGGTAATTGAACTATACTCATCAATGTGATTTTTGTTGTTGCTTATGCGCGACTAGTTTCTGAAATTGAGGCCTCATTTTGGTCAGAGCCACCTTCATGTCGTAGAGCAGCCTACCTTGAAGGCGGTTCCGGGCAATTGTTTTTATCTGGAGCATCGTGGAGAATGCCTTTTCAAACAGATAGGTAGTTGGAAATCGAATGATCATCTCCAGCGCTGCCCTCGCCAGTCCAGGGTACGCGACCAACTGATCACACCAGAAGCCAGACAATGGTTAATGTGCGGAATTTTGTCTGACAACCCTGGTTCACCTGCAGATCAATAAGCTCCTTCAGGTTGTCAGCATCACTCATGTCTGCCAGGAAGGGATGCTGAATCCATTCTGGAAATTATTGATCCTTGGCAAAATACTTTGTCATGGTGGTCCCAAGGTGCGAGAGGTGAGCAACAATATTTTCTACAAACATGGGACTGACTGTCTTATTCCACAATTTCTCGTCCAGGATAGGAAAGCTTCCCACATTCCCTCCCTGGATTCGACGATTCCAGAGTACGAGCTTCATCTTGAGGGAGTCTACCTTCTCTAAATTAACAAACAGGATTGTTAGCAAACATGCCTTGCATGGACAAGTTGAGTTCATTCAAATGGCTGAAAATGTCTATCAGATAGGAGAGAGAGAGGATGAACATTTCGTCCTCAAAATTTTCAGCCACCTTATTCTGATACTCTCGGAGGAATATTGCAAGCTCATTCTTGAGCTCTGCAATATGGGTCAGGATTTACCCACGTGAGAGCCATCGCACTTCTGTGTGGAAGAGAAGGAGTTAATGTTCACTTCCCATCTCCTAACAAAGTAACTTGAACACTTTGTGGTTGAAAGGACGACACCGGATAAAATTCACAACTTGAACACTGACAGACAGAACTTCTTTGAGGTGAGCGGCAATTAACGTCTTTGCAGCGAAAGCATGGCGATGGAGAACACAGTGCTTCATGATGATATCTGGTACCCTCTCCTTTACAAAAGCAGTAAAGCCAAACCTATTTCCTGTCAAGGCTGGGGCACCATCTGTGCAGACCGACCCTACCTTCTCCCACTTGAACTGATGCTTCTCATGTAATGAATATAAATACATCAGAACCACTTAAGTCAAATGGGACGTCCTTATTGACATAAATGGTTAACTCGCCCTTGTTTGATGCAAATTTGGTGTTGCTCGGTTCGAATCAGTGCGGGGCAAGGAAAAAAGGAAATTATTTATTTCCGAATTATGAATTACCAGTCTGAGTCCTATGTCTGTTGGAAAGACATACTGACGGGATTTCAAAAGGTAACTGTAGCCCAGGGCAATGTGAAGCCTCTGTCGGGTACCAACGGGACCTCCCCATGGAAGCATTACTTGGCTCCATCATACGGCCACATGCGAAGTCTCTGTCGACAGGGCATGATATACCCCCCTTGACTAGGACTGACCCTTCAGGAATCCCCCTCAGAATATCTCAACAGCAAGAAGGAATAAAAAAAAACCAGAATAAAAGATTAGAAGAAGGAGTAAGAACAAAGGAGAACCCCGCGCCCGCCATGACACTCAATGAACTCGTCCAAGAATCGGAATACTTCCGCTGCCTTCGTCGTTGTTTGCAATGTTGCGCAGAAGAGGAATTCATCTTTAATTTCTCCATCCTTGATGAACCGGGTATACAAAATCAGTTGACTCATGTTGGAAACATCAGTTGATTCATCCAGCTGGAGAGTGACTGGTGGGACTGTCATTAATCTCCTGGACAACCTGATCCAAGATGTCGCAACTCATATCTGCAACTCTCCCTGCGATGACATCGTTGGACAGAGGCACTTCTTTCATCTTTTTGGCTGACTGTTCCCAGAGCCAGTTCTACCATCCGAATGGAATGGTCGCACCGTCTCACATCAGATATCAGCACAAGAGTGAAAGTACACTCTCACTGAAAGTCAGTATAATGATGATAAGGTTTATCAAATAAAAATAGTACTATTGTCAAAAAGTATCCCTTCGATACTTTTGTATCCATTGCGTGAAACTCTAACATTGTACCGCCAAATATGCATAATTTCCCAACACCCCCTAAACTTGATTTCAGCACCATATGGGGGTGCTAGCACGCCAGGTTAAGAAACACTGCCTTAGAGGGTGTACATAGATTATACTATACACTAAACCCGCAAAGGATATCGTTAGACCCGAGGATGTACTTGGCTCTGAGCTTTGCTCGTTGGGAGACTGACGCAGGAGTGTATGCCTCAATTAGGAGGTGAGCCTTATCCCAAGTTACGGAAGGGTATGGAGAAAATCCAGTCATGATTTCTCTATACGTGCCTATGCCTAGGTTTAGTGGGGTAGCTGAATAACCATTACAGACTAGAGGGATGAGTCCAGTCGCGACTCTATATGGCCTCGGCCTAAGTGAGTAAAGTAAGTGGATGAAGTAAAAAGAAGGAGCAAAGTCATTACATGGACTATGTATCCCAAAACTGGCTATTCTGACCTAAGTGAGAGAGATAAAGAAGTTATAAATGTAATACCACTGAAATATACCCTTGTAAAGTTCATGTGAGAATTGTAGGCCAGGAGTATGTATAGGATATAACGGAACAAGTGTTTTGTAACGTGGAACTAGGAATGAATGGAGTGGTGTCAAAGAGTTACATATATTTTTTGTTGATAATAAAAACAATATTTTTGTAATTGGATTTAAAGTGAGTGAAGTCATGATCTGTTAAAATTTCCTTTTTGTAATTAGCTAGATGTCTTGTAGGATGTATGATGAAGGATTAAGGACCAATATATTTTTTTTTAGGGGAAGAAGCTATGTAATGAGGGAAATAAGGTTCATTTGGTCGACGGATGTAAACACGTAGACGAGCGTAAGTAATATGTAGCCATTTGGTTAATTAACCATTTTTCTTCACTCCTTAGTCCAAATCATTTGTATTATTTAATTAATGTCCTTTATTGAGTATGATAAATTATGATGCACTGGTCTCGTCTAGCTATTTTTTTTCGTCATCGCTCTTGTGACGTCACGACGATATTCGGGCTAGGCGAGGGAAGGAGCAGATAGACGCATTGTCTTTCTTCTCGACCTTGCTGGCGGCTGGTCGTGTAAG
>JACEEZ010018852.1:138919-151419 GCA_016584305.1 Chionoecetes opilio | reverse complement strand
TCTGCGACCAGAGCGAAGACAAGTGTCTACCTACTTGGCTGGTACAGCTTCCACGGATCAACGGATCACGGATCAAGATTGGCAGCTTACTTGATCAGGTACGCTGTTCCAGCAGCTGAGGACACTCTTGCAAAGGAGGTCGTAATGGCAATGGAGGTGCATCTCAGGACGCAAAGGAACGTCTTGGTGGATCGGCGCGAGTTCTACTCCCGGATACAGGAGGAAGGGAAGACCTTCGACGACTTCCTTCGCTCCTTGAAGGAAATAACCTCCTTTTGTGACTTCTGTCAACATTGCTTCGACTCCCAACTTCGAGACCGCGTGGTGTGTGGTGCACAAGACGATGAAGCAGTGAAAGCAATGCTGGAAAATAAGGATTTGACGCTTAACAACGCAGTTGATGTCTGTCGAGCGTCAGAAGTGGTCAGGAATACTCATGCTGAGCTTCGTAGTGGTGCGATAGGCAAAATATCTGCGTACCGGCGACAGAGGAGTCAGACCCGCGAGTATGGTGCAACTAGGGACATTAATCAGAAGTGTACGCTGTGTGGTTACAGACGCCATAAAGACTCTACTGCCTGTCCGGCTATCGGTACTACCTGCCGGAATTGTGGTGAATCAGGGCACTTCCAATCAGTGTGTGGACGCTTTGACGTGGATGTATCGGACGCCTCCACAGAACGTACCACAGAGAGTTTGTCAGTGCCGACTACCTCGAGATGGGGGGAACGTCGCCATCGCCAATGTAAGCGACAAGTGAGACAAACCATTGCCGATGTCTACACTAAAGGGCTGGCTGCACGCCCCACTCTTCAAGTGTCTGTGACGGTGACTCACCCGGCAGGCGTCGCTAACGTCCGTTGTACGCCCGACACAGGAGCAGAGACTACAGTTATGGGCAGTCAGCTGGCTCTTCGTTTAGGAATCGACATTGATAACTTGCTTCCTGCCCACGCATCGTTCAGTGCTGTTGGAGGCAACCCACTGGAGTGTAAGGGTCAAGTTGGTTGCTCACTGGACTTAGGGGGTCACCGCACTGAAACAGCCGTCCACGTAATTGATAACTTGTCAGGACTGCTGATTAGCTGGTTCGACTGTTCAGCGCTAGGGATCGTACCTACTGACTTTCCACGGCAAATCGGTACAGTTGTATCTGACCCAAAGGACTCCAAATATGATATGCCTGCAACACTGTTCGTGGACCAGAACAGTAAGGATGTAAGTCACGAAGTCATCGCTCAGTTACCAGCATGGACACACGACACTAATCCGTCAGAGGAGGTTCGGGCTGCGCACGCGGGTCAAATCCAGGCATGTTTTCCACGCGTGTTTAGTGGCGAATCAGCGTTGCGCACAATGACTGGTAAGCCTATGGTGATAGAACTTACGTCTGACGCGGAGCCATTTGCAGTCACCACCGCCAGACCGCTGCCCTACAGCTGGAGAGACGACATCAAGAAGCAACTCGATGACCTCCTTGCCAAACATATAATCGCGCCCGTCAACTACCCTACGGATTGGTGTCACCCCATGGTGCGTGTGCCAAAGAAGAATGCCGGTATCAGAATGTGCGTGGACTTAACCAAGCTGAACAAATACGTGCGGCGTCCAACATACTCCATGCTTCCACCACACGTTGCGGTCGCTGATATCGCAGCAGGTCACGCCCGCTGGATGACCACAATGGACGCCGCCATGGAGTATAACCAGATCGCGATTGCTCCTGAAAGCCAGGACCTAACGTGCTTCATTACACCGTGAGGCAGATTTAAATTCAAGCGCGCGGTCATGGGATTGGTGTCATCCGGGGATGAATACAAACAACCGCAGAGGAGACATCGCTCTGGGAGGCATACCCTACACTATCAAAGTTGTCGACGACATCCTCGCTTACGACGACACATATCGGGCACACCTCCAACACGTGACTGATATCATGCGAAGATGCGACGAGGCTTTAAACCCTAAGAAATTTCTATTCGCGAGGAATGAAGTGGAATACTGTGGGTTCCGGGTCACCGAGAATGGCTACTCAACGAACGATCAAAAGGTCACCGCCATCAATATTTTTCCTCGGCCTGGGAACATCACTGATTTACGGTCGTTCATGGGTTTGGTTAACCAATTGGGGAGCTTCTCACAGGAAATCGCCGCCGCAGCCCAATCGCTTCGAGATCTTCTGAAGCAAAACCGTATCTGGGCATGGACCGAACACCACGATGCAGCATTCCTCGAGGTGAAGAGGGTGCTTATATCACCGCCCATCCTAGCATTCTTCGATCCGCAACTGCCGACTGTACTGCAGACGGATGCTGCCAGGACGCGAGGGTTGGGATTCGTGCTAATGCAGAAACACGGGGACTTCTGGCGTATGGTTCAGTGTGGTTCACGTTTCCTCACCGATAAAGAGAGTCGGTATGCTTTAATTGAGCTGGAGCTGGCTGCTTGCGTATGGGCATGTCAGAAGTGCCGGATATTCCTAGCAGGTTTACCTCACTTCGATCTGGTAGTGGATCACCGCCCGTTGGTGCTCATTTTGAACCATAAGCTTCTGTCAGGGATAGAAAATCCGCGGCTGGAGCGTATGCGTGAGAAGTTAATCCTGTACAGTTTTACAGCCAGTTGGCAGAAAGGGACGGCGCACCAAATACCAGACGCGCTTTCACGCTCACCGGTCTGTGATCCAGAGCCAATCCTCGACACAGCTGTAGTGAAGTCAGATCCGTTGCACGAGACCTTATATGGGGCTTTAGAGGCGTCCCGTGCAGCAGAAGATGGCTTTCGACTCGCCCCAGTGGTAGATCCAGGATTGGAAAAGGTATGTGCTGCTGCTTCACGTGATCCCGAGTACTCGTCTCTTAAACAAGCCATCCTACAGGGGTTCCCGGAACATCGCCTTCAGCTTCACAGTATCATCCGGCCTTATTGGGGTGTCCGGCATCTGCTGTCATTGGATGATGACATGATCGTATACGGGGCAAGACTAGTCATCCCGACCAGCCTACGCAAGGAAGTTCTCGGCCGCTTGCACGAAGGGCATCAAGGTATTGAGCGAAAGAAGCGCCGAGCACGTCAAACAGTTTACTGGCCTGGGATTGATAACGACATCGCCAACACCGTGTCTGCCTGTCCCTGTTGCCGTATGGGACTACCCAGCCACGCCAACGAGCCGCTGTGGATGGACGACCGGCCGCCCACACGAGTGTTCGAGTCGGTGTCAGCCGACTGCTTCCATGTAGCGGGCAGAACATATTTGGTATATGTGGATCGGCTCTCCGGCTGGCATATGTGATAACGTGTCCCAGAACTCCCTCTGCTGGCCATCTAGTCCGTGAGTTACGCCACCTCTTCGGCATGACTGGGGTTCCGACTTTACTGCGGACTGACGGGGGACCGCAGTTTGCGTCATCGACTATGCGCAGGTTTTTGTATCGCTGGGAGGTTCGCCACGAGATGTCGTCGCCGACCAACGCCAGAGCTAACGGTCACGCGTAGGCAGCTGTGAAGACTGTAAAAAAATTAATTATGGCAGCAACGACCGGTAGGCAATTAGACGACGATGCATTCAAACGAGGTCTCCTGGAGCTAAGGAATACGCCACGCGCTAGCAGAAGATCACCCGCGCAAATCCTCTTCGGGCATCCGTTGCGGTCTGGGGTGCCCACTCATCACCGTGCGTTTGCCCCAGAGTGGCAGCGCGCAGCCGATGAGTGTGATGCCAGAGCTGACAATCTCCGGCATCAGACGAAGCAGCGTCACGACCGCTCCGCCCGTACACTTCATGGCTTACGCATCGACTCCAGGGTTGATGTCCAGAACAACGTTACAGGCCTATAGGATCGTGCAGGCGAGGTAGTCGGAGTTGGCGACAGGCGAAAATACCTCGTAAAGCTGGGTAGTGGGAGACTTTATTGGAGAAATCGCCGATTTCTGCGTCCGTATCGGCCCCTGCTCACGACTACGCCTGCAAAGTCTCATCCTGCCATGGAGACTTTACCAACGCCGCCTACGTCGCCTGTCCAGTCTGACACAGCCACATCAGCGGTCAAGGAAGACAAGATTCCCCGTCGCAGTAATCGCCTCCGCCAGCCTCCTGACGTGAGTTTCAGTGGGAATTGAGTTTCGCCGACGTGAGTTTCGACAGGGGATGCTTGCAGCCTATGTTGATCTCAAGAAGGCATTTGACTCAGTGCATCGTGAGTCACATTGGGATCTTCTGCGACTTCGAGGGATTCCTGCAAGGACTATTGGTTTGATAACTGGTCTGTATTCTGGGACTGAGAGTGCTGTGAAGTGTGGGGCAGGTGTATCTAGCTTCTTCCCTGTGAATACAGGAGTGAGGCAAGGGTGCGTCCTTGCCCCATCACTTTTCAACGCTTGTATGGACTGGGATTTGGACAAGGTTGTAGATCAAAGGGATTGTGGAGCATCCGTCGGCAACACCAAGATCACTGATCTTGTTTTTGCCGATGATGCAGTAATCTTTGCTGAGTCGCTGGAGGTCCTGGTGATGGCTGTCGAGGCGCTGCACGAGGAGGCAAAGCCTTTGGGACTCGAGGTCTCCTGGCTCAAGACCAAGGTTCAAGTGTTTGGAGACTTCCTAGATAAAGCAGTACAGTCTGTTCATGCGTGTGGCAAGGACATTGAGATCTTGGAAAGTTTTACATACCTTGGTAGCGCAGTCCATAATGACGGCGGGTCACGTCAAGAAGTCTTACGGCGGATTGGCATAGCCCACGGTGTTATGGACTCGCTCAGCGGGAGTATTTGGCATTGTCGGTACCTGTGCAGAAGGACAAAGATCCGGATCTTCAAGCTGTTTGTGATCCCTGTCTTACTCTATGGTTGTGAGACATGGACACTAAATAATGACTTGAAGAGACGAATCAATGCCTTTGGTAATAAGTGTCTTCGCAGAATCATGGGGTATTGCTGGGATGATTACGTGTCAAATCAGCGATTGCACCGTGAGACTGAATCGAGGCCTATTACCTGCATAGTCCGTCAGCGCCAACTTCGGCTATATGGGCATGTGGCACGCTACCTGAACCGACCTTCCCTCGGGTTTGTTCTGAACGCAGACTTAACTAAAAGTTTTCATTTGGGGGGCCCCCGACGGGGGCCGAAAGTTTCTTGGGCTTTGGTTTTTTTTTGGGACCCCAAAAGGGGGTTTTGGGCCCTTTGTCGGTCCCTTGGGGGGACCCAAACCCCCAAGGGTTTTTATTGTTTTTTTTTGGGTTTGTGGAAGGGCCCAAATTTTAAAAGGGGAAATTTTTGGGGTTAATTCCGCGGGGGGGTTTGGGAAATTGTGTCAAAAGGACACCCGGGGGAAACGACCTTCCCTTTTTGGCAGCGAATTTTCGGCTTTGGGGTGAGCTCCCAAAAACCTTTTTTCCCATAGGTTTTATTGAAGGCGGGGGGGAAGGACCCAAAGGGGGCCCAAAGGCCTTTTGGGGCAAATTTTCTTGTGGATGTTTGTTTGGAAAGGGGCCTCGGGAAGCGCTTCCCGCGGGGGGGCCGTGGGGGTTTGGGGCGGGGGGGGCCCCCCCCCGGTTTTATGCCCCCAAAAATTTTTGGATTCCCCCTTTTAAAAAGGCAGTTTGGGGGGTGGCTTAAAACCCACTTTTTTTCCCCTTTTGTACATTAATGGAAAGTTTTTTTCAGTTTTTTTTAAAAAGTTTCCATTCTTTTTTTCGTGGATAATTTGGTATTTAAATTTTTCGGGGGAATTTGTATTTTTACCCGTAAATTTGGCCCGGGTTTGGCAAGTTTAACAAAAGTCCCCCCTTTAGGGGGGGGCCCCCGAGAGATCCGGTGGAGGTCGTCCCCCAAGGTGGAAAAAAGGGTTTTTCCCCAATTTTGGTGGTCCTAGATCGGTCCCAAAACCCCTGGGGGGCAGCGCCGCGCCCCAAAAACAAAACTTTTTGGTGACTTAAAGGGCCCGGGGGCGGGGTGGCCTTTGGTTCCCTTTTGGGCCCCTTTTACCCAAAATAAAAGGGGAAAAGGAAACCTTTTTTTTTTTGATAATATGCCAAAAAAACAAAAAAAAAAACCCCGAAAGGGAAGATTTCTTGATTGTTTTTTCCCTTCTTTTAAAAAAGGGTTTTTTGTTTAAGTCACCGGGGACCAGTTCAACCCGGAAGAGGTGGCCGGGCTTCCCAAAACGGGCTTCCAGAAAAGGAAAAACGGGAAAAGTGGTGAAGAAAAAACACCTGGACTCTCGGCCAAACTTTGTTATTCCTCCACCCCCCAAAACCCCCCCAATGCATTTTTGGGGTTTTCCCCCCGGATCCAAGGCGGGGGCCCCTTTTCCACGTGGCCCAAAGAAAGAACCCCAAAACCCCGAGGGGGAGACCTCATCCGAAAAGCGCTCTAAAAAACCGCCCAACGGGGGGAGGATGGATTTCCCTGATTTCCCGGGGGGGGCCCGCCCTTTTTAAGGTTCGCCGGTGCCCCCCAAAACCCGGGGGTTTTAATTCGAAACCCCGTTTGGAAGAGTTTTTGCCCACCGGAGTTCTTTTCCCGTTCGTCCTTTCACCTCTCGACCCGGGTTCGGCGCCTCCCCAATGGCGGGTCCCCGCAACCCACCTGGTCTACCCGCCCAACAGGGCGGGGAAACTCTTGGGGCTTGGCCGGGGGGTTTTCTCTTCCCTTTTAAAAAAAACCGGCCAAGCCCCGGGGGAGGGGGGGGTTGCAGGGGGGGCCCGCGCCCTCCCAGAAAACGGGGCTTCTCCCCCCCGGGAAAGGAAAAATTTTAATTCCGGGCCCAGCCTCCTTTTCGGCCGGGAGTTCTTTTTCTGGGGAGCGAAAGGGGGGCCCGCTGGGGGTTTAACCGCCCCGCCCCGTCCCCGGTAAAATTTCGTGGGCAAAAAAAAAGGGGGCTTCCCCCCCCCTCCCAAAGAAGAAAGGCGGGGCATCCCCTAAACTTGGGGAAAACCCGGGTCCGACCCCCGGGTTACGTACTGGAATGGGACTGAGGGGAGAGGGCCCCAAAACCCCCCAAAAAGGGGGCAGAATGGGGGGGAAAAAACCCGGGGGAAAAATTTAAAAAACTACTTTACCTTAAGAAAATTAAAAATTGAGTAAAAAAAATTTTAAAAAATTCCTAAAAGGGGGAAAAAAAACCCCTTCTAACTTAAAAAATTTTTCCCGCGGCCCCAAAAATTTTAAATTTTCAAAAGCCCTAAAACCCGAGCAAAAGGAAAATTCCCCCTCCCGGAAAAACCCAAAAAATTTTTCCCCCCAAAAAGGGCCCCCAACCCCGGACTGGAAAAGGGGAATCCCCAGGGGGACAAAATCCTATTTAAGGCCTAACAAGCTTAGGGAAACCCCTAAACTTTTTTAAAAATATTTTTCCCCCTTTTTTTTAAAAAAAAAAGAATGTCATTCCCCAAAATTTAAATTTAACCCAAAACCTCAGCCCCCCCCTAATTTAAAATCTTAAATTCTACAAAGGGTTTTTGACAAGAAACCTTACGTTTTGGCAAAACCCGGGTTTTATATTTTTTAAAAAAAAAAAACCCCGTATAATAGAAAATTTTGGTTTTTGGAAAATTTTTTTCACACAGTTTTTTTTTTAAAAAACTTTAAAAAGGAAAAATATCTACGGATCCTTTAAAGGGGGGTTTGGGGGAAAAAAGGAAAAAGTTTCAAGACCAAAAACAAACCCCTTTAACCCCACCCTTTAATGTTTTAAATATTTAAAAAATTATATTAAAAAAAATTTTAAAATTTTTTTAAATAAAAAACCCAAAAATTTATATTAAATATTTAAATATAAATTTTTTATATATAAATTATAATATTAAAATTTTTTTTTAAAATTTAAATTGTTAGTTTTGGGTTTTGGTTTTTTTTGGGTTTTTTTTGGAGTGAAATTTTTAAGTTAAAGGCAAATAAAGAAAATTTTGGGCACATAAAAAATGGGAAAATTTTTTACCATAAAATTATTTTATTATTTTTTAAGGAATTTTTATCATCATTTTTTTAGGATGAATATTTTTGGGTATATTTTTAAACCCAAACCTTTCCTTCCATGAAGTGTGTTTGGGGGTTGGGGTGAAAAATTTTTTTTTAAGGCCAAAAAAGGGGGTTTGGGGGCACATTTTTAGGGGGTTAGGGCCGTTTCAAACAAAAGGGACGCCCCTTTTTTTCGAAAAAAAGGAGGGGGGGGGAGAGAAAAGGGAAGGAAAAAAAAAAGGGGGAAAAGGGGAAGAAAAAAGGGGAAAAAAAAAAGGGGAAGAGGGGAGGGAAGGGGGGGAAGGGGGAAAGAGGAGAGGGGGAGGGAAAAAGGGGGGGAGAGGGGGAAAAAAAGGGAAAAGGGGGGAAAGAGAGAGAGGAGAGAGGGGAGAGAGAGAGAGAGAGAGAGAAAAAGGGGAGAGGGAGAGGAGAGGGGAGAGAAGAGAGAGAGGGGAGAAGAGAGGAGAGAGGAAGAGAGAGAGAAAAAAGGGAAAAAAGGGGGGAGAGAGGGGAAAAAGGAGAGAGAGAGGAGAGGGGAAAGGAGAGGAGAGGAGGGAGAGAGAGAGGGAGGAGGAGAGAGAGAGGGGGAAAAGAGAGAGAGAGAGAGAGAGAAAAAAAGGGGGAGGGGAGAGAGAGAGAGGAAAAAGGGAGAGAGAGAGAGGGGGGAAAAGAGGAGAGAGGGAGAGAGAGAAGAGAGAAAAAGGAGAGAGAAGGAGGGGGGGGGGAAAGAGAGAGGGGAAAAGGAGAGGGGAAGAGAGAGAGAGAGGAAGGAGAGGGAGAGAGAGAGAGGAGAGAGGGGGGAAAGAAGAAAAGGAGAGAGGAGAGAGAGAGAGAGAGAGAGAGAGAGAGAGAAAAGGGGGGAAAGAGAGGAGAGAGAGAGAGAGAGGAAAGGGAAAAGAAGAGAGAGAGAGAGAGAAGAGAGAGGGGGAAGAGAGAGAGAGGGGGGGAAAAGAGGGGAAAGAGAGGAAAAGGGAGGGGGAAAGGAAAAAAGGGAGAGAGAGGAGAGAGAGAGAGAGAGAAAAAAAAAAAATTTTGGGGGAACAAGGGCCGGGTTTTTGTCTTTAAAAAAAAATTTCAATTATGGGAAAAAAATTTGAATACACCAAAAAATTTTGGGGAAAAAAAAAAAATTTAAAAAAAGGTTTCAAAAAAGCCAAAACAATTGAAAAATTATATGAATTCAAAACTCAATAATTCGGCTTTACCCGTTCCATGCACCTATCATTTTCCCACCGTCCCCCCGACAAAAACCATCTTTGCTAACTAAAGATAAAAGATAAGGAAAAGTCTCGGCTGCGTATGTTGGGATTTTTACCCCCTTTTCGAAACCTATTTTATACATGATATTTTAAAAATCATTTCACATGAAAAAAGAGGGTTTTTTTAAGTGGTAAACTGAAATGTCAGGTATGGGAGCAATCATGACGTTTCATTTTGTTTGGCAGGGGGATTGCATCTTATATAGGATTGTAAGATATGGTCCATCAAAGCCCTACTCTCCATGCGGCAATTTTCCTGAGAAAGGGGGGTGGGAGGCGTGCCAATTGTGATTTTCCCTTTTTTCACTTGAAAAAAAAAGTTATTAGTCGATATTTTTTTTTAACCCCAATCTAATGAATTTTAAATAGGACGAGTCATGAATAAAATGTTCATGTTTTTGACAAAGATAGGGGCCAAAGGATGTATTTATTTTTTGTATCGCTATTTTTGCTACTAAAGAAACTCAAAAAACTTTGAGTCGGGAGGGGTAGCAAATATCTTTTATTAATACTTTCAAGGGGCCCAAAGTACGGCCACCCTTTCTCGCAACAGTTGGAACATGTTTTTTGAATATGCCGAAACCGAACACACAGTTCGACATCAGGTCCAATTTTTTTGAAAACCCTCCGGAGTATGTTTGGGATCATTTTGGGGCGAGGCTACGAGCGGGACAAGAATCTAACAGACCAACAAACAACGACTGAGATAAGGTTTGTAAAGGAGTGGACGAAAAGCAGACATTCATTGATCGACCTCTACAATCACATCCCCCAAATTTTGGGATATACATATGTGCTAACCTTAAGAAAAATTAAAAAGGGTATACGCAGGAAAAAATTTTACGGAAACATTGCAATAAGCAGCAAAGTAACAAGATGAAAGCCTTGATGGCCAGTTTCGGGAAGGTGAAAAAAAAAAGAGACAAAGTTTTTCCGGCACATATAAACACCATCTCAAGCAGGTCATCATGATATTGTGCTTTTTTCCAGGGACTTTTGGTCTTAATTAAAAACGTACCTAAAATGCCGAGGCTTTTATCTGCTGTTTCTCCGTCCACATAATATAGTCCATGATGAAAACCCCATTTTTAGCAACCGGTACACTCAAAGGGGGAAGATCATGGTATCATTTGGGAAAACTAGGTATTTGGAACGATTTGCCCTGGTAGCAGTCGGATTTAGCACTTTAATTTGTATCGCCTTTGAACAGACCACCCATTGGCGAACAAATCCGCCAAAAGCGGTAAAACCCGTAAGGGGGGTACTTTTATGTTAGGGGGCGCATGTCTGGTTTACAGAGGTATGCCCCAATGCCCCTTTGTTTTTTTTGTTTAATTATGTTATATAATGCCCTTTGTAAAAGTTTGGGCAAACAAAAAAATTTGTCTTTTTGAGCCAAAATTTATAATGTGATAATATACGCATTGCTATATCTTTTCAATCAGATAAGTTTTTGATATTTATAGTATTTTTTTACAATTCAATACCTCCATATTCAGACAGAGGGACGTATGTAGCCTTATTTTGTCAGCAATAATTATGATGTATGTAAGGGACCCTGGGGACACATTATACCAAAAAAAAATTCAAAAACTGACTGTATTTTAGCAGATCTCCGATAAGCTGAGTTTATATTTTGAAGCTTACAAATTAGGAGGTTTGAATGAAAAAAAAACACCATCTTTTTGTTTAAAATTTAATTGTTTTTAATGACTGAATCTGTGCTGACTCAAGTTTTTTTTTTAGTTGAGTTTTCTTTTGGTAGATCGATAAACGTCAGAGTTATGGAAGCCAATATCTTTCCTTTTCATCAGGACACATATGGAGTGATCGTTGAATCCGCTTCCACTTTCTCCGTAGTGTTTCCGTCGATCCTCACAGCAGTTATTCTTTGAAGCATTTTCGTTGATAGCAGAGAGAAAAAATAAGTCAAGTGACAACCTTTTGGTACGAAAAAAGCTCTTGCCGATATACTGGAAAAGTTGCAGTAGGCTTCTGTTTCGCAATCTTGTATTTTGCTCAGGGTCATCATTTGGCACCAACTTTGGAGGGGCAATGATGGCATCTTTCACACTGGATACGATCGGTAACAAAAAATCTATGAACCAGCTTTTAGCAGCAACTATGTTTTTTGATGTGACAAACGGGATTTCTATCTTGTCTCTTTGTTGCTAATCCGAAAAGTATTATTGCTCTAAAATCAGTACACTGTGTTTAATTCTCTCTTTTGTTCGGCCTTGATATACTTGGATGTCCAGGTGGGGAAATATACATGTTTTTTTCCATTTCTCTTTAGCTGCTTGAAGTAGTCTTCTCAATGTTCTTTGCTTTTAAGCAAAATTCACCTGCAGTAGTCATTTCAAGTTTATCCAATCCCCTTTCATCTGAACAGTTTAGGACTTTAGGTGTACGGGAAACTTGGCGTTCTCCCCTCCCCAGGTTTTCGCAACTGTCAAGATTTCTTTATGCTGCCTGGTTGGCTGCCCTTTGTATGTGTTCCAGGGGTCAATCCCGGGGTGTAAGGGCCCGCGTGAGGACTTTACAGTTTGTGGATAAACAAAAGGAATTGTTTATCCATGGTGATGATCTCATTTACAAAAAGTACCTGCAAAAATAAAAAATAAACTGGAAAAACATTGCTTTTGGCAAATTAGTGATATTTTTTTTGGGCATATTTTTATTGCTGTTGATTTGCTGCAAATTTAAAAAAATTTTGGAAGGGTCAAAGGGCTGCATTATTCCTTGTATCTGAAAATGTATAACAAAAATTTTATTTATGTCATTTTTCAATATGGTTGCAAGACATGACGATAAGCGATTTTTCAATATTTATCTGGTGGCCCTCCCGGATTTTTGGGTCAAAAAGTAAAAATTTTGATTTGACCAAACTTGTTGCTAAAAAGGCATTATATAAAATAATTAAGCAAAAAAGAAAAAAGGGGATTGCATACCATAAAACCATGACATGCAGTTTTAACATGAATGTTCCCCCTTCAGGTCTTACCGATTTGGCGCGATTGTTTGCTGATGGTGGTCTGTTCAATAGGCGATATAAAAAATGAAGCTGCAAATCCAGACGCTCCGGGCAAAAAAGGTTTCCCGAATGATATACCTTTCAAATGATACCAATAGCCCCTTTCCATCTTTTTGGTAACCGACAACCCCTTACCTGACGGACTAATAGAACGGGTTTCTGCCCGCGGCAAGTTTGTTCCTCCCTCTCACCATTGTTCCGGGTAGTGGCTCGAACAAATTGTACAAACTACTACACACCTGTTTTTC
>JACEEZ010018852.1:128919-131419 GCA_016584305.1 Chionoecetes opilio | reverse complement strand
AATCTGTGCTGACTCAAGTTCTTTTTTTAGTTGATGGTTCTCTTTGGCTAGATCGTATATCGTCAGAGTATATGGGAAGACCAATATCTTTCCTTTATCATCAGGACACATATGGAGTGTATCGTTGAACTCCGCTTCCAGCTTTCTCCGTATGTGTTTCCTTGTCGAGTCCCTCACAGCAGTTATTCCTTCAGAATGCATGTATGTTGATAGCAGATGAGAAAGATAAGTCAATGTGACAACCTTTGGATACTGAAACAGCTCTTGCCTGATATACTGGAAAAGTTGCAAGTAGGCTTCTGTTTCAGCAATCTTGTATTTAGCATCAGGGTCATCATTTGCACCAACTTTGGTATGGTCAATGATGGCATCTTTCACACTGGTATACGATCGGTAACAAGATCTATGATACCATGCTTCAGCAGCAACTATGTTTCTTGATGTGACAGCGAGGATGTGCTCATCTTGTCTCTTTGTTGCTATATCTCGTAAAGTATTATCTGCTCTCAACTCAGTACACTCTGTTAACTTCTCTCTTGTGTTCGTGCCTTTGATATACTTGGATCGTCCAGGTGGGCAGAATATACATGTTTTCTCCATTACTCTTGAGCTGCTTGAAGTTAGTCTTCTCAATGTTCTTCGCTTAGTAGCAACTTCACCTGCAGTAGTCATTTCAAGTTTATCCAAGTCCCGTTTCATCGTGAACAGTTTACGGCACTTGAGGTGATACGGAATCTGTGGCAGTTCTCCCTCTCTCAGGTTTTCTGCAACTGTCAAGATTGCTTGATGCTGCCTGAGTCTGGCTGCCCTTAGTAGTGTGTTCCAGGAGTCGAGATCCCGAGGTGATGTAAGGCCAGCGTGAGGATCCTCATCAGTTGTGTGGATAATACAAACAGGAATTGTCTCATCCATGGCTGATTAGCATCTCATTCACAAGTGTTACCTGCAAAGATAAGAAATAAACTGAAGAACACTTGCAATTATTGGCAATTAGCTGATATTTTTTCTAGACATATTATATGCTGCTGTTGATTTGCTGCAAAATTCAAAATATTACGGAAGGATCAATAGTGGCTGCATTCGATTCCTTGTATCTGAAAATGTATAACAAAATATTTTATTTATGTCATTATCACATATGGTTGCTAAGACATGACGATAAGTCGATTTTCAATATTTATCTGGTGGCCATCCTGGATTTTGGCTCAAAAAGTACAAAATCTTTTGATTTGACCAAACTTGTTGCTACAATGGCATTATATGAACATAATTAAAGCTAAAAAAGAAAAAGGCACTTGGCATACCATGTAGAATCATGAAATGCAGTTCTAACATGAATGTACCCCTTACAGGTCTTACCGCATTTGGCGCGATATGTTTGCTGATAGGTGGTCTGTTCAATAGGCGATACAAATATGAAAGCTGCTAAATCCAGACTGCTACCAGGGCAAAATGAGTTCCTGAATAATATACCTTTCAAATGATGCCAATGAGCCTTTGCCATCTTTTTGGTACCGACAGCCCCTATACCTGATGGACTAATAGCACGGTTACTGCAGCGGCAAGTTTCGCTTCCTCCCTCATCGCCATTGTTCCGGGTAGTGGCTCGAACAAGTGTGTACAAACTCACTATCACACCTGTTTGCAGCATGTCCATGGCTCTGCACGAAACATTGCCCGAAACACTGTCCCAGTGTTGCATGTGACATGTTGCTAGCATGCGCGTGACTGTGACATGTTTCCATCACGCCAAGATCAGTGTTTCGGGTGAAGTTATAGGGCAAGGGTGGCTAAGCAATGTCGGGACCGGCTCATAGCAACTCGGAGGACGCTTCTGTGTTCCAATGAGTAATGCAAAATATGACTTTTTACTTTATTATACGAAGAAACAGTACTACTGATTGTGGACTAGATATAATATCTACGTGGTAAGGAGATTATGATTGAAGTGAACCACAAACTACTAGTCTACCTGACTATATTACAAGAAAATAATGACAGGGCTATTTGTTTCCATAGTAACAGGTTTATAATTGTACATGTTTCCGGAAAATATCTATGAGGAAGAAAACAGTGGACGCAGACGCCACAGAACACCTAAATTCTCACAAGCTGATTTGGCAAGATATGAAATGGGATGTTTGCAGTTGAGGTTTCTAGTAAAGCCTATATAGCCCAAGAATGTTCATTGTAAAAGAGTGAGACAGTTGAGTGCCATGGATGAAGAGAGGACAGATGTGTGGAGGGTTAATTGTCCTCTCTTCATCAGACACTTAACACTCCCTATTATACAATGATCATTATTGTGCTATCCTTTACTAGAAACCTCACCTGTAAAGTTCACATGCTATGATAAAATTCAGCCTATTAGAAGTAAGGTGTACTGTGGAATCCGAGTCAAACTTTTTTCCCTCCAAGATGCTTGCCCTGCACATAGGCCTTATCCGCTCATGGATGGGATATGCCATTCATGTGATTGAGATCTACTTATACAGTTTCG
>JACEEZ010018852.1:113919-123919 GCA_016584305.1 Chionoecetes opilio | reverse complement strand
TATTAAAAAAAACGTTCCTAGTGAAAGTTGTTTCTTACTTATCAAAATAAAGGAAAATGTCATTAAATAATTTTTTCTAAACAAACTCTATAAGTGCCCATTAAAGGGTCAAGCAGCAGGAACTATACCACGTTTAGGTTTCCCAGCCTGTCGTAGCTTTCTTATTTTCTGATATTCATATATTCTTAATGGTATTATTCTAGTGATTGCCCACACTCAGCCCCCTCTCCCCCAAAACAAGCTTAGGGACCCAGAGGAATGCGGGATATTTGGATGGGGGATTATAATGGACGAGAACTGCGCGGTCGCTACCGTCGTTACTACTTACGTCTTCTGTAATATTTTTTGTTCAGTATACTGTGCAGTATCAATCCACTTCCGCGTAATCTTTAAAACTTACATATACATTTAAAAAATGATAGAGTTGTCTAATAGTGCATACATAGTCACAGACACACCCTCTCCATCTGGAGGCCCCCCACCCTTTAGGAGGTTAGGTTACGGTTAGGTTAGGTAAAAAAACAACTAATCCATGTCTAAGAAAATGACCGCGCAGTACTCGTCCATTTTTACCGGCTGGGGTACAAAATATGCGTCGCAACCACAGTTTTTGAGTTAGAGGTGGCGTAAAACTTCCCTGGATATAGTGTAAATGGATTGGACTTCTTCTATTTCCAGAGACATGTGAAGCTGACGATCATAAAGCGTCGGAAACACGTAATGTAGGATTTATGTAGGAGCCAAAATTATGTAGGTCTAGGGTCATTTTCCTAGATCTAGGAAAATTTAGCCTAACCCAGCGTGGGGGCTCCATCTCCCTCGACCTCACGGTTATCTAACTTAATCTAAGCAAATTTAACTAACCTAGCGGGGGGCTCTGCCCCCTCGACCCCACGATAATCTTAACTAGCCTCCTAGCAATAATCACCCGCTAACCTAACCTTACCTAATTCAACATAGCCTACTAATGGGGGGGCTCCGCTCCCTAGATCCCCGGTAAACTAACAAAAGTTTACCTTACCTCTATGTGGGAGGGTGGGTAGGGAATCGACACTCTGGACTAGACGTCTCTGGACTTAGAAGAAATCCAATCCATTTACCCAAGATCTAGGGAATTTTTCCAATACCCCTAACTCAAAAGCTATGTGGTTGCGACGCATATGTTATACCCCAGCCAAATATCCCGCTTCGCTCAGGTCCCCAAGCTTGTTTTGGGGGAAAAGGGGGAAAATGTGCAAACACTAGAATAATACCGTAAATTTCCCTCTCTTTAGGGCTTTATGGCTCTCCCACCTAATTCCGTAAATCTTAAATTTGTTAATTTGCCGTAAATTGCCGACGCATTATTTGTTCCCACCCGGAAAACCTGCATTCCTGCAGGTCCCCAAGCTTGTTTGGGGGAAGGGCGAGAGTATGGGCAAACGCTAGAAATTTACCTTCTTAACTACCACGTGTAAGTCTCACGGCCACTTGTAGCTTTCTTATGTTCTTATGTTCTAAAGGCGTGAGGTGCAGTTCACCTCTAGAGTGTACCTGGAACTGTCGCCTATAGGAATTCTCGCCGATGTCGGCAAGTGTTCCAATTTTTGGCGACAGTTCCAGTTCTTGAACTTATTTTTTTTTTTTTTTTTTTTTTACATCACAAGGAACTAACTGGCCAAGGGCACAACAAAAATGGGTAGCACAAAGCCCGCTTAGTTGCCAGTCCCTATAAAGAAGACAGTAGGAGAATAAAATAAAAAAGAGGGGTGAGCCAATTTACTTCGGGAGGTGTCTTGTTACTCTTCTATTTAAAAGATGGAAGTCATAGGAAATTGGAAAAATAGAAACAGGAAGAGAGTTCCAGAGTTTACCAGTGAAAAGGATGAACGAGTAAAGATACTGATTAACTCTTGCAATAGGAAGATGGACAGAATAGGGATGAGAATGAGTAGAAAGTCATGTGCAGCGAGGCCGCGAGAGGGGGTGGGAGGCATGCAGTTAGCAAGTTCAGAAGAGCAGTGACCATGAAAATAACGGTAGAAGAGAGCAAGAGAAGCAACATTGCGGCGGTGTTTTAAAGATTAAAGACAGTCAGTCAGAGGAGAGGAGTTGATGAGACGAAAAGCTTTTGACTCAACCCTGTTTAGGAGAGCTGTATGAGTGGATCCTCCCCAAACATGTCAGACATACTCTATACATGGGCGGATAAGGCCCTTGTAGAGAGCAAGCAATTGGGAGGGAGAAAAAAAAAGGACGCAGACGCCACAGGACACCTAACTTCCTAGAAGCTGTTTTAGCAAGAGATGAGATGTGAGATTTCCAGTTCAGATTTTTAGTAAAGGATAGGCCTAGAATGTTCATTGTAGAAGAAGGAGACAGTTGAGTGTCATTGAAGAAGAGGGAATAGCTATCTGGAAGGTTTTGTCGAGTAGATAGGTGAAGAAATTGGGTTTTTGAGGCATTGAACAAAACAAGGTTTGCTTTGCCCCAATCAGAAATTATAGAAAGATCAGAAGTTAGGCGCTCGGTGGCATCTCTCCGTGAATCACTTAGTTCCTGTTGAGTTGGACGTCTAATAAACGACGTTGAAGAATGCAGGGAAGAATCATCAGCGTAGGAGTGGATAGGGCTTTGAGTTAGCCTTAGAAGATCATTAATGAATAATAGAAAGAGAGTGGGTGATAGGACAGAACCCTGGAGAACACCACTATTGATAGATTTAGGAGAAGAACAGTGTCCGTCTACAGTAGCTGCAATAGAATGGTTTGAAAGGAAACTTAAGATGAAGGTACAGAGAGAAGGATAGAAACCGAATGCGGGTAGTTTGGAAATTAAAGATTTGTGCCAGACTCTATCAAAAGCTTTTGATATGTCAAGGGCAACAGCAAAAGTTTCACCGAAACCCTTAAAGGAGGATGGCCACGATTCAGTTAGGAAAGCTAGAAGATCACCAGTAGATCGCCCTTTACGGAAACCGTACTGACGATCAGATAGAAGATTGTGAGCAGATAGATGCTTAAGAATCTTCTTATTAAGTATAGATTCAAAAACTTTAGAAAGGCAGGAAGTCAAAGCTATAGGACGGTAGTTTGAAGGATTAGAACGGTCACCCTTCTTAGGAACAGGTTGGATGTGAGCAAACTTCCAGCAAGAAGGAAAGGTGGAAGTAGATAGACAAAGAAGGAAAAGTTTGACCAGGCAAGGTGCAAGCACAGAAGCACAGTTTTTGAGAACAATAGGAGGGACTCCGTCAGGACCGTAAGCCTTTCGAGGATCTAGGCCAGAAAGGGCAAAGAAAACATCATTCCAAAGGATCTTAATAACAGGCATAATATAGTCAGAGGGTGGAGGAGAATGAGGAACAAGCCCTTCATCAACCAGAGTGGAATTTTTAGCAAAGGTTTGAGCGAAGAGCTTAGCTTTAGAAGTAGATGAGACAGCTGTGGAGCCATCTGGGTGAAGCATAGGAGGGACAGATGCAAAAGAAAAATTGTTAGAGATGTTATTAGCTAGATGCCAGAAGTCACGTGAGGAATTTGATTCAGAAAGATTTTGACATTTTCTATGAATGAAAGAGAATTACACTCCCAAATATATACATTTAATCAACCTGTACCCGTGTTTCTGTATTCAGGGATTAAACACCAGCAATTGCTTGATTGGTAGATTTCCAGAAAAACGCCATATTCACATTAATGGACGAAACCATTTGTTTCTGGTGAGTTTTGAATTAATCTGCTAACCGTTTCTGTCGCAAATCCTTAGTTTTTTTTTCGGTAATATGATAATAACATATTTGGCGTTGCAATACGTACTTCCACCCGCTATGGACTCACGCCGCGTGCTGTTCCAACCCGCCGTTAGACCAAATTTTTTTCCTAAAAGTATTTAACTTTAACCACTGGATATTAAACAAATTTAACCTAACCTAGTTCTAACCTAAACTAAACTAACTTGCCAGCGGTGATTTCCGACAGAAAAGCGATACACCAGTGTCTTATCTATGCAGAAGGCACCTCATATAACACATTGGTGTCCAACGTAGTGGGTATGGTTGTTTTTCTTCTGAAATTTTACCAAAGAGCTTTAGGAAAACTAGGTCTAGGAAAACATTTAAGGAAAAATCTAAACTAAACTTAACCTAACCTAACTTAACCTAACTTGGTGTATTAACCCCCTAGCTTCCTGGATCCCCCCGTTATCCAATCTATGACCGCTTGCGTTTGGACTTAGAATGTCTCAGGTATCTCAGACTTTGTAGAGGCAGTGTAGTTTATACAGGCCTGACCGCACACTGGAACCAACTTCTACCCGTGTTTCTGCAATCATAAATTATATACCAGCAATTGCTTGATTGATAAAACACCATATTGACTTTGGTGGACAAAACTATTTGTTTCTAGTGAGTTTGAATTAATATGCTAACCGTTCTGTCGTCGCAAATCCTTAGTTTTTTTTTCCGGTAATAACGTTAATAAGATATTTGGCGTAGCGTTAAGGGCCGTACGTACTTCCACCCACTATGGACCCACGCTGCGTGCTGCTCCAACGTTACACCCACTTTTTTTCATTATAATTTTGAACCGTAACAACTGGTTCTTAAATAAATTTAACCTAACCTAACCAAAACTCCTAACAAAGTTCATTATACACGGAAATGGTCGGAAATAGCGAGCTTTCACCTCATAATTATATTATATCGTTAATTATATTACGTATTAATTATATTTGTCCATGTAGAGTCTGTATGTGCAGGGCCAAGCTTAGGGTGGGACCCACGGGGCCTGGGCCCCATGCCTCCCAACATAAGGAACCATCCACATAACGCTGGGCAATTTGACATTTGAACTCTCACCAAACCATATATACCAAAAAAGTCAAAACTCTTTCCCTCCACTATATTATTCATATATATTTAAAATTAATCATACATATATTCAATAATAATGTAATATTATAATTATAATATAAAAGTTAATAAATATCTCCTCAATTAGGTTTTTTTTACATCCTACATATTTGTAGTGATGGGGGGCAGGGTGGTGTGGTTGAGAATAGGGTGGGGGGTATCCACCCTATAAGGGTCAATGTGGGGTATACGGGGTATAGTATATAGTATATAGTATACGGGGGAGTATACAGGGATATAATCGTGGGCAATGGGAGTGGGGGGTGACGTGTGAAAATAGAGTTGCAATAGGGGATATTTGGAGTTGGAAAAGGGTATATTTGTGGTTGTAAAAGGGAATATTTGCGGTTGGAATAAGGTATATTTGCGGTTGGAAAAGGGTATATTTGCGGTTGGGAAAGTGTATATTTGGGGTTGGATAAGGATAGATTTGCGTCGATCAGAAAAGGTAGATTTGTAAGATTAGAAAAAGGATAACAGTATTTCATCACTACAAATACCCTTTTTCTACCCTTTTCCTACCCTTCTTATCTAAGATATTGATAAACTCTTGAAAGGGTATGATAGAATTTTCAACAATGAAATGATAATTAACGTAATAAAGAGAACTCAAAGAAAGATTATCATTTCCCCTAGAATGTTAATGGGAGGAATCAAAGAGCTATAGATAGGGGTACCACGTATGGTGGTGACCGCGACCACGTGACGAACATCTATAGATACGGCAGTGGCTAGTTATACGGCCATGGCTGAAGATATCGACAAGGGCACGACACAGGTACTCAGCGAATGCTACAATACAAGTAAAAATTTCAGGAACCCTCGTTCTGCTCGATTTGCAGTGTTTTAATCATTACACGGCGGGTGGCATATTCCCGTCATTTGGAAGAGTATGTGGTCTAGGGATATCAACAGCCAATCACGGTTGTCACAACTCATGACGTCACATAAAGTGGTGGAGCTAACGTGAATCGCTGTGAAGGCGTGAACCTCCCTTACCACCCTTCAAATATCTGCCTTCACCCCTTCAATACCTCCCCTTTCACCCCTCATAGCCTCATGCTTTGTTTCACCCCTTCAATACCTCCCCTCTCATCCCTTAAACTTTATTTTACCCCTCATAACCTCATGCATTGTTTCACCCTTTCAATACCTCCCCTCTCACCCCCTTAAACTTTCTTTCACCCCTCATAACCTCATGCTTTGTTTCACCCCTTCAATACCTGAAGGGGTGAATAGAGGTATGAAGGGGAAAGTTTAAGGGGGTGAGGGGGGAGGTATTGAAGGGGTGAAACAAAGCATGAGGTTATGAGGGGTGAGAGGGGAGGTATTGAAGGGGTGAAACAAAGCATGAGGCTACGAGGGGTGAAAGGGGAGGTATTGAAGAGGTGAAACAAAGCATGAGGTTATGAAAGATGCGGGGGGAGGTATTGAAGGGGTATAACAATGCATGAGGTTATCAGGGGTGAAAGGGAAGGTATTGAAGGGGTGAAGGGAAGTATTTGAAGGGTGGTAAAGGAATCAAGGCGATCACGTTAGTTCCACCCCTATATGTGACGTTGTCGTAAGCATCATGCTGATATTCCTTACGATCTTTTTATTGTTTCTTCTCTTCAGGCTTATGTAAGGTTCAGGAACAACGATTGCGTTTTCCGTTATTATTATTTCTTAATATTTAAACATTAGCAACTGCCTAATTAATATTTCTCACATATCTCCTATTACATTTCCCTTGCAGTTGCCCAAGATGCATAATATCGTAATACACCGCATAGCTACGTAAATATCACTCCCTACATTCCTTAATTCAAAATATTATCAACAAACTTAATTTTTTTTTTTTTTTTTTTTTTTTTTTTTTATATACATTTTTGCCTATGGCGCCTGTAGGCAGGCGCAGGCAGGCTTCTTATAGTGACGCCTGTGAGGCTCATGCCGCCCCCCTGTGTCCTCCGATGCACTCGCAGTCGAAGGTAGAGTTGATAGGCAGGGCATGTGGGTGTTCTTAGGCCACTCGACGGTGCAGAAAGGTTTTGGGTTTCTTCGGAGATCGAACTCGGGTCACCGAGAACGCCAGTCGGAGACTCTAACCGCTCCGCTACCGCCTCCCCTATGTATGCATACATGCACACTTCCTAAGTGTGCATACAATATATGCATGTACACTTCCTAATTTCACATCCTATCATTAAACATCCTAACACATTAATATGGTTGCATGACAACCTAAATACAATGACTACCAATCCCTTGTGACAATGCTTCCACTTACCTTAAGGAAGGCAAAGAAGTCCATAGTGTAGTCTGAATGACTAATTTAATTTGTGTTTCATCTTATATAGTAACTTTCCCTTCTTTAAGGTAATTGGCATTTATTCAGGTTCTCCTCACAACTTTTTTCCTAAAACACGCCTACCTACTTTCCTATTGGTAACAGTTTTCCTAAGACGCATTTTCTCATCGCCCATAAGCTTTAACTCCACCTTATTTTAGTTCTCCAATATTTCAACTTACTATCATTGGCTAGATATTTTTCCCGTAAAGACGTGTCAGACTACAGGTTTTTTTTCATTCACCCATACCTATTTCCAACAAGACATGAAGGCGTTTCCCATACTTAAAACACGCCCACACAAGGTTTCGTCTGCGTACAAAGCTTAGGCCTACATCTGTTCCCACACTCTTACACGTTTTCGTACAAAACTTAGGCCTATATCTCTATATATCTGTTTACTTTCTTGGACCCCTTGTAGCTCAGCTCCCTGTGTTTACCTTGACTGTCACTTTTGCCTTATCTCCTCATTTATCTTTTCACACGGCCAGTTTTACCTATTGCCTTTTCCTTCACACTGGGCAAAACAAATACATATGGCTTATGTCTCTTCCTCTGTGTAAGATACAATCTTCCACTCTCGCCCATTGTACTTTCTCTCGCATTCCATTTTCTCTTATTCCTCTTTTTATTTAATTTCCCTTACATATTTCCATATCTTCTGCACTTGCAAGCGCGTTGCGACAACGTCACAAGTTGTGCCAACCGTGATTGGCTGTTGATATCCCTGGGCCATATACTCTTCCAAATGACGGGAATATGCCGGCGGGTGACGTACTCATACGTCCATAGTAGGGTGGGCCAGGATGGCGGGTGACGTGCTCATACGTCCATAGTAGGGTGGGCGAGGAAGGCGGGTGACGTACCAGCACGTCAGTAAGATTTTGGCCCAATATTGGTCCCTACAGCAACCTCTTGTTGTGTAGATATGTATTACACTAAATGGGAGTAAATTCCACCGCACATATGGTGTCTATGTTGAAATATGTGGTATTACTCGTCCCGACACGTGCCTCATAGCGCAGTCCTCGGCCGACCCGAAAACTGTCGTGATGAGAGGGTATTATCTTTTCGCGACATGGAAGTGCTATCCCTTCTAAAATTTCCCCTGATTTTGACCTCTACTGTACCCTCCGCTGTGTAAGGACATCATACACTCCGCACGAAAAGCCTCAGTTTGTCGTGAGGAGCCAATATATATATATATATAGACGCAGAATGTCGTATCCCGACAGCCTCACTATGAGTAGTCTCCACCATCCAAGCGACGCCTAATTTCTACGCCTCAGAAAGCATTGAGTGAAAGTGCTATTGTGAGACAATTATACTTATTTGATTAGTCATTCGAGTCCGGCTGCACTGAAAGCGACAGCGTTGTGAGCATTATTTGCTTTGAAGAAACTCTGCACATCATAATGAACTAAATATATCTTTGCTGATGTTTGTTTTCCTACATTCCGTGAAAAGGGGAAACAAGAGGAAAAAGGAAACTGATAAACAGAGTAGAAAGGAAACGAAGGAAAGGTTGGTGATGAGTGACAGGCATGAAAGGGGAAGCGTGATAAATGGCGAGATAAGACGATAAGGAAAAAGGGGAACATAATATCCACGTCTACAGCTACAACTACTATTACAACTACCACTACTACTACTACTACTAGTAATAATAATGATGATAATAGTGATAATGATAATACAATGATCAGTTACTAGAATCAATACACTGTGTATGGTTAGAAAGAGAAGTCAAAGTTTTAACCGTACGCGAACGTTCGTAAGCTCTGACACTCAGTCTGACAGCCTCGTGAGACGCGAAAAATACTTCACTACATCACCTCACTGTGAAGTATCCAGAGTACCTAGAGAGTTAATGGTTCTTCCATAACTTAGATGAAAGATGAAGCTAAACTATGATTGTTTTTGTTTCTGGTTAGCTTCAGTAGTTATTTTACAACTTGTCGTTGAAAAGAGACAATTTAGAGCGAATATGCCCGGCTGGTGTGCACAGCGAGGTAAAAAAAAAGTCACCCGCTGTGTGAGGGTTTATGAAAAGACGATTTTTAAAGATTAGACTTTTCAGCTGCTCTTCGTGTTGCCAATATTATCATATCGTGCAGAGAAAATTAATTGATGAACTACATTTTTATGAAGAAATGTTTCAGTTATTGTATTGAAGTGTAGGTCTGATATGCCCGAAGATGCACGGGGAATTAACGGTAATTGATATATCATTTAGGCTCAAACTGTAAAAGAAGTGACAGCAGTAAAGAAATTTGATGGCGTTAGCTTTTCAGAAAGTTGCTCATAAATAGTTATATTAATAGCGGATAAACTGACTTAAAATAAATATGTAACACTTTTGTTTAAACACCTTTATAGCAGTAGAAAAATAATATGAATAATGAGGTCACAAACCACAAATCACGACAAAGTTTACTTACATGGCGTCAACTTTTGGCCGAAGTGGAGAACCCTTCGGGAAGCCGAGCGCCTGACTGAGTCCCTCCAGCAGTCGGTCCCCTTGCATGACATATTCATAACAGAAGCCATTCTGTTGTAGAAAGCTTCCTTACTTAATAATTATGATATGTTTACTTACTGTTATTGAAATTATATTTGTCAAGGTTTTTTGTTAATATTTGTGTTAGCATTATTATCATTAATATTTTTATTACAACATTATTGCATATATGTCATTAATGTCACTACAATTTCTACAAAAAAATTCATTATTTAAAATGTATGATAGTACTATTTGTCGATACATATGCAATCAA
>JACEEZ010018852.1:106419-108919 GCA_016584305.1 Chionoecetes opilio | reverse complement strand
GTAGGAAAAATATGCCAAATCAAGATATTTTCCTATAACTTTTGTTTGACTTACTTTGACCCAAAAGAACAGCCATAGACCATAGAAGGGATGTCATGTTGAGTTTTAGAAAAGACCTTCCATTGCAGGAGCCATTAGGAGTCTCCAACGGAGCAGAATGGGGAAGGGTACCCCACACAATTAACAGAGAGGTACAGACAATGGAGGTGAAGAGAATGGCTGCAAGAGTCACTATCCAAACCTGTCAAGAATCAAAGGAAAAGGCAGGGGTTACCCCACCCCCTCACACACAAATGCAAATACACAAAACCAAACACACAAACATATGCACATATATACCCATATGCATCACCACGCCGGTCACGCAATATCGCCACGATGGTCAAGTGGATAAGAACGTAGCCGCGCCAATCTGTGGTTAGCCGTTATATTCCTCACTGCTCCCTGGGATTTTTCACAAAAAAATTCGGTTGGTTACAGTCAACCTTGAGCAGGAAAATGCGTATGTGTGATGTGTGAAGTCCCAGCATTACCCAAATATCGGTAATAATGAGCTCCTAGCTCTCCCCGGGAGGGTGAAACTGGCGATCGCGAGTCCGATTCGCGTGGACAGGACCATGGGTGAATAACATACACACGCAAACAAACGCAAACAAACAAGCACACACACACACACACACACACACACACACGCACAACCTGTTGTTTTAAGTTGGTATGTGTGCGTCACCTAACACACACGGTTCGAGCCTCGCTCAAGGCCTGCTGTTCAGAAAGTAGGTGGTTCAAGTTCCCGATCTGGGTGGAATTCGCTCACAGTACATGTTGTTACTGTCCCCCTTGAACAATGTGATGGGGTGTGTGTGGTGTGTGAGGTCCCAGCATTATCCAATGATTGGTTGTTATGAGCTCTAAGTTCTCAAGTTCTTTCTGGAATGATAAAGACTGGCGATCGCGAGTCCATCTCGTATGAGTAGCACCCTGGGTGAATGACACACACACACACACACACACACACACACACAACACACACACACACACACACACACACACACACACACACACACACACACACACACACACACACATACAAATACACACACACATACACATACACACACATACGCACACACACACACACACCGCGCGATGGTCAGGTTGATAGCGTGCTGGCCTGCATTCTGTGGTAGCCGGTTCGAATCCTCGCTGATTTTTTACTGACAAATTCGTGCTTATACTTTCCCCCTTGAGCAAGGGGATGGGGGTGTGTGGTGTGTGGAGTCCCAGCATTGCCCTAAGATCGGTAATAAAATATAATGAGTTCCAAGCTCGCATCGGGAGGGTGAAACTGGCGATCGCGAGTCCAACTCGCGTGGAGAAGACCATGGGTGAACAACATATATGGGAGATGCCTGAACAACATAAAGAAGTCCAGCTTCCCTCATAGAAATATTGAAGTTTGGAATGGATTAAATGAGGTGGTGATATCGGCAAGGAATGTGCACCAGTTGAAAGAAAGACTGGATAAATGTAGATACGGAGCCGGGACCACTCGAGTGTAGCTCAGGCCCTGTAAATCACAACTAGGTAAATACAACTAGGTGAATACACACACACACCACACACACACACACACACACACACACACACACACACACACACACGTACACACACACACACACATACAGGAACTGCTCTCTGGGTCAATGGTTAAGAGTGCAGCGTACCACGCCTGGTCCCACGTCCGATCCTCGATCAAGGTAATTTTCATTGACAAAACCTCACAATTACTTTCTTTCATATTCTCTTGCAATAGTAGATTTCAATAATTCTATCACATACGTCATGATTATTCCGTCATATACGTACTGTTGTATCAAATAAATGTAGGTATTGAATATGCATGAAAAAAACAAAGGGAAATGCAAGATATTCTTACTAGCCATTAGGGAAAATAAGTTATCGACAACTTATCTAGAGACAACTCTTGGGTTCCCGGCCCCAAAGAGCTCGTAAACAACTTTGGGAAACATTGTTCTGGAGCGTGGCACTTATTTTATACAATATTAATCATGAACATGCAGTAATGTGTCTTTTGTCTTTATTTTCAAACTAGCAGAATACATCCCGGTGGGTCCAGCACATATCTGATTCAGTAATAAAGGTAATATAATGGTCCAGACCATTGTCATTCCTCATGTAATGCAGTCAAAATATAGCTATCATCGTATATACCAACACTATGTTATCACTTTTTGCATGCAGTCAGCCGGTCTGAAATAATTCGCAATCAAAATCTACAAATTCCAAGAGCTTCCAAAACGCTCCTGACGACTAGCAGACGACGTACAATGACTCGATGACGTCCCAAAAGGCAGCCACCTCCCCCGCGGTAATTCAGAAGCATGTAAAGACAGAAATAAGTATAGTATTTGATGAATTTTGGGTGTTTCAGGTGAACAAAATTGTGATATGGCACATACTTGCATCCTTTATGGGT
>JACEEZ010018852.1:88919-101419 GCA_016584305.1 Chionoecetes opilio | reverse complement strand
AAAATTTTTGAGAGATACTGTACCATTCCCAGCAATCGACGCACTTCGGAGAGATCAGTCGGTGCAGGCATCTCTACGATGGCTTGGATTTTTTGTGGTGCAGCCTTTATGCCCTCATCAGATATCACGTGACCGAGGAAGGACACTTCTGAGAGTCTGAGTTGAAGCTTGTCTATATCCAGAACCACGTTACGTTCCTCGCATCTGCATAGAAATTCCCGCAACTTACGGTCATGGTCTGCCACGGCTTCTTGGTGGGTAGCTCCACACTCATACACAACAAAGTCGTCTGCCATCACCTCGACACCCTGCAGGCCTTCTATGAGTTGAGGCATCCTTCGCTGGAAAATTTCTGGTGAAGAGGAAATTCCGTATGGCATCCTCAGCCACCGGTATCTGCCAAATGGAGAGTTAAACGTAGTTAGGTAGGAGCTTTGTTCCTCGAGCGGCACATGCCAAAATCCTTGCTTCACATCCAAAATTGAGAACAACTTAGCTCCTGACAACCTTGTTGCGATGTCTTCTATAATGGGCAATGGGTAATGTTCTCTTCTGACTGCCTTGTTTAAATCCCGAGGGTCAATACATATTCTCAGTTGTCCATTTTTTTTAGGCACCACGACTAGTGAGGACACCCAGTCTGTGGCCCGTGTAACTTGAGCGATGATCCCTAGATCCTTCAAACGTCTGAGTTCCTCCTGTAAATGTGCACGTATGGCTGCAGGCACACGACGTGGAACGTGCTGAACTGGGGGTACAGAGTCGTCCACTCTTATTTTATATGGCTCATCTAACCTCCCCACAGAGTCACTAAACACTTTAGGGTATTGTTGCTTAAGGGTCTTTTTACTGTTATTACAGTCTTTCTGTGTTAAATGTATATTCCTGGACTCATTCTTGTCAAGTGGATTAATCTTATCATTGTCTTTTATTTCCAAAATTCCAAGGAAAACACTCGCCTTATACCCCAATACCGAGTGAAAGTCCTTCCCACTGACAAGTTCACAGTTAAGGTTACATGTACGGTCACCACGATAAACTTTTATACTCACTCGTCCCTCTGAACGGTTACTCACACGTCCGTACCCGAACAGCGTAGTATTAGAAGCGGTTACATTTTTCAACTCATAATCACTTGTTGCTGCTGTATACACATGTACTGGCAGCACATTACAGTCCGCCCCACTATCACTTTGGAAGCGTATGTAACACTTTGGTGTGATTCTCAAAGTAACAGTCTGTTCCTCTTGAAGCTGAACACTCGAAACATGCTTAACTGTGTACACCTGGAGTTCCGACTCCGAATCATCTTCCATGTTCAAATTTTCCAACTTGTTAACTACTCCGGCTTCACGACGAAACACTATTTCTGGAGTGTGGACACTTCACTGCAAAATGGTTACGTTTTTTACACTTGGAGCAGGTTTTTCCCCACGCAGGGCAAACCTCCTTCATCATCTCATGTTCCATTGCACAGAATCTACATTCCTTAATCCATCCAACTGGTTTCCTTGCGTTTCCTGGGTTGCGTTGAACTGCCGCTTCGTTCTCGTTCACTCGACTCGTCCATTGCGGTCTTCCTCGGCCCACTGCATGCACATTCCCATCGCTTATTTTGCCAACTTCCATTTGCTGAACAGCGGCCATTGCACTCGCTCGGCAAATCTCCAGAGTTCGTGCTAACGTAATGTCCTTTTCACGCAGAAGACGATCACGCACTGTGTCGTCTGTGATCCCGAACATGATACGATCACGAAGAATCTGGTTAGGCGTAATATTCTCGTAGTCACACCTGAGAGCTATCTGGCGCAAAGCAGTCACATATTGTTCAAACGATTCACCAGGCCTCTGTCCACGAAGGTTGAACCGATATCATTCGAACGCTGTGTTCTTGAGCGGCCGACAGTACTCCTCAAAAGCGTCAAGTACACCCTTCACATCCTTCTTTTTATCCTCCGTAAGTTGGAACGTTTGGAACACTTTATGAGCTTCAGCTCCTATCACAGTCAACAGTATGGAGACTTGTACTTCACCTGGTTTCTTGTTAAGTTCAGTTGCCGCCGCGTAGCACTCCCAACGACTTCTCCAGTCCTTCCACAGTTCTGTTGCGTTTCTTTCGTGGATGTCGAAACTTGCTGGTGGCGGTAGGGAGAGTGAGAGCGCCATAGTAACGTCCACTTGAAGTACGAAGCTTGAGTTCTGCGCACCGCTGCCACTATGTGATGTCTCTTTGCAGTGTTGTTAATAATATCTTGAGCAGAGTAAACTCCTTTATTAACAACTTCAGTAATCCAGGTAGGTAGGCACAATACAAGTGGTTGACTGTGACGGGCTGGCTGCCATACAGGAACTGGCTCTCTCGGCTTTGATTCACCTGACGTCAACTAGCCTTTGAACCTCTGAACCACTGATCGAATACAATACTAAAACAGTAACTACTCGTTACAGGTACTGCATACTTTTAAGTGAGACTCAACTCCTTCCAGGCCCAACCCTACCCCACCACCCACCATTCACCATATCACTGCCCCCATAATGAAAAGCCAAGCAACTCACCACAACGTAGAACGGGTCAATGAGATGGAAGACCTGATCCATCCTTGGCCCCACCTGAAGACCTTCATTAGGCCTGTTTTAAAGAACGAACGCCATTCTGGGTTCTTGTGAAAAACAACCCAAACTACAAGGGTATTATCGCCTGCAAAAACCCTCGTATGTACTCTGGGACAGCCTGCAAACATTGGAGACTAAACACTTCAAATATGCCCGGCTATTGTTGGAGTACCTCGTGGAAAACCCTCTTTGTGATGATAAGAGACCCAAGTCTTTCAGCACCATATTATCCTCTCTCTTTGGCAACATGGACTTTCTGATAGCCACGGCAATCCAACCCATCAACAAGCTGAAGCTGCCTGTGGTCCGCCTATTCAACACTGAGAAGGTGGATGCCGTGAGGTCGAGGTTGCTGTTAGAAGTCACCGAGCAGGCTGTTTTGGATACTTCAGGAGTCCAGATGAGGAGGATGACTTTTTCAAAGTGAGACCTACTGATTGTATCGTGATATATTGCATCTGCAAATAGGTTGTGGCAGTTCGTCACTCCGGGGCATTACATCATTAATCATGACCATCATGCACATGAATTACTATAATGTTTAAATTCAAGTGTAGTAATCTCTTTAGAAATGTATACACTACTGTATTTAACTCCTGGTAACAGTATATTTTGTCTGACTGCTATTACTTCAAATAATTACTTAAATTTTAAATCACTTTTTTTCTTCCATTTTTTACAGGCTTTGAGGACCCCAGGACCCACAGCTACAGAGGCACCAACTGTACCCGCCTCTCCAACAAGATAGGTAAAGAGCTAACCATATGGTGTTTAGATAAGCAGAATAGCAACAACCTGCTGGAAAATGCAATGTTCCAGCCCTTTTCCGTGCCGCCTGGGTAGATGTGCTTGTTAAGTACAACACGGCCATCTCCAGCTCTGTAATGGTTAGAGACTGTTCTCCTAGGGGTCGGACATCATCATCAGGAGTCTGACTTCGTGCAATTTTGAGAGATTTGTCTTCATGAAGGGGATAATGAACCTGCTCAAGATGAATTAGTCGCCAAATGAGTCTGAGGATTGAGGGTCTGATTTAATGACAATTAAATGTGTTTTGGTGTACTAGCTAATGCCACCTATTTTACAGTTAATAATTTGATCAATTGAGTGAGGAGTCATAGTGACGGCAGGGGTGAACACATATGTGAGCTTTAACATCTGTGGGGCATTGAAGGGTTAGTATTATGTATAGATACTAATGAATAAATGTATTCACATTAGTGATTTACTAAATGTTTAATTTATCTACTACATTTCAAAGTGCTTTACCTTAATATTTGGTACTTTTTTCAGTTAAAATATTAAGTAACTAGTTTTATGTTGTGATTCTACGGTTGCAGAAATTTATATTTCAAGAAATTTGCGGATTTCCGGTTGCGGAAAGTAAGGATAACGATATGCGAAAGTGCGTTTGCCGAAGTGGGTTTTTGTTTGCGGTGCACAACTGCACATTTCTGACACATACACGCACGCAAAACACACACACACACACACACAACACACACACCACACACACACACACACACACACACACACACACACACACACACACACACACACACACACACACACACACACACACACACACACACCACACACACACACACACACACACAACACACACACACACACATACACACACATACACACACACACACACACACACACACACACACACACATGACATACATACAGACAACACATACACACACACACACACACACACACACACCACACACACACACACACACACACACACACACATTTTTTAGCAAATTTCTTAGGATACTCCGTGGTGTAAGGGAAGCACGCTCGGTTCACAACCGAGAAGTCCCGGGTTCGATCCCCGGGCGGAGCGGAAACAGATGGGTTGTTTCCTTAAAACCCCAGCCCCTGTCCACCCAGCAGTGAATGGGTACCGGGTGTTAGTCGGGGTTTGTGACCTGCTCTCCGGGGCTTCGGCCAACACAAAGCACTAAGGATGAATGATAAAAATGTTGATATGGAGACGGGGCCACACGAGCATTGCTCTGGCCCTGTAAAATACAACTAGATGAATACAACTAGATGAATACACACACACACACACGCACACACACACGCACAGTGACGTCACACACATATACACACACGTCTGTACGTGTATTTCATACACGTACAGACACTGCAAACGGTTTGATAAAGCCAGCCATATCAGGTTCCAGCCCCGGCCGCTTCACCGCCACATGGAGCTGCTCTATCAAAAGCGGCACCGTGAAGTCAAGATGTTTCATGCGAGCTTCGTTCACTGTCAGTAGGCCGGTCATTTCCGCTTCCTGTAGTATATATTAGATTCATTAATATCCTTAAAATTAGTGATATTGTCATTTTAAAATATTTTTATTAATATTGTTATCGCTCAATATTTACCGTCAATAACACTATAGTCACCACCTGCACTAATGTCGCTAGGCGCCATATATTACGAAAATTAGCATCAGTACAGTTTGTATATGCCACTGATAAGACCACTACCGCATTACATGCACAGTAGTTTATATCATGACTGTATACTCTTTCCTGATTCAGTGTGGTTTTATGCTTTGTGTCTTCATGTATAAACTATTTCAAATTTCGCTACTCGTTTTTTCTTCGCGCGACAACAGACGGCAACTCATCACCTTGCGGGCGGGCGGACATAATAATGATAAGACTTGCCAGACCTTTCAAACTTGGATGGATTTTTTTTCTCGCTTTGGAATAGGAACTTTTCTACATCCAAACATCTTTAAACAACTTTAGCTTTTACTTTAGCTCTAATTTCCCTGAATTCCTCACGAGTGGCGGCTTAAAGTGTTGGGTTAGGACAATAGTGGCGCACCTCAGTGTAGCCGTTACCAAGGTCGCCACTCGGCTGATTGTCTTGTAATTTGTTCATTTATAGCCATAATATGACACAAATGAAGACATAAAATGACTAAGACTCAACAGATAGCCCTTTTTAACTTTCCTGAAATAATGGCTGAATAAATGTAAGTATAAACGCCACCAAACGTCTGTATATCGAAAATAAACATCACCCTGGCGAGTTTTGTTTTATTGACAGTAGCGAATAACATTTGGTTAGCAATATTGTTAATTTATTGACATTGTGATTATAGGTATTATTCATTGTTAATATTATAATTATTGTTATTTATATTATCTTCTTTACAAATCTTCTTTTTATGTATTAATGATATTGTATCATTGCTTTTAATATTATTATTATAATTATTATTACTATTGTCATTTAATTCCCAAGTGCAGGAATCTAGCCGGTATGCGGGTGTCTCAACTCAACTCAACTCAACTCAACTCAACTCAACTCAACTCGCCACCTGAAGGCGCATAAGTAAAGAATAAATAACTCACTCGACCTGTCTCAGTTGGGAGGCGTGACATCAATCTATCCTGCCACAACTCGTGAAGTGGGGAGGACCATCGAAGGAACGACTGTCACAGACTTCAGAAGAACCGAGATGCATACCACTCATGAGAGTAATGGGTGAACCTGTAAGGTTAGTTAAAAGTGCACCTGCACTATGGTAACTACGCATGACAGAAAGGGTGCCTTCCAATGCCAAACGACGTACTCGGACAATGTCCGGCAGAGACAAGACGCATGAGTCAACTAAAGATAGGGGCATCTGACAAACGAACAGGAAGACAGTCGAAAAAAAACAATAAATTGATCGCCAATGACAGCTGCAGCAGCCGAGCGATGGGTGGAGACATAACGTTGCGACACAACTAAAGCCCCTTGCACAATTCACAACTCTCGATGGCGACCAGTCACGACTTGCTGAGTCATGCTGAGGTCGGCACCGGTCGTCTTTTGGGTGGCGTCAGGCCCAGACAGTCAGCGTCGGGTCATGGGAGCCGTGAAGTGGCGCGTGGGTGTCCCGACTGTGCGGTGAATTCTCAAGGGGCGGGTCTGCGACTCACAAATTTAGCGGAAAAAGTTGGCTCCGTGCTAGGACTCGTCGTCAAAGGATCCAAGCCTGGCGCCGACCAGTCGGAGCCGTACTGCGACCAGTCGTGGCTGTGGTGCGACTAATAGTCATGAAATTTCCGTTATTCTAATATGGGATGGACGGGGACGGTAGGTAGGGCAGTGATGGGACCCTCTATAAATAGAGCAGTATCTATAGTCCAGTATATTTAGTGCTATACAGTTTCTGTAGTATATTTAGTACCATGGCGATTGTTATCACCATGGTGTAGTTATCATGCTGCAACTGTCGGCGAATGTCGTAGTATGACGGTAACCCAATATTGGCGGTTGAATTCGAATTAGTCTGTGACTGTCCGCAACTGTCGACGACATTCGCAAACTAGTCGCCGATTAGTGGCCTAACTACGGCAACCCGAGCCAACCACGCAGATTTTGCAGCTTCAGCCCCCACAAAATCGGCTGCAGTCGGCACCGACTGGATGGCTCAGCAAATCGTGACCGGTGGCCGACGCGAGTAATGGAGATGTGAACCGGCCTTAAGTCTGAAACAGGAGGACACTGTGTGTCGTCGACGACTTTTTCGAGTTATTGCCAGCAGAAGACACTAAACTAAGCAGCGGGTTTAGGCTGTCCATCGCCGTGTACAACAATTCATCAAAAGAAAAGTATCAATGTTATTCGTGGCAGGGGAATGTATATCCAAAAGTTCATCACAATTAAGTGCAAAATTAGGAGTGACAAAGAAGGCAGTATATATATTTTTTGATTGGAAGCAAGACACAAGGAAAGAGTAATAGTTTCAGCAATCTGTAATTTTGAACCTTGCACACTACTAAGAATAATTTCAGAAGGCAATAGGAAATGTTATACAATTTTTTTTTAATCAAATAATCAGATTCACTAAGGAACTTACAAGATGCACCGGTGCCTACTGCAAGTGAAATAGGAGTGCCAGAAATAAAACACTCTAAGGCAAGGAAATCAGATGGTTCCACAGCTGTCTCATCTATTTATAAAGCTGAACTCTTCGCTCAAACCTTTGCTGAACAATCCCCTCTGGTTGATGAAGGGTTTGTTCCTCCTTTTCCTACCTACACCCTCTGACTATATTCTACCTGTTATTAAGATCCTTCGTAATGATGTTTTCTTTGCCCTTTCTGGCCTAGATACTCGGAAGGCTTTCAGTCCTGATGGAGTCCTTCCTGTTGTTCTTAAAAACTATGCTTTTGTGCTTGCACCCTGCCTGGTCAAACTTTTCCGTCTGTGTTTATCCTGTTCCACCTTTCCTTCTTGCTGGAAGTTTGCTCACATCCAACCTGTTCATATGAAGGGTGACCGTTATAATCCTTCAAACTACCGTCATATAGTTAGACTTCCTGCCTTTCTAAAGCTTTTGAATATATACCTAATAAGGAGATACTTAAGCATATATCTGCTCACAATCTTCAATCTGATCGTCAGTACGGTTTCCGTAAAAGGCGATCAACTGACGACCTTCTAGCTTTCCTAACGAATCTTGGTCATCCTCCTTTAGGGGTTTCGGTGAAACTTTTGTTGTTGCCCTTGACATATCAAAAGCTTTTGATAACGTGTGGTACAACTCTTTAATATCCAAAATGCCCTCATTCGGTTTCTACCCTTCTCTCTGTACTTTCATCTTAAGTTTCCTTTCAAACCGATATACGCATTGCAGCTACTGTACATAAGACTACTGCATATAGGTACTGTATTTACTGCTACTGTACATAAGACATACTGTAGACGGACATTTTTCTTCTCCTAAGTATATCAATAGTGGTGTTCCTCAGGGTTCTGTCGTATCACCCACTATCTATCTATTATTCATTAATTAACTTCTAAATCTAACTCATAGCCGTATCCACTCCTACGTTGATGATTCTACACTGCATTTTTCAACGTCGTTTATTATACATCCAACTCGACAGGAACTAAGTGATTCACGGAGAGATGCCACTGAGCGCCTAACTTCTGATCTTTCTATTTTTTTTGATTGGGGCAAAGCAAACCTTGTTTTGTTCAATGTCTCAAAAACCCAAATTTTATACCTATCTTCCGACAAAACCTACCAGATAACTATCCCCTCTTCTTCAATGACACTCAAATATCTCCTTCTACAATGAACATTCTTGGACTATCCTCTACTTAAAATCTGAACTGGACTTCTCACATTTCATATCTTGCTAAAACAGCTTCTAAGAAGTTATATGTCCTGTGGCGTCTGCATCCATTTGTTTCTACCTCCCAGTTGCTTGCTCTGTACTGGGGCCTTATCCACCCATGTATGGAGTATGTCTCATATGTTTGGGGGGTATCCACTCATACAGTTTTTCTAAACAGGGTTGAGTCAAAAGCTTTTCGTCTCAATAACTACTCTCCTCTGACAGATTTTTTCAATTTTTAAATCACCGGTGCAATGTTGCTTCTCTAGCTATTTTCTACCGTTATTGCCATGCTCACTGTTCTTCTGAACTTGCTAACTGCTTCATGCCTTCCCCCCTCCCGCGGCTACGCTGCACAAGACTTTCTACTCATTCTCATCCCTATTCAGTCCATCTTCCTAATGCAAGAGTTAATCTATATCTTTACTCATTCATCCCTTTCCCTGATAAACTCTTGAACTCTCTTCCTGTTTCTATACTTCCACCTTCCTACGACTTAAATATTTTCACGAGAAGAGTGACAAGATACCTCCGAATTAAACTGGCCCATCCCGCATTTATTTATTCGCTCACTGTCGGCTTCCCTTCTCTGTAGGGACTGGCAACTATGCGGGCTTTTTGTTACCTCTTTTTCTTGTGCCCTTGGCCAATCCTGCGTAATGTAAAAAAACAAAAAACAAGCAGCAATTATGGAAGGAACAAAAAGTTGCTGAGAAGGGCACTACTGACTTCCCAAAGCTAATCTTTGCTTCGTTGAAACAGGCTCGTTGCTTCCCCCGATTGGTGAAACATTTGAGCCTGACCTACTGTAGCCACGTTTTCACGTCGCAACCGCTGGATGGTTAACACTCGTGTGAAGAGTCATTAAAACGGTCATGGATGTGATAATACTTGGGAGGCGGTAGAAAGACATGCGCACTGACTGAAGAGGAGGTGAAGGACGGGAGCACGAGAAAGCTTAACCCGTCGGGTGCTAGCAACGTAGATCTACGTCGGCAGTGTGTATCCCCACCAGTGCCAGCGACGTAGATTTACGTCGGCATAATTAAAAATAAATTTCGCCAAAACTAATCACTTATTATTTTCCATTTCCACATAGGGTTACACATGTACTCTTTGAACAATATGGCAACAATATAGCATGTGGATAAGGCTGCACTGACACCAAGCTGGTCGAGTCGAATCGAGTTGAGTTGAGTCAAGGAGAGTAATTGTCATAACAAGTGAAGACTCGTTGTGATTCGAATTGACTCGACTCGACTTGAATTGTTTGGTGTAAAACGAATCCTAAGGTGTGCGTAGGTGACTATAGGGATAAGAGATTGATGGTGTTTCAGTATGTTTTGTCACCACGAGCGCTATTATGTCTCGTCCTATAAAGCGAATTTTGACAGACTTGAGTTGGTTGAAGAAGTTTTTAGGGAGAACCTAAGTGACTGATTCTGACGACTCTTTTGACGACTCTTTTGATGACCATGACTACGTGCAATCATCAGAACCAGAACCAGAACCGTCGTCGAGTGGTGAGGAGAGTGAGGTACTCTCGTCACGTAAGATGGTGTACGATGTTTACCGGAAGGCATCGGCCCCTATGCGTCGCCTCCACCTTCAAGGCGATGATGAAGAGGATGTGAACGAACCCCAGACATCATCGGTGTCCACATGGCTGGCCAGTCCAGTGACCATGCAACGAAAATCGTTACCAGGAAAGCCACCTCTGAACAAGCGAACGCGAGTGAGTGGTGCTGGGCCTCTTATCACCCATGGGTCTACCCCTTCTTCTCCCTTCCCCGCTGATGCCGACATGCCGTCACTAATATTACACTATTTGAAAATGATTATTAGATTATGAAAATGTATTTGCAGTCTGTATACTTCAAGGGTTGAAATGTAGTCATGCATCACACCCAAACAATAAACTCTATGGATAAAAAAAACTTGATGTAGCAAACATTTTCATAGCGAATTTTGACATGAAAAATAAATTTGTTAAGGGTTTCTTTGTCATTATATTGTATAATTTTACCAATAGACCACAAATAAAATAAAAAAAGAAATTCGAAAATTGGCTGGCACTGGCGTAGGTCAACGCCCAAAAATTAGGCAGCACCCGACGGGTTAAGCAGCGTACTGAGTTGGGTGTGGTAGCTACGACCGTAGATATCACCTTGTGCTGAGGTGAATTATTGAGGTCAGCCTTACGGGAAGACACGCACACGCCGAAAGCATCCTTTGATACTATGACCTTCCCTTGGTCTACTAAGGAATGGTCAACCTACGGGGGAAACCAAAATGAGAAACCTCGATGCAGTGACGTCGAGTGGGGGTAAACATCCAGAGGCTACATTCAGAGAGGCTAACGTCCATGCTTCACGACCTAGCGACATCCATCAGCTGTTTGGCATTCAGCGGGCAGATTGTGACGTACCTAAAGACGTTAGAAGACTTTACACTTAAAGACTGCCTAAGGGGTGGTGTAGAGGACGTAACATATATATAAATACTCATAAATTTAGTATATATGATGTTTTCTGACTCAAAAACTGAACAGGGCAAGTATACAAATGAAATTAGGCCATATAACAATCCCCTACGCTCGTGATGCGTTTGTTATGGGGTGATGGGCCGAGTGGTGAACGGCGGCATCTCACCACGACTCACCACACCATACACCACCACGCACGGTTCCGCGACAGACAAGGTATATTCCTCCTCATCCTTCCTCTTACCCTTTATTCTTCCCTTCTTCCTCTACCTAATTCCTCCTCCTTCATCACCACTACTACTACTACTACTACTACTACTACTACTACTACTACTACTACTACTACTACCACCACTACTATTACTGCTGCTACTACTACTATAGCCGTGTTTTTCCTCCTCATCCTTCCTCTTACCCTTTATTCTACCCTTCTTCCTCTACCTAATTCCTCCTCCTTCATCACCACTACTACTACTACTACTACTACTACTACTACTACTACTACCACTACTATTACTGCTGCTACTACTACTATAGCCGTGTTTTTGTCGTCCAAGCATCGTTTTGGTACGAAGACCGTTTTTTTTCGCAATTGAAAACGGATTGGTTTCTGCGACAACAACACAACAAGCTTGGTAGGGGCCGAAATAATCAGTCTAAAACATTGCAAACAATATCACAAAGCAGTATAATACACATTTCAGCAAGTGTTATTGGAGTGGTCTTCGTAATCCAAGACGGTCCTTGGACGATAAAAACACGGCTTATTACTGCTGCTACTACTACTACTATTACTGCTGCTACTACTACAACTACTACCAACTGCTATACGAAAAGGTTAGGAGGAGGAGGAGAAGGAGAAGGAGAAGCTAGGAGGTGGAGGAGGAGGAGGAGGAGGAAGAAGGGTGGAGCATTTTGGTGTGGATGATAAATTTGTAAACACAGCTGAGAGCGTGGAAGCCTTGTGATTGGCTGAAACTTTCTAAGAAATACTATGTGATTCGCTGGCGAGGCTGTGACGTCATTGTACTCGCTCAGCCAATCAGCTATCGAAACCCATAGCGACAACGTACCGCCACTGCCATATCTCGTACCAGAATCCCCCCGAGCTCCGGGGTGTAGAAATAGAGGAAGTTAGTTAAGCTAAACACCGTGCCCCTTAACTCTCTCTGAATGTCTGCCCAGGCTCCGACAACCAGACACGCGGTCCCGCAGTCCAGGGCAGACATTCAGAGAGAGTTAAAGG
>JACEEZ010018852.1:71419-83919 GCA_016584305.1 Chionoecetes opilio | reverse complement strand
AAAAGAGCATGTGGGTCTTCTTAGACCACTCGACGGTGCTTAAATATTTTTAGTGGATTTATGTGTCTCACTCGGGATCGAACTCGGTTCTTCGAGAACGCCACTCATTGACGCTAACCACTCTGCTACCGCTCACCTAGGGTACTACATAAGGTCTCGTAACTCCTTCGAGCATCTACCCCTAGGATGATATAGGCATACGTCACAACACAGTCAGCCAATCAGAACGGTCTGACGAGCGCGCCAAAATCAGAGGCCAGCCAGTGACAAACTGTGCAGGAATGACGTCACAGAGGAAGACATGAACATGGAGGCCCAGGGGAAATGGCGGGAACTGATAGAATGCAGACACAAAAATGCCTAATAAAACATACACTGCACCAAAACACAGAAAAATACCCAGAATAAAACGGAAAAGTACTTGGGGAGGCGGTGGCCAAGTGGTTAGCGTCTTGGAGCGCTGAACTCAATGTCCCGAGTTCGAATCTTGCCGGGGGCAACTCTTTCAAGAGACTGGTAGGGAAGCAGCAGGTACCGAGTTCAAGTCTCACCAAAGAGCAACTGTCAAAGCCATCGTAGAGTGACTGAAGCAACCCACATGCAGCGTATACCTGTCTGCCGATTGCAAGTGTGACGGTGGACTCTAGGGGCTGCATACGCCTAAACTGAACATCAAGAACATCATAGAAAATGGGATCTTCACCTGAGACCACAGGCGTCACATAAATTCACTGCCCACCAACGGCAGTTCGTACCAACATCAGATCTCTCATTAAACCTAGCCTATACATAAACGTAAAAATTAAATTTTAACAATACAAAAATGATCCGTAGATTTCATTGTTCCAACGATGCGCAGACGCAACACTAGCAATCCAGCATGGGGCTCCAGAAAAGCGACATAATCCACAGGAGAACCAAAGATGAACAGCACATCCAAGGACACAGCCAGGATAGGCTGGCGTGGACAAGCGAGTCACAGCCCTGGGAACCCACGAAGCACTTTATCAACTTTGTTTGGTAGGAAGTCCGACTTCGGTGGTAACACAAACCCACAGCTCGGCTAGGTCGTAGCTTGGACGATAAAGGTGGTCGACCTATGCGCAGATCTTGACTACGTCACTTGGGGGAATGTCTCTCTCTCTCTCTTATTTTTCTTGAAGCAAGTGTACTCTCTCTCTCTCTGTATATATACGTATACATATTTATGTATATATATATATTATATATATATATATATATATATATAAATATATATATATATATATATTATAATATATATATATATATTATATATATATATATATACATATATATATATATATATATATATATATAATATATATATATATATATATATATATATATATATATATATATATATATATATATATATATATATATATATATATATATATATATATATATTATATATATATATATATATATATATATATATTATATATATATATATATATATATATATATATATATATATATATATATATATATATATTATATATATATATATATATATAAAATATTTTATATATATATATATATATATATGAATATATATATATAATATATATATATATATATATATATATTATATATATATATATATATATATATATATATATATATATATATATATATATATATATATTATATATATATATATATATATATATATATATATATGTATATATATATATACTATGCGAGAGTAATAATGGTTGAGGAAGAGTAGGAGAAAGTGGAGGAAGTAGAGGAGGAGGAGGGTGTGGTGGAGGTGGTATAGGAGGAGAAGGATGTGGTGGAGGTGGTAGAGGAGGAGGAGGGTGTGGTGGAGGTGGTAGAGGAGATGGAAGGTGTGGTGGAGGTGGTAGAGTAGGAGGAGGGTGTGGTAGAGGTGGTAGAGGAGGAGTAGATAGAGGTGGTGGTGGTTGAGAAGGAAGAGGAAATGGAGGTGGATGTAGTTGAAGAAGAGGAATATGAGAATGAGGAGGAGGAGGGTGTGGTGGATGAAGAGGAGGAGGAGGAGGAGGAGAATGAGGACGAATTGGTGGTGGTAGTTCGCACACATCGGTGGTTCTGTGGTCACATCGTACATCTTATTTTCTTTCAGAATCTTATTACTATACACCTATTTCTATCATCATTCCTTCCTATTTATCATTCATTAATTATGTGGTTATGATAGTGACACTAGGATAACTATTAAAAGTAGTTGTAATGGCCGGCTAGTTGCAGCAACAGGAGAAAGTGGAGGTGGAAGTTTAGTTGGAAGTGGAGGAGTGGTGGTGGAGGGAGATGGAGGTGGTAAAGGAGGAGAAAGAGGAGGAGGAGATTATGTTATTATGATAGTGACACAAGGATAACTATTAAGAGTAGTAGTAGTGGTAGTAAGATTAGTATAAGTATGTAATGTAAGTTTAACTTAAGGTATTATGTAAGGTTACAATAAGTTTTTTTTTTAATCTGTAAGAGATGTAAATAAACTTAACTAACCCGTTCACTGCGGATATCAAATTCATAGGCCTACCCCCCTGTGCGGCAGGTTTAATTAAAATATAAAATAATTATTGATCATATTTTAAAGTGCCTAAATGAATAGGATGCTCATTCCATACCAGAAAATCTATGTTTCGTCTTGGTGGAGGCTACCAGCTAAGTGAAGAGTTACGTCAAAGTGCAGCAACAGGGCCGTGACCGTGCTGCCAGGCGCACAATGAAACTACTTACTACTCAACATAATACAGCTTATTTTGGTACATAAATGCTTCATTCATGCATTCATTCATTCATTCATACTTCTGTTTTATATCCATCAAGAATATATTGAATATCTTGACTCTTTAGCCTCGCCATTGAAGTAGAGGGCGCGGCAGCGTCAACACGTCGTACTGTACCGCTTGACCTTATTAGTCATACTAACTCACTCAAGCAGAAAAAGAGGTTCTATTATATCGTAACACTTGACACTGTTGCCATACAAGCCTATCACAAGGAATATTTACCCATAATATCATTGAGCGCGCAGTTTAAATACAGAAACCATATATGTACCAGCCGCAGTGAACCCTTAAATACCTGAGAGACCGTATTTGTACCAGCCGCAGTGAAGGGGCTAACTAACTAGTGGTAGTAGCAGCAACATACGAAGAAAGGGAGGTGGAAGTGTAGTTGGAGGTGGAGGACTGATGGTGGAGGAGTAGGAGTAATGGAGGTGGTGGAGCAGGAGGATAAGTAGATGAAGGTTGTGCTGGTGGAGGATGAGTGAGGAGGAATAGGAGAATAATGAGAAGGAGGAGGAGAAGGAGGAGGCGTGCGGGAAGCGGGACGGACCGTCTCTGTTCTTTCATCACCCCGGTCAAACCTGGACTTTTGGTGTTTGCTTGTCGGAGCTTGGCTGTTTACCCCCACTTGACGTCACTGCATCGAGTCGTCTCATTTTGGTTTCCCCGTAGGTCGACCATACCTTTATCGTCCAAGGGTCGTAGATTTGGTCGTAAACGTGCACACTGGCCAACGACTACTCGAGACTGGTATTAGCAAAGGTAGGAAGTTTCCAGACTCGCTTATTATTGCTTGGTATGCTATGAAATATCATTTTTTTGGTGAATGTAGACATATTATTGCATTTGGATGGCTGTTATTCATATATATGAGTAAAGAGATGAAATACAAGCAAGGGTCTAATACATGTTACACGTCTGGCAGCGCGGCCTTCGGCAGCAGCAGGAGCAGCATGAAGCCCATGAGGGCTATCAACACCAAGGGAGATCTCTTTGTTAATATTTAGTAGGAGTGCAAGAACCCCTTGCGGAATCCTATGATCCCTGGTGATATCCTATGGTGCTATCACAGGCGTGGGAGCTGACCTGCCTTCTTCAGGAAGGTACAGGTACAGCTGATAACGCGGTGTTGTAAGGGCGGCGGAGCAGGAAATCGGCCGCCGCCCGCTACTCCACCAGCGGAGATCTCCTTAGTAATTATTTAGTAGGAGAGCGAGGACCCTTTGAGGAATCCTATGATCACTGGTGATATCATATGGTGCTATCACAGGCGTAGGAGGTGTCTGTCTCCTTCAAGAAGGCACAGATTAGGCGGATGACGGCGGGTTTTGAGAGAGGCGGCGGGCGGAGTCGCCACCTCCTACGCCACGGTAGGTTTGGGCAGGGTTAAACGTCCCAGTAACTTAGGTCTGTAAATAGTTGTATCACTGTGGTGCGTGCATATAGGTGGTGACAGGTATCTGGTATTAGGAATGATACTCTGTAAATAGTATGATTAATATACTTAATTTTGTATTGTAAAATTGTTATTTTCACTTTACGGGTGAGCTTTATCAATCAATCATTGGGGGCATACGCCGGGGGGCGCGTCGCCTCGCCCACCCTACGACGCCACTCCCGGGGGTCACCACGCGCGAGCTCCCATGCAGGCTCCTTTCCCATACCAAGCAGCTCTCGACAAGAAACATCAACTTGCCCCAGCCACGAGCCTTGTGGGCGCCCCCTTGGCCTCCTCCACGCCGGATTGTCTCTTACAGATACAACCCGATGGAAAGGATCGGTTTCAGGGGAGCGTGCCACATGCCCATATAGCCGAAGTTGGCGCTGACGGACTATGCAGGTAATGGGACTCGATTCAGTCTCACGGTGCAATCGCTGATTTGACACGTAATCATCCCAGCGATACCCCATGATTCTGCGAAGACACTTATTACCAACGGCATTGATTCGTCTCTTCAAGTCACTATTTAGTGTCCATGTCTCACAACCATAGAGTAAGACAGTGATCACAAGCGAATTGAAGATCCGGATCTTTGTCCTCCTGCACAGGTACCGACAACGCCAAATACTCCCGCTGAGCGAGTCCATAACACCGTGGGCTATGCCAATCCGCCGTAAGACTTCTTGACGTGACCCGCCGTCATTATGGACTGCGCTACCAAGGTATGTAAAACTTTTAAGATCTCAATGTCCTCGCCACACGCATGAACAGACTGTACTGCTTCATCTAGTAAGTCTCCAAATACCTGGACCTTGGTCTTGAGCCAGGAGACCTCAAGTCCCAAAGGCTTTGCCTCCTCGTGCAGCGCCGCGAGAGCCATCACCAGGACCTCCAGCGACTCAGCAAAGATTACTGCACCATCGGCAAAAACAAGATCAGTGATCTTGGTGTTGCCGACGGATGCTCCACAATCACTTTGATCTACAACCTTGTCCAATACCCAGTCCATACAAGCGTTGAGCAACACAATAACAGCGGCAGAAAATGCAGAACAGAATAACTCACAGATAATACACCATATTCATTCAATACTATACAAGTGTCGTCTGTCTGGCAAACGACAACTAACCAGCGTGTGCAGATAAACAAAGTGAACACAGTTACATAGACCTCCACATGACAATGCTACCTATTAATAAATATATCAGTGCATAACATCGCTGGTCAACTACCGGATCGCGTCTCGCGATCGTTAGAGACAGATAACTAACCATATGTTACAAACATTGTGTACTAAAGATTTCGGTGTGCAGCAATGCTCCTAAAAAAAATGTCTATACAAGGTGAGGGCATCCATGACAACATAGCAAAAAGGGAATTCACAATAATAATGGTTGGTATTACAAAAGTAATGTATAAGGGTAATGCAAAAACAATAAAATATAGTGGTAGAGTCCTCTACAGCATTATTCAAATATGAGCTATTTGAAAACAAAATGAACTCAAGGCTCTAGGACTGTCTTAAAATCCTGCAATCATTAAGAAGTGCGTTGAAAAATCTACTGCGTTGTCACCTAATAAACTCTAGGTTATGAGCAAGGGTCAAAGTTACAGTAGATAGGCTCTGAGGGCGTGAGCAATCGCACTGACAGTTATATAGATATCATATGTTAACTGAACAAGGGCGCTGTGCACCTGGCTGCTAAATATAATAGTTTTTGTGTATAAATATCCTTACATAGACAAAATGTACTCCTGCAGAGTAGCTTGGCTTAAATACACCCAGTGGCCTGAGGAGAGTCCACGGCAGGGGTAAAAAATAACTCTGCAACGGATGTATTAGAATTAGACATCAATAAATAGGACTAAATGAGTTTCAGTAGGGTTATTATAAATGTTACAACCGGAGTACTCGGAGTGATGACTTAAATCCCTCCATTCAAAGCTAATCCTCAAACAAAAGGTTACACTTCCATGTACTGTCATTAACTGTTCCTCAAAGGCTAGTAGGTCATAGTATAATCTAGTATCTTTTCCTCGGTGAAAATTTCAAACACATTCTAACATGCTTAAAGAGTCTATACTTCTAAGTAAAACTTCAATTACTTTAAATAATATCACCCATCTCCTGGGGCTGAAAGGAGAAACTGGTTCACAATAGGGTGGTGAATGATTGAAATGGATTCTTGTGCATCAGACATATAACATTCAACTTCAACATCAAGGTGATCAATAATAAGTGGTATCCCTAAATTTTAGTTTTAATAGACCGTCAACAACGAAAATGTATACCAGCCATAACTAATTTAAACTTTGCTTGGTGTTTGTATCCTTCAAATCGCTTAAAAACACGTACAAGAGTGTACAGGGCTTCACAATTCGTCTTGAATCGGTTCTTGCCACTATGTAGCTATGTATTTCAGCTTCTGTATATTGAATTAGAGCGTGCATTAAAGATAAATGTCAAATAATATGCGTTTGTGGTGGGAATTTTGTGACAATATTCTGGCAAGAATATTGTCACCAACACGAACATGCTGGTGTTCATAATATGTTCATAGAACTCGCATTTATATCCGAGTTTGGGCCGCGTTTGCGTTGCCGGGTGTAATATTGCCAGAAAAATTGTTCGTGTGACCGCACCTTAAGGCTTGCTGATTTATGTAACGTATAGGTATTGTAAGTAAGTAAAGTAAGTGCCAAGGAATCGAGTGAGACAATACTATTGTAGCGCCCCCCCTTTATAGGTTTCTTACCTTGACATTAATTTAAGAGGGCTCCACAATTCTGGCTATTATGCTGCCACCACCCACAATAAGTGGGAAATAAAATTATAAGATTTAGAAAATATGTCAGAACTTATGAGTGTAAAAGATAACAACTCGTTATCTTTATCTTAGTATATTGTCACTTTACTGATTCACCAGTAATTACTTCCCAACTCCTTCTTAACCTTAAATCATTAACGTATCTTTCCACTTAAAAATATGCTTAATGCTAACAACAACGACACGACGCAAGTATCAGCTCGTGCTCACGAACGTAATCATATGTACACCCTCTAAACCTAAATCATTAACTAGAGTTCCCGTCACTGATTTGCTGAGTCAAGTATCAATGTCCACACACTCCAGCTATAAGACTAATCCTTAGCTGTATCCCTGGTGTTCACACAGAGGCGTTCACAGGTGCTCCCCACTGCTCCTCCAGCCGCTCCTCCAGCCGGCTTTTCACAGCTACCTTGAACCCTTATCCAGCCGTTCATCCAGCCGTCTTTCCACAGCTACCTTGGACCCTATGAATAACACCTTCCATTAGTTCTCATGTTATCACAGATAATCAATGAATCTCATCTACACCTCTACCAACACCTTTTCCCTGTACATACCTTATCCAAGGGTGAAAACCACACCTCCCTTCACGTCTCTCCACTGTGACACGTGGACCGCTACAGACAACTAATATGGCCACTCGCCCTCCTCCTTGCCTAGCCAGCTGTCGTCGCCAGCTACCGCCGGTACAAAAATATATCACAATATATTTGTATTTAGTGATTCAGAACTGAGGAGGGGAGGAAAATTACTCATTTCATTACTAGACATTTATATATTACTTTACCCCCTCCCATTCAACGTAAACTCTTCGTCAGTCATGAGTCAAAAGTTTTAACCCATTTTCCCGCGTTACACTATGATTATAAATATATATTGTATTATATAGTATATATGTACACTTATAAGGTTATGGTTATAATATAAAGTCTCAGGTTCTTAAAAACGGCCAAGGAAACTCAAGTCCTAACAGACAAGCCAGAACAGTTAATATCGTGACAAATACTCACTCAATCACAGGTGAGTGCGTACACTCAAGACTCACATAGTCTTGAGCTTAGGAGCGCCAGGTATCGCGTCTCCCTCTTCTCCGTCGGCGAGTTATAAAGGAAAGGACTTAATCATAATACAGTGTTTATCCAGGAAGTGCTGAGTGCGTGGGATGAGAACAGTTCACACGCTGTTCGCTGTTCACACAACGATGACGCAAACACACCCGTATGTGCAGTCGCTTATCAACTAAGATAAGTGGCAATTAACCACAGGCACACACAAAACACTGACTATGCATTCTCAAGAAATGCAAGCAGCAGCGGAACAACACCATTATGTCCATGTCAATACTATTAACGAGGTGGTGTCTGTCTGAGCAATACAATAACAGCTGTGTTGCAGAATAGGCAAGACACACGTACATACACCTCCAACATGACTACATGCTACACATATTACATATAATATATCCAGTGCCATAACACCCTGGCGGGATTCGAACTCGGGACATCGAGCACACCACACCAAGATGCTAACCACTAGGCCACCATCTCCCCCCAAAGAATACATATAAGTTGTAGTAGCAGTAGTGGTAGTAATAGTACATAGTAGTAGCAGGAGTAGTAGTAGTAGTAGTATTAGTAGTAGTAGTAGTAGTAGTAGTAGTAGTAGTAGTAGTAATAGGAGGAGGAGTAGCAGTGGTAGTAGCAGCAGTAATAGTAGCAGTAAAAGCATTATTATTAGTACACTGGTACCTTGACTTACGAGTGCCCCAACTTACGAGTTTTCCGAGTTACGAGCAGTCGCTCGGTCGATTTTTTGCTTTGAATTGTGAGCCTAAATCCGAGTTACGAGCGAGCTTCAGATGCGCCGCCGCTAGTTGGCGCAGCGAACGCCACAACATCCGCCCAGCATCCCGCGTCTCACTCGAGTGTTCACTTCACCTGGTTATCTCGCCGTGGAAGCATCTCTGTTGTGTTGTGCTCACACAGGCGAATGCAAATGGCGGAGGGTGAGTGCAGTACGTTTAGCGGCAGTTCCACCCACAGCTGTTTCCAACAGCTGATATACAGAGTATAAACACTAAAGAATGCAAAATGCGGAGGGTGAGTGCAGTACGTTTAGCGGCAATTCCACCCACAGCTGTTTCCAACAGCTGATACACAGAGTATAAACACTGGCGAATGCAAATGGCGGCGGGTGAATGCAGTACGTTTAGCGGCAGTTCCACCCACAGCTGTTCCCAACAGCTGATGCACAAAGTATAAACACTGGCGAATGCAAATGGCGGAGGGTGAGTGCAGTACCTTTAGCGGCAGTTCCACCCACAGCTGTTTCCAACAGCTGATACACAGATTATAAACACTGGCGAATGCAAATGGCGGAGGATGAGTGCAGTACGTTTAGCGGCAGTTCCACCCACAGCTGTTTCCAACAGCTGATACAGTGAGTGTAAACACTGGCGAATTCAAATGGCGGAGGGTGAGTGCAGTCCAGTCATATAGGTACAGAAAAAAAATAGGGGTGGTTTTCTGGGGGCTGGAACGGATTAATGGTATTTCAATTAATTTCAATGCGGAAAATTGATTTGATATACGAGCAAATTGAGTTACGAGCTCGATCAATGAACAAATTTAACTCGTAAGCCAAGGTACCACTGTATTAGTAGTAGCAGTAGCGGTAATATTTGTAATAATGGTAGCAGTAGTAGTAATTATAGCAATGGTACTATTATCATAAACTTTCCATAGTAACCAATTTTACACTTAAATTATCTCATTTTGGTATTGATATATTTGAATTAACAATACAATCGGATTATGCTTTATTGATTATGTCTGATATTGCCTTCATATTGTTATACACTGACCAGGCTGGACTTCATAAAGCTTCTGATCTAAAAAATAACGCCGAGGGTTTTTCACTTTAAAGTGATTTTCATTCGACTACCTTGTCGGTAGTTACTGTAAGTATTGTATCTGCATACAATAATCCTTCAAAAATTACATCAATCATCAATAATTGATTAGAAAAGGTAGATTACAATAATTATTATTGTAATCTACCTTTTTAACCAACATTAATGGAAAACTAAAATCCGTCTTGCAACAACATATTAATTCAAAAAAATGCACCTTACACCTAATATATACAAAACATAACTATTTCCCAAAAAAGAAAGAAAAAGAAAACAACAGACCCCCCCCAAAAACGTTAGTATTTTCCTTTGTCTCTGTGTTCCAAAACTTATTGACAATACCCACCAATGAGCTGAAAGTGGCTGCGCTCCAAAGTGATGTATATTATAGGAAATTTACCTGCAAAAACACCATATAACCAAATCGAATATATATATATATATATATATATAGATATATATATATATAATATATATATATATATATATATATTATATATATATATATTTCAGGGTTTTTTCCTTTTTTTAGGTAAAAGAAAAAAAAATTTAAGGGCCCTGGTTTTTTTTTTGGGGGCTGGAAAAAACGGGAAATTTTTTTTTTTTTTTTTGGGAAAAATTTTTCAAAAAATTTTCAATTTTTTGGGGAACATTTAAAATTTTTGAAAAAATCCCCCCCCCCCCCCCCCCCCCCCCCCCCCCCCCCCCCCCCCCCCCCCCCCCCCCCCCCCCCCCCCAAAAAAAAAAAAAAAAAAAAAAAAAAAAAAAAAAAAAAAAAAAAAAAAAAAAAAAAAAAAAAAAAAAAAAAAAAAAAAAAAAAAAAAAAAAAAAAAAAAAAAAAAAAAAAAAAAAAAAAAAAAAAAAAAAAAAAAAAAAAAAAAAAAAAAAAAAAAAAAAAAAAAAAAAAAAAAAAAAAAAAAAAAAAAAAAAAAAAAAAAAAAAAAAAAAAAAAAAAAAAAAAAAAAAAAAATTTAAATTTAAAAATTTTTTTTAAAAAATAAATTTAAAAAATTTTTTAAATTTGTAAAATAATTTTTAATAGTAAATTGGTAATATTTTAATATTATATATTTTAATTTAAATTATTATTAAATTTTTAAATTTTTAGTAAAATTAAATTAATTATTTATTTTTATTTATATTTAATTAAAATTAAATATTATTTTATTATTTTTTATTTTTTTATATTTATATATTATTATAAAATTTTTAATTAAAAAAAAAAAATTTAAAATTTTTATATTTTATATTAATATTTATTATAAATTTTAAAAATTAATCATTATAATATAAAATAATTAAATTAAATTATTTTGTTTTTAAAAATTAAATTTTACAATTATTAAAAATCTTATTTTTAATAAAAATAAATTTTAAAAAATAAAAAAAAATTTAAAGGAAAAAAAATATTTTCCGGCTTAGAAAATAAAAAAAGGGGGGGAAGGTTTTTTAAATTTCCCCCCTTCCCCCCCCATCATTTTTATCAATTTTGTTTAAATAATAAAATAAAATTGAAAAAAATTTTTAAAAAAATTTAAAAATTTAACAAAAAAAAAAAATTTTAGGGGTTTTTTAATTAAACAATTTTTTTTTAAAAGGGTTTAATTTATTAAAATTACTTTTAAAATAAAAAAAAATTAAAAAATTTTAAATAATATTAAAAATATATTTTAATAAAAATTTTTTTAAAAATTTAAATTTTTTAAAAAAATATTTAATTTTCTAATTTTAAAAATTAAATTTATTATTATTTATTTTAATTTTAAAATTTAATAATTTAAAAATGTAATAATATAAAAATAAAAAATAATTTTGAAAATTTAATTTTAAATTTAAAAAATTTTATTAAAAGTAAAAAATAGTGTAAAAAAATAATAATAATAAATATATTATTTTAAATTTAATTTTAAAATTTTTAAAAATTTTAAAAATTTTTTAAATTAAAATTTATTTTTTTCATATTTTATTTCAAATCTTTAAATTTAATAAAATATTATATTTTGATATAAAAATATTTTTAAATTTTTAAATATTATTAATATTTAATTCTTTTCCCTTTTTAATTAAACAAAATTTTTAAATTTTATTTTTCCTATTAAAAAATTTTTTTTTATAAAATTTTAAGAATTACATCTATTTTAAAATTTTTATTATTTATTAAAAATTACTTTTAATTATTATTATTTTATTATTATTATTTTAAATATTTTAAATTACTATTTTTCCTTCAATTACATTCAAATATTAAATTTTTTTTTTTTTTTTTTTTTTTTTTTTTTTTTTTTTTTTAAAATTTTTTTTTTTTTTTTTTTTTGGGTTTTTTTTGGTTTTTTTCCCCCCCCCCCCCCCCCCCCCCCCCCCCTTCCTTCCTTTTCTTTTTCCCCCTTCTGCCCCCCCTTCTTTGTTTTCCTTTTTTTCCTTTTCTCCTTTTCTTCTTTCCTTTCTTTTTTTTTTTTTCCCCCCTTTCTTTTTCCCTTTTCTTTTTCAATCTTCTTTTTTTTGTGTGCCCCCTTTTT
>JACEEZ010018852.1:51419-66419 GCA_016584305.1 Chionoecetes opilio | reverse complement strand
CAGTTTTCCTTTTGGGAAAGGGCCCCTTGAATTTTTTGTGTTAAAACCTTGTATGAAAGGGGTTTTTTTTCGTCATTTTTTTTCTGTTTTTTGAATCTTTGGGGCCCGGGAAAAAGGCCTTTTCCCAAAAGGCTTTGTTGGGGAACTTTTGTTTATTGGCCTTTTTTTTTTTCGGGAAAAATTTCTAAAACCGCTTTTTGGGGGGGTTGGGGGGGTTTTTCACAATACATTACCTTTCTGGTTTTCTTTGGGAGTTTTTTTTTTAAAAGGGGCCCCGGGGGAAAACTTTTTTCAGACAGGGGGAAAAACTCCCCAAAAATCCTGGGGGAATCTTTCCCCAAAACTTTTACGGCACGGCTTTTTTGCTAGTCCATCAATTTTAGCAAAATTATTAATTCTGAGATAAATTGAAAACCCCCTAACCCCAAAAACCCCGGGGGATGCCCAACCAGGCCCTTTTTCTCAAAAAAGGGTTGGCCTGGGGGGAAAAAGAGGGTTTTTTTGGGGGCAAGGTTTTGGGCATAAATGCCTTAAAATGTCAATTTTGTTTTTTCGGTTTCCGATTTGGGCTTTTTTTCCCCTGTAATCCCGGGCTGTTCTTGGGTTTTCCCAATTTTTTTGGTTTTTGCAAGTTCCAAACCCCCTTCTCCCAGGTTTTCCCGAAAATTCGTTTGAAACCCGGGGGCAAGCTTTTTTAAAAATTTTTTTTAAAAATTACCTGGTCCTACCCTTTTTTTCCAAACGGGCGCCTTTTCACAGATTGGTTTAAAAGGTGACCTTTTTCTTTTTCAGAAATTAATTTTGGCACTAAAACGTGTTCGGAGTGGCCGAAGGGTTTTTGGGTTGGTTTTTGGTGCCTTTCCCAAAATTTTTTTTATTGTTGAGTTGTTTAATGCTGATTTGTTTTCCCTAGGCAAATGGGGTTTCCCCCGGGGGCCCCCCCCCCCCCCCAAATTTTTCGGGCACGTATTTTTGTCTTTAATTCCCCGGTTTTTATGGTTGTTTTTAACTAGCTGTTTCGAGAAACGGGGGGCCTTTTTTTTGACATGGCAAAATAACTTCTTGCCCCCCCTTGGGTAGAACAGATGGTTCCTGGTTTTCCCCAACAAAAACAAAATTTTTTAAACCCTGGGTTGTTTTTTTCCCCTTTTTATTTTTGCCCCTTTCCCCCTTTTCGCTGTTAAGGATTGTGAGTTTTTTAAAAAGGTCCTTGTGCTTTGGATTTAATTTGTCAACTCATTTTAAAAAATTTCCTGCCCCCATTTTTTAAAATTTTAAAATTTTTTTTTTAAAAAATTTTTAAAAAGTTTTTTAAAAAAAAAAAGGGGGGGCAAAACTCTTTTGGGGGGAAGATTTCCCGGTTTGGGGAGGTAAAGGTTTTTGCCCCCCAAAATTTCCGAGTTTTCAACTTCCCAGAGTTTTAAAAAATTTACTCACCCCGCTGGGACAATTCCTTTTTTAAAAAAAAGGGGCCTTTAAATTAAAAAATTGGCATCTTAAAGCCAATTTATTTTTGGGGGCTTTTTGACCGGGGGCCCCCCCCCTTGATTCCGGGAAAGTATACCACCTGGGGGAGACATTACCCCCCCCTGGAAAGGAGAACCCCCCCCAACCCCCGGTGTTATTTTTATTTTTTTTTTGGTAAAAAATATATAAAATTTTTAATTTTATTTAAAACCCCCTTCAAATAATTGTTTAATTTCGTAGGAATTTTGGTTTCTGATTGGGGGGAACTGTTAAAAAAAAGGTTTTGTGAAATTTAAAAAAAATTTTTTCCTACTTTCTTTTTTTTTGAGTTTGTATCTGGGTTTTTTTTTGGGGTTCCCAAAATCTTCATAAAAAAGACAAAAAATTTTTTGAAACGGTTGGCTAAGGCATTGTTCTTTTTTCAAAAATTGAATAATGTTTGGGGGGGGCCCCCCTAAATCATATTTGGCGTAAGGGAAAAACCCTTTTTTTTTCGGTGAAATTGGGCCAACCCTAAACCTTTTTTTTACCTGGTGGAAAACGATCCAAATTTTTTTCGGTTTTGTTTTCCCCGCCCCGGGGCTTAAACTTTATGTTTACTATATATTGGGGGTGAAGTTGTCCCAAATTTCCTTTTTCCCCTTTCCACCAAAAAATTGCCGAGCCTTTTGGGACTCTTTTTTTTTTTAAGGAGTAACATTGTCTCCTTAATGAAAAAGGTCCGCGAAGTTACGTTTGAAAAGGGTTGTTTTTTCCTTGGGCCCATTTTTTGGGAAATTTTTCCCAATCCGGGTAAAAACCCCAGGTTTTCCTTCCCTTTTTTTTTCCCCCGATCCCTTGGCAACGTGCATTTCCTTTAGCCTTTGGTTAAAGTGGGTTTTGCTTCAGGTCTAACAGGTAGTATTGATCCAATTTCATCCCTAAAAATTTTTTTTTTTTAAAAAAAATTTTTTTCCCTAATAAACATTCTCAAAATATATTTTTTATTTTAAATTTTATAAAAAATTTTAAAAAAAATTTTTTTTTTTATTTAAATTTAAAATTTTAAAAAATATTTAAAATTAAATAAATATATAAAAAATAATTTATTTTAAATATTTTTAAAAATTAAAATAAAATTATAAAAAATTTATAAAAAAAATAAATTTAAAAATAAATTTTTTAAAAATTTTTTTTTTTCAAAAAAGGATGGGAAAAAAAAAAGGGAAACCAAAAATTTTTAAACAAACGAAAAATAAAAAAAAAAAAAAGGGGGGGAAAAAAAAAAAGGGGTTTTTTTTTTGGGGGGAAAAATTTTTTCAAATAAAAAAATTTAAATTTTTTTCACGTTTTCAAAGAAAAAGGTCCCCCGAAAAACCCTTTTTGGGAAAAAATATTTGGAATGTCAGCGGCGAGGGGGGGTGCATGCCCTTTTATTAAAGGGGATGGCAAAAAAAGGGGGGTTTCCTTTTTTTTAAAAAATTTTACAAAAATTTGAAACAAAAAGGGGTTGGGTTTTTTGATAAAATTAAAAACAAACGCAAAATTTTTTATACCCCGGGACGGGGAAAAAAAAAAAAGACGAAAAGGGAACCAAATTCAAACTTCCCAATTTTAATTTAAAAAAATTTTAGTAAAAAAAAAATTTTTTTTTTGGGGAAAATTTTTTTTTGGATTGGGAGGGTTTTTATAATGTAAAAAAAAAAAATTAACAAAAAATTTTTTTCCCCCCAAAATTTTTTTGTTTTTTTAAAAGGGCCGGGCACCCAAAAATCCCAAAACCCCCTTTTTTTTTGCCCCAAAAAAAAAGCAAATAAAAAAATTTAAAAAAAGGGGGTGGCCTTTGTTGGGGGGTGTTTTTTTTTTTGAAAGATTTAAAAAAAATTGGAAAAATTAAAAGAAAATTTCCAAGTTTCATAAGGTTGAAAACTTGTTAATTTTTTTAAAAGATGAAAAAGGGTTTGGGAAAAAATTTTGGGGACCAAGGGGGGAATGGGACCAATTAAAATTAAAACAAAAAAAAAAGGAAAAACAAATAGAAAAGCGGGGATTTAAGTTGAAGCTCACGGGAAATAAGAGCGAAAAAAAGCGAAAATGTTTTAAGGGGGATGAGTATTTCCCCCCGGTAATTCCAAAAAAAAAAGGCCCCAGAACAACTTGGAGGGAAAAACAAAAGAAAGGCCCAAAATTTTTTAACTTTTTCAAGAGTTTAGATGAAAAAAAATTAATAAAAGTACAGCATTTAGAAAAGGGGACTTTGGGGAGGGGAAGACAGATCTGGAGGGGAGTAATATTAAGAAATTGGGGTTTTTTGGCAAAAAAAACCAAGGGTTTTTTAAAAAATTTAAAAAAAGGTTGGGTTGGGGGTTTTAAAAGTTTTAGGGTGGAATCATCAACGTAGATCCTAGGATAGGGCTTTGAGTTAGACTTAGAAGATCATTAATGAATAATAGAAAAAGAGTCGGTGACAGGACAGAACCCTGGGGAACACCACTATTGATACATTTAGGAGAAGAACAATGTCCTTCTACAGTAGCTGCAATAGAACCGTTTGAAAGGAAACTTAAGATGAAGGTACAGAGAGAAGGATAAAAACCGAATGAGGGTAGTTTGGAAATTAAAGATTTGTGCTAGACTCTATCAAAAGCTTTTGATATATCAAGGGCAACAGCAAAAGTTTCACCGAAACCCATAAAGGAGGATGATAACCAAAATTCAGTTAGGAAAGCTAGAAGATCGCCAGTAGATCGCCCTTTACGGAAACCGTGCTTACATAAAGCACGCAGAGATAAAAATTACGCAAAGATAAAAGATTGTGAGCAGATAGATGCTTAAGAATCTTCTTATCAAGTATAGATTCAAAATCTTTAGAAAGCCAGGAAATCAAAGCTATAGGACGGTAGTTTGAAGGATTAGAACGGTCACCCTTCTTAGGAACAGGTTGGATGTGAGCAAACTTCCAGCAAAAAGGAAAGACGGATGTAGATAGACAAAGACGGAAAAGTTTGACCAGGCAGGGTGCAAGCACAGAAGCACAGTTTTTGAGAACAATAGGAGGGACTCCGACAGGACCGTAAGCCTTCCGAGGATCTAGGCCAGAAAGGGCAAAGAATACATCATTACGAAGGATCTTAATGACAGACATAATATAGTCAGAGGGTGGAGGAGAAGGAGGAACAAGCCTTTCAACAACAAGAGTGGATTTGTTAGCAAAGGTTTGAGCGAAGAGTTCAGCTTTAGAAATAGATGAGACAGCTGTGGAGCCATCTGGGTGAAGCATAGGAGGGAAAGATGCAGAAGAAAAATTGTTGGATTGCTAGATGCCAGAATTCACGAGAGGAATTTGATTCAGAAAGATTTTGACATTTTCTATGAATGAAAGAGTTTTTGGTTAGTTGAAGTAAAGATTTGGCATGATTACGGGCAGAAATATATAGGGCATGAGTTTCAGGAGATGGATGCTTACGGTACCGTTTGTGAGCCACCTCTCTATCTCGGACAGCATGAGAACAAGCAGAGTTAAACCAAGTTTGACGGGCTTTAGGATTAGAGAAAGTGTGTGGAATGTAGAATACGAAACAAAGTTACATTATATTGGTTTCTTAGCACACGCCTTACTTTATCGAAAAACAAATAAAGTAGACTAAAGTAGAAGTATCTAGACGTACACTTTTTTTCTTTTCTTTTTTACATTTGTGCCTATAGCACCTGTAGGCAGTGGTGACCCAGGGCTCGGATGGTAGGCTCTGGAGGTTCACTTGAGGGCTGTGATGGTTGGTCCTCGCCCATGGTGGCGCAGGCAGGATTTGTATAGTGACGCCTGTGATTAGAGGCTCATCCCCCCCCCCTCCCCATTTCTCCTCCGATGCACTCGCAATCGAAAGTACAGTTGATGGGCAGGACATATGGGTGTTCTTAGGCCACTCGACGGTGCAGAAAGGTTTTGGTTTCCGTCGGGGATCGAACTCGGATCACCGAGAACGCCAGTCGGAGACGCTAAACACTCTGCTACCGCCTCCCCGAATAAACATTTATTTCCTTGCGACTCCTAAAATGTTGTAATTAATGTTAAAATTGATTGCATTATTTAAGGACCAAAATTTCAAATATGCATAGACATTAGACAAGCTACACATTTACACATGAACAAATGATATGGCATGACAAACTTAATGAGACTAGGGCTCATATTCCTAGTCTATCGCAATTGCTATTACCACGATGTAAATACTACCGTCGCAATTGCGATCATCAAATACCACGATGGTATCTCTAGTCATCGAGAAGGGGCGGAGCTTAAATGTAGTGGGCAGGCCTGAGGCAAAATTACAAACCAATGCGGAACATGCACATGGCAGAGGAAAATATTACATAAATAGTCTCTTTACCGCAGCTATTACTATACAATGATGCTAAATTACATATATATACGAATATAATCTGTAGTTTTTGGGGGTCTCACTGTTTTGTATCGATATATTTTAAATTATAAAGAATCAACCGTGGGTGGCAGGCCTGAAATTATACGCTCTGCTCACAGCAGCGGTACAAATGATAATTACATATACATTGATTTTGTGAGGAGGATACTTTCTTCTATCACCAAAAAGCTTCTATACCTTTGATTTGCATTATTATATGTATTTATGAATCATATACATATCGCCTACCCCTTACATATACATGTATTTGGTATGTTCCTGTACCAACCGCTCGCTTGTAACACTGCTCGATATGTAAACACTGCGACCAGCTGTTTTTTGTTGAATACATATACCGGTCCCCAGCGTACGGCTTTTATGAGTCAGCGTACGTGGTTAAATTTCTAGCGTTTGCCCATACTCTCCCCCTTTCCCCAAGCAAGCTTGGGGACCTGTGGGAATGCGGGGTTTTCGAGTGGGGAGCAAATGATGCGTCGGACACTTGCTGAAAATTTACAAATTTAAGATGTAGGAGTTAGGTAGGAGAGCCAGAAATCCTTAGAGCTAGGAAAATTTACCCAACCAGATTTAACCTAACCTCCAAGCGGGGGGCTCTGCCTCCCCTCGACCCCCGGTATTCTACTTAACCAAAGCAAATTAAACCTAACTTCCTAGTGTGGATCTCTGCCCCATTAGACCCCCCGATAATCTAACCTACCTTCCTAGCGATAATCACACGAGAATCTAACCTAACCTTCTAACGAGGGGGAGACTCCGCCCAACCTCGACCCCCCGGTATCCCAATAAAAGTTTACCCTACCTCTTAGTGGGAGGGGTGGGGGGGTTCTCGACACTCTGATCATCATTCTGTTTGTGAGGAGCGTAAGGTTCCCACGTCTCTGGACTTAAAAAAAATCCAATCAATTTTCACTAGATCTATGGAAGTTTTACGCTATCCCTAACTCAAAAAGTATTTTGTACCCCAGATGGTAAAAGTGGACGAGGCCTACGCGGTCATTTTCTTAGGACACGGACTAGTTTTTTAACTAAACCGACCTAACCTCCTAAAGGGCGGGGGGGCCTCCAGATGGGGAGGGTGTGTCTGTATGCGCTATTAGACAACTATATAATTTTTCGATGTGTATATAAGTTTAAAGGTTACGCAGAAGGGGATTGATGCTGCACAGTATACTGAAGAAGAAAAAAAATACAGAAAACTTAACTATAATAACGGCAGTAGCGATCGCGCAGCTCTCGTCCATTATATCTCCTCAGCCAAATACCCCGCATTCCCCCAAGCTTGTTATGGGGGAGAGAGGGGAGTATGGACAAGCACTAGAATAATACCGAACAATCGACGGCGGGTAAATTTTTGCCAACAGTTCCACTTGTAATAGTTGAAAAGCAGAAATAAAAGGTTTTTTATAATTGGCCACCACATTTTTCGAAGACATTATTTTTTATTTAGTTTTGATGTGTTTTGAATACATTTTGCTCCTGTTTATAGCGGGAATTAATATATTTTCCTATACCGCCCCATCATACCACCCCAAGTTGTAATTTCTGTCAGTAACGATTAGGTTAGGTATACAGAAGCACGGGTAAAAGCTTCTTAGATATATAGGTACATTTTCGAGTGCGGAACAAAGAATACGTCTGAAACAATTATTTTTTGCGGTGTAAGAATCGAAATACCCTATATCTAGCTTAATATCCCTAGATCTGGGTTAATTTCCCTAAATCAAAATTTTTCCCCATGGATCTAGGGAATTGTTTTAGAACCAAATTTAACCCAACCTCCTAGCGGATTTAACCGAACCTAACCTAGCGAGGGCTCCGATTCCCTCGACCCCCAGTAATCTAACCTAACCTCCTAACCTTATCAAATTTAACCTAACCTACTAGCGGGGGGCTCCTCTCCCTTCAACCCCTCGGTAACATGACAAAATTCTACCTTACCTCCTAGCGAGGGTGGGTGGGTGTTCTCGACACTCCGATTATCATTATGTTTGTGAGGATCGTAAGGTTTACACGTCTCAGGACTTGGAAGAAATCCAACCCATTTACCCTAGCTCTAGGGAATTTTGACAACCCTAACTCAAAAACTGGTTGCGACGCCTATTTTGTACCTCAGGCAAATATCCTGCATTCCCTCAGGTCCCCAAGCTTGTTTTCGGGAGATGGGGGAATATGGGCAAACACTAGAATAATACTGATATGTATATCGAGTCCTAGAAAAAAGTAATACTTGACGGCGTGAAATGTAGGATTTCTCGCCAATGGAAGCGAGAAATTCGGTAGACTACAGTACAATACCATAAACCTGGCCCAAGGGCTAGGGATTCGTTTTTGTGATCCTCTCCTTTTTAAGATAATTAATCCGATAGATTTTGATGTGTTTTGAAAGAAGCTGACCTTTGTTTTTCTTGGTAATCACTAGTTCTTATTTTACCCCCTTGACAAAAGCAAGAAATTGCTGCTTTGAAGAGTTTGATTAAAGAGTCATCACAATAAGGTATGGTAATAGTCAAAATAAGTTACATCACTGGGAAGCCTGAGGTTTTTAAGGTTGGTTAGTTTAGTTTAATTAAGGAAAGGGGGTCCTTTGGGGTCATGTCCTCCCATTTTAGATTAGGTTTAGTTCCGTTTTATTCGTAATCTATATTTTTCTGGTAGATTTGATGTATTTTGGAACAATCTGAAATGTTTTTTTGAGATTGGTTACGTATCCGAACTTAACTGAATCTTCCCCACTAGTTTACTAACCTAGCCTATCAAGTTATTGCTGGTATTTAATCAATGAATGCAGAAACACCGGTAAAAGCTTATTAAATGTTTATACAGAGTACTATAATATCAAGATCAAGAACTAGAAGTATAGCAGAAAATTTGAAGTTCCGCCGATGTGAAAAATTGTAAAAACTATATATTATATAAGATATTTTTAATAGGTAGGCGTGTACATATGAGATATGACAATCAAACTAACCTAACCCCACCTTTTGACTCACTAACCTAGCCTAGCCTAACCTAACCCCACCTTTTGACTCACTAACCTAACCTAATATAACCTAACCCCACCTTTTGACTCACTAACCTAACCTAACCCCACGTTTTAACCTCCAAACTAAAGCCCAATCCTCATTAAAAAGTGTCCACGGCAAGGGAAGAATCGAGGCGATGCAGGTCACAAGAGGAAGAAGAGTGAGGCTGATGTAAACACTTGTCTGTCCTCCCTATGAACAAGTCATATCTCCAAAAGTAATTATTTGCGACGAAAGCTCATAGAGATAATGTTACCTAGAATCCAATAAGTTAAACAGAAACTAAACTCCCAATTGTGTAGCGAATTTCGGTCCTAGTGTAAAATACTACCACCTTTGGTTCTAATTATTTGGTAGCTACAACCCATTAAAAAGGATATACGGTGACTTGCAATTACATATCATTATAAACTAAGCACATGAGCCTGAATACCAAGCTACATAATCATCAATCACGATTTAATACAGGTAAGAAACGTCAGGAAGGTGGCTAGTATATTTCCCGGATGCACGAGCTATATTTCTGAGATAAGACAGCTTCACCTACTTCCTGCTACGCAAAACCTCACGTTATAATCTAATAATTCACACTATTTTATATGTGAGCAGTAATGTGGACGAATTAGCTGAGTACAGCGTTTACGCAAATCGACTTCCAGGCGGTGTCGCCAGCTTGGCTAAGATTTTCACGGTATCACACGTTCTTCTATACAACGATAAACATTCCATAACGAACGCATCAAAGACTTCATTTAAAGTCTGATAAATATTTTTGGAGGTTATATACACCAAATAGCATATGAACAAAAACTTAGTATCGTTTGAATACTTTTTTGTTTATTGTAAGGCATCCATCGCATGGGCGGTACCATGCGATCAGCATATTGCACCGTTCCAATAATGTATGCAAATACTACGGACTGGCAATACCCGCTTACCATCACCATTTGCATGGAAATGACTAGGAATATCAGGCAAGATGTCATGACCATACTATAATATGGAATATAATATAATATAATGGAATAAATATATTGAGACTCAGACTTAGACTTAAGCAGGAACATCAAGCAATAGTAGGTGTAGCGTATGAAAACAAAATGCTGTTACCAATAGTTATATTTTTTTAATCATAAACATTTGCAGTACAGTTTGTAAGCATAAGATCAAATTTGAGCTTAACATGCATTGATTAGGTAGTATGTACATGTCATATAATGCATAATTGCTAATATGTATCATAACCCAGATTGCAATTCAATGTAAGACTATTAAACATTATCCAAACTTACTCAATTCATGTAGATATAATATGATGTTTTAATGGTTTGGTTAGTGAGTAGTACGTATGACGCTTGCAAATAACTCGAAGGGTGACTTTATAATTTTCGTTTATTTTGAGCATTGTATATTATGGATACATTAAAGCGATTTGTAGCCAGTTGACTTCAACTATTACATATACAGTATTGTGTTTGCTTTATATGGGTGAATATTGTTGATTAAATGCATGTTTATGAATCCATGCAACCCCGATCCATGACTTCAATAAGACTGGAATACAACAATAAACTTTGACAGTATGAGCGGAAAATTATCATTCATTGAAAATTCATAGGCTGGCACACGCTGTAAACTTGATGCAGGAGCAGGGCATGTGAGATTTAACCAAGCAGCGACCTTGCTCTAAAGCTGTACACATCTGTGGAGAGTAGTATAAATACAAATTAGGGATGTAATCACTAAAGGTAATCTAAATCTATTTGCATGGATGACATTGTAGCCTGCACTAACATATGATTCACCCACGCACGGCCTGATCAAGCGCTGGACACGTGATATCCAGCTATTACTCTTTTAAAAAGAGCTCAGAGCTCATATAGTCTGATATTTTGGTTAAACTCTGATCCTACGCATACGCACACCCTATCCCTTTACTCAAGAGGGACAGTAACTGCCTGCGTTTAAAAGGACAAATTTCCGATCCGTGAGCCGGACAGGGAGCTGGGCTCATCAAATGACACACAGAGCATTAACTAAATTGACCATACGAGTAATGTGTGTGTGTGTGTGTGTGTGTGTGTGGTTGTGTGTCTGTGTGTGTGTGTCTGTGTGTGTGTGTGTGTGTGTGTGTGTGTGTGTGTGTGTGTGTGTGTGTGTGTGTGTGTGTGTGTGTGTGTGTGTGTGTGTGTGTGTGTATGTGTGTGTGTGTGTGTGTGTGTTATTCACCCATGATCTTGTTCATAGAGCCTTAAGCAAATGTACAATACGAGTAATGTGTATGTGTGTGTGTGTGTGTGTGTGTGTGTGTGTGTGTGTGTGTGTGTGTGTGTGTGTGTGTGTGTGTGTGTGTGTGTGTGTGTGTGTGTGTGTGTGTGTGTGTGTGTGTGTGTGTGTGTGTGTATTCCTCTAGTGAAGATTATATGAAGATTCATCTAGTGTGTGTTGTGTGTGTGTGTGTGTGTGTGTGTGTGTGTGTGTGTGTGTGTGTGTGTGTGTGTGTGTGTGTGTGTGTGTGTGTGTGTGTGGTTGTATTTGTGTGTGTGTGTGTGTAAAAAAAATATTATATAATTCATGGTAAGTAACTACAACACACATAAAACATATAATTTCATAAGTCACCCTGAACTGCTGCCGCGTGGTTCTTAATTAAGAACATAAGAAAAATAACATAAGAAAATAAGAAATCTACAAGAGGCCGTGAGACCTACACTATATTCCCTTTAATTACTGAAGGATGATGTTTTATTTAATGCTTAAATGATGCGAGTTTCCTTGCTTTTTCGATGATGTGTCATGACTTCAAAACCGAATATCAGAACTGCAATGGAGATTCCTGCAACCAAAGGTAACAAAAAGTGAGCCGAACCAAAGTAATCAGGCATGAAATATCACAATATATATGTCTATATATAAAAGTTGTACCATCATGATAATATAAATTACTAATATATCACCATTGTTATTACTACTATTACTAATTTGACTCCATGATCATTAAAATTGAAGTGATGTGTGCATCGAAGACAATGAAACCTGGAAAGTCATTTGTATTACATCAGATCAGAATTACTTAGGAAAGGGAAGTCTGTCGTAAAGTAATATATTGACATTTAACATAAATTATACTGGGAACGAGGTCTGGTATAAAAATATTTGAAGTAGGTCTACGTATATTGTACCACTTATATTAATCCTCATCAATTAATTAAGGCATACGCCGAAAGGCGCATCGCCTCACCCACCCTAAGATTCCATTCACGTGAATCACCAGCCTACACGCACGAGTCTCCTTGCAGGCTTTCGTCCCATACCAAGCAATTTTCGGCGAAACACCAACTTGCTCTAGCCATGAGCCTTGTAGGCGCCTCCTTAGCCTCCTCCACGCCGTACAGTCGCTTACAGACAAAATATGGTGTAAAGGACCGGTTTCAGGGTAACGTGCCACGTGTCCATATATCCAAAGTTGGCACTGACGGACTATGCATGTAATAGGCCTCGATTTAGTATCACGGTGCAATCGTTGATTTGATACGTAGTCATCCCAAAGATACAAAATCGCCTATTCATGTCACTATTTTGTGTCCATGCCACACATCCATGGAGTAAGACAGTAATAAAAAACGACTTAAAGATCAGATCTTTGAACTACAGCCCAGGTACCTACAACGCCAAATCCTCGTGTTGAGCGAGTCTATAACACCGTGGGGTATAATCCGCCATAAGACTTCTCGACGTAACCTCCAGTCATTCTGGATTTTTTTTTTTTTTTTTACATCACAAAGGATTGGCTAAGGGCACAACAGAAAGATGTAACACAAAGCCCTAATCTTCGTCTAATAGACATAAAAAAGTCCCTCAGGGTCGGTCTTTGCCTGGCCAGCGACCTTAATCTCATAACTGTTCTTTGCTGCTCTTGTTAATCTTTGCACTGTCCTAGCCATTACGTTATACAGTTCTCTGCTCACCTGTCCAGCCTTGACCTTTAAGTACATGTTTCCTTTTACTCCAATTGTGTGTTTAAAATTCGCAGACATCCATTTGGGGTCGTTTTTCTTTTATCTTATCGCCCTATAGGACATATTCTTTTTTTCGAATTTTTTTTTTGTGTGGCTATCATGGTTATCATGTAGTTATCAGTGTGTGTTGAGTATATTTTGTTCCGCTTTTCCTGTGGTTGCCTGCAGTACTTCATTATAGATGTATTGTGCGAGCATTTTTAATCCTTTTTTGTGTTTTTGTTCTTTTTGGGTCAACAATTGGAATGATAATTATTTGCGGTGCTACAGTTTATTAGAGACGTGTCTATGTATACTACCAGGCAATTATGTAATTTTCCCACTCATTATGTTCATGTCCCTTTATGTTTGTGTAGAACGTGAGGTCACGTTCTGTTTTCAAGGAGGGGAGGATTGTAATGGTGAGTGGTACCTCTTGTTATGGTTTCTGGCAATCCTGACCTCAGCTAGCCGACGAGCCAGCTTATCACCCTCTTTCACTTCATAGGGATCGGCCGCGCTGTTCAGACGCTTCCCATTCGCGTCTGAGCTGCATCCATGCAAGTGAACAGTTTATTGTACGTATTACATTATATTTGTCGCCTCCGTGGTGCAGTGGCTAGCGTGCCTGGCTACGAATCTGCGGGCCCTGGTTCGATCCTGGGCCAGGGCCCATCGGTGACCAGCCTACCCAGCTGTTCTTCCTTCCTTTCGGGGTTGATAAATGAGTACCTGGGGTAACCTGGGGAAGGTAACTGTGGTAACCCGGGAGTCACACTAGCCCTGTGTCCCGGGGTAACGGGTCCTCACCCACCACAGGCTCTAAGGGCTAATGTCACGGAGATGAGCACCGAATGCCACGCACAGCATAGCGTATGCTCCCATCTTTACCTTTTATTATATTATACATACACTTCTCATTGTGTATCGTATATATCCCCTGCATCAACACATATCCTAAAGAAAAGTTATGTTATCCTATCCTGTTGTGTTAATAATGTTATAAAAACATATGCCGGAAAGAGTCTATATGGGTAGAGGTTACGGAGGGAACTGAGAAAATGGTTTTGGCTGTAGTGTATACTGTATAAGCCTCCAAACTTATTCAAAGAGGATTCAGCTCCTATATGGCAAAAATAAAGAAGGCTTGCAGATATAATCGACTATGCGAGGTAGGAGATTTTAATCTTAGGAATATAAATTGGGATTTATTTATAGGAGACAATTACGAAGAGGAATTGTTAAATAAAATTCATGATAACTTCTTAAGCTAAGGAGCCTACTAGAGGAGATAATATTATTGATTTATTACTGACAAACAGGGAAGATTTAGTTACAAAGGTGGAGGTTGGAGGACAGTTAGCAAACAGCGACCATTATGAAATAATATTTTGCTTAAAATGGAAAGTAGGAAATATAAGTGTTAATAAGCAAAGAGTACCTGACTTCAGAGAGGCTAATTATGCAGGATTAAGAAGACACCTGGAGGGGATTAACTGGGGGTGTAGGATAGTGTGGAAGGAGTGTTCCAAGGTCAGCGCAGTGACAGCTGGTTGTGAGGTCGGAGCGGATGAGGATTATACCATATATGTAAGGAATTTAATTGGAGGACAGAAAAAGAATATTCATTATAGGACGATACGATCAAGGAAGAGTGACCCGAAATGGATGACCACGAGTTTAAAACACAACATTGGAGTAAAAAGAAACATGTACTTAAGGTTTAAGGCTGGACAGGTGAGCAAAGAACAGTATAACGTGATGGCGAAGACAGTGAAGAGATTAACAAGAGTAGCTAAGAACAATTATGAGATTAAGGTCGCTGGACAGACAAAAAGCGACCCAAAAGGGTTCTATCAGGTATATAAAAAAAAGACAAGGGAATTAGTGGGGCCGTTAAGATTAGAGCAGGGTGAGGTCTTAATACGGAAGAGGATATGTATAAAAATTTAAATGATTATTTCTTAGGTGTTTTTACTCAGGAAGATACACAGACGAACCCTGAAAGTGAACAGATGTTTAAAAGAAACGATGAGGATAAACTAAAAAATATTGTGATAACTAGGGAAATGGTGGAAGAGGGTATAGATA
>JACEEZ010018852.1:41419-46419 GCA_016584305.1 Chionoecetes opilio | reverse complement strand
CATTTGTGACAACTGCCAATCCAACCAACATCCATCCACCTGTATGTCACCAACATCCATCCACCTGTATGTCACCAACACCCATCCACCTGTATGTCACCAACACCCATCCACCTGTATGTCACCAACATCCATCCACCTGTATGTCACCAACACCCATCCACCTGTATGTCACCAACACCCATCCACCTGTATGTCACCAACATCCATCCACCTGTATGTCACCAACACCCATCCACCTGTATGTCACCAACATCCATCCACCTGTATGTCACCAACACCCATCCACCTATATGTCACCAACATCCATCCACCTGTATGTCACCAACACCCATCCCCGTTTCCATACCACCAACACCCATTCCCGTTTCAACACCACCAACACCCATCCCCGTTTCCCCACCACGAACACCTTTCCTCGTTTCCTCACTACCAACACCTATCCCTTTCCCCACCACCAACACCGTTCCAAGTTCCATACCCATATTTCCACCACTAACACCCACCCTTCTCCCTCACCAACACCCACCCCCGTTTCTTCCCCTTCATCACATTGCGATGGCTCCCCATTCTAATCTGCCCGCGTCCGACGCACCAACCGTTTCTACACATTTATCGTGGTCTTATTGGTCGGATACGTGTGCAAACTTCTTTGGAAAACCACAGCTTTCTTGCTGCACCCATAAAGGATTAGAAAAATTTCTGAAACATCCAAAATGTTTTTTTTTTTTTTTTTTTTTTTATCACAAGGAGCTGGCCAAGGGCACAACAAAAATGGGTAACACAAAGCCCGCTTAGTTGCCAGTCCCTATAAAGAAGACAGTAAGAGAATAAAATAAAAACAGGGGTAGGCCAATTTAGTTCGGGTGGTGTCTTGTTACTCTTCTTTTGAAAATATTTAAGTCATAGGAAAGTGGAAAAATTGAAACAGGAAGAGAGTTCCAGAGTTTACCAGTGAAAGGGATGATAGAGTAAAGATACTGATTAACTCTTGCATTAGGAAGATGGACAGAATAGGGATGAAAATGAGTAGAAAGTCTTGTGCAGCGAGGCCGCGGGAGTGGGGAAGGCATGCAGTTAGCAAGTTCAGAAGAGCAGTGAGCATGAAAATAACGGTAGAAGAGAGCAAGAGAAGCAACATTGCGGCGGTGATTTAAGGATTGAAGACAGTCAGTCAGAGGAGAGGAGTTGATGAGACGAAAAGCTTTTGACTCAACCCTGTTTAGGAGAGCTGTATGAGTGGATCCTTCCGAAACATGTGAGGCATACTCCATACATGGGCGGATAAGGCCCCTGTAGAGAGCAAGCAATTGGGAGGGAGAATACAAAAGGACGCAGACGCCACAGCACACCTAACTTCTTAGAAGCTGTTTTAGCATGAGATGAGATGTGAGCTTTCCAGTTCAGATTTTCAGTAAAGGATAGTCCTAGAATGTTCATTGTAGAAGAAGGAGAAAGTTGAGTGTCATTGAAGAAGAGGGGATAGTTATCTGGTAGGTTTTGTCGAGTAGATAGGTGAAGAAATTGGGTTTTTGAGGCATTGAACAAAACAAGGTTTGCTTTGCCCCAGTCATAAATTATAGAAAGATCAGAAGTTAGGCGCACGGTGGCATCTCTCCGTGAATCACTTAGTTCCTGTTGATTTGGACGTCTAATAAACGACGTTGAAAAATGCAGGGTAGAATCATCAGCGTAGGAGTAGATAGGGCTTTGAGTTAGACATAGAAGATCATTAATAAATAATAGAAAGAGAGTGGGCGATAGGACAGAACCCTGGGGAACACCACTATTGATAGATCTAGGAGAAGAACAATGTCCGTCTACAGTAGCTGCAATAGAACGGTTTGAAAGGAAACTTAAAATGAAGGTACAGAGAGAAGGATAGAAACCGAATGAGGGTAGTTTGGAAATTAAAGATTTGTGCCAGACTCTATCAAAAGCTTTTGATATGTCAAGGGCAACAGCAAAAGTTTCACCGAAACCCCTAAAGGAGGATGACCAAGATTCAGTTAGGAAAGCTAGAAGATCGCCAGTAGATCGCCCTTTACGGAAGCCGTACTGACGATCAGATAGAAGATTGTGAGCAGATAGATGCTTAAGAATCTTCTTATTAGGTATGTTTACTGCCTGTTTTTACGTGCTTTTGACTTGCCGCGGTAGGGAAAAGAGTACCGAAGTTGACTTCGGTGAATTCATCGTTTCATGGTGCGGCGTCTGCTAGTTGACAGGAACATTATGGAAGCTCGGGGATCTGCCAGATTTTTTTGCGGATTATTTGAAAACGACTAGCTGGATGCAAAAAGTGACAACATATTGTTAATATAACGATAATGGCTTTATTTTAACTACATAAAATCTGAAATGATGAAATGGTCTGGACGATTACTTTAAGTGTCTGCACTGTCAATATGATCACCACATAATATTTTTTCCTATCGGTTTGGCGGATAGTAAGACGAAGCAACTATCCTCCTCACCGAGGAAGAAGAAATAGGAGTTGTGTTCACCCCACTTCATGCTTTTCTTTTCCTTCGGGCTTTCAGGCTCACATTGGCGAGACTGCGAGAAACTTAACTCTTAGGTTCGCAGAACCTAGGGGCGTTTCCGCACGTACTGGTCGACCCCTCGCATTTCATTATCATTCTGCAATACATTCACACTCCCATGATCTTGACCACCCCTTTTCTATTAATGATTTCAGAATATTAACTAAACCATGATATTCCCGTGACAGAAAATGATTATAATTTATCTATACCAAACACTTGTCTCCTGGCTTTAATAACCAAGTCACCTCTTCCAATTACGAATCATTATAATCAAATGATATGGCTGAAACTGTTCTGATTATCTCAGAGTAGTATTCTTATTTCTTTAAATAAGTCCCTTTATTCAGTCCTCTACCAACCCAAACAACATATTGTTACCCTTTTTAGTAAGGTTATTTTACAGGTAACAGGGGTCAAACCAAGTAAGAATACTTACAAGTGTCAGTGACACTGTAGGGGTTGATTGCTTCTGAAGTGTATCTTGAAGGGTAGGAATATCTTTACTTTCCTAACCAGACACTTCCAATGGGAGTTAAATAAAAATGGTCGAGCTGGTTTTAAGGCTTGTTAATATTTAAGTACCATGAACAATAATTACAATATATATATATATATATATATATATATATATATATATATATATATATATATATATATATATATATATATATATAATATATATATATATATATATATATATATATATAATATATATATATATATATATATATATATATATTATATTTACAATAAAAATATCACGATTATTAAAATGAATGAAGCTAAGTTTATAATAAATCAGATAAAAACTTAATATCTACAATTACTAAATAGATTGTGAGTAACAACTGATACATGGATCATACTGGAGTGCTTGTGTCGCTACCCCGTGGGTTTTCATAACCTTTCGGCCCATGAGCTGTCTTATAAAGCAGAAAGTGTATTCGTTGAAACAGTGTGTATACACAGGAATCTGAGTGCCTGGTGGAGTCCCTCGCGCCACCGACGGCGTATTATAACGCAAAATCATCTAAACGTTAGTTGTGTGCCTGAATGTGAGCATTGCTTATCAACGAAGATGACGCAACAATCAACAGCCATGGCACACAACAAAACCACAGGACCACTGCATTTCTCAAGAATGCAAGCAGCAGCGGAACAACACCATTATGCCATGTCAACATTATCAAAGAGGTAGTGTCTGTCCGAGCAACACAATAACCGCTGTGTTGCTGAAAGAGGTAGACACACGTACATACACCTCCAACATGAATACATGCTGATAACATATATGTTTCATCATACACATACATATAATATATCCAGTGCCATAACAATATACTACAAGGGCCTATATTTATAAAGGCTCCATAAGCCTTATGGATCTCTCATGAACAAACAAAATGGCGAAGTTCGCCATAAGTCACCGAAAATCTCCATAAGTGCTTGTGTTTTTTCCATAAATTATCCAGAAGCGCTATGGGTGGTCCGGAGTTCCCATAAGGATCCTTATGTTGACATAAGCCGTCAACATGGCAGCACAACAACTCTTCCGGCAGCGCCAACCCAGGAATTTTCGTGCCAGAAGAGACGTTCTCGGCGAATTGAGTGACGAATAACTTGTTGAGAGGTATGGCTGAACCATGAGGGAATTATGTATGACACTCTCGTGAATGCATCCCTCCAGAGTAAATAAAAACAAAACCATACACTGACAGCGGGAATGAGAATTATAATAAAATTATGATTGTCTCCTCGCCACTGGCAAGATGCAGCAGTGCAGCTGCTGCAGTGATGACCATGGAGCAGCAGGAGTGGACAGGGAAAATACTTGCACAAGGCCGTCCATGGTAATACTCTCATATACCCAAATTCTCAGCGAGACAACAACCGAGAATTCTAGCCGACGGAAATTTTAGACGACCGTTCCACTTGTGCTAATAGATGAAAAAGATGAGTAAAGGGTTTTCATTGTTTATTTGACAACATTTTTCGAAGGTATTATTATTTTATATATAGTATTGATACGTTTATAATATATTTAGCTCTTGTTTTTGGCAGAAATTAAGGTAAGGACTCGTTTAAACTACGCAGTTATATCTACCTTTTGAAGGGCTATAATTTAAGCTTCATCATGTAGTGGAGATACTACTTACTTCCGGAAAAAACTAAAATATAATACTTGGAAATCAGGGTAAGTTGTTATACTAGGACTATAATTCCCTACACAATTAGGAATGTGCTTTCTGGTTACCTTAATGCATTCTAAGAAACTCTCAATGAGTTTCTGCTCATTAAGTCAATAACCTTCTAACTATAGCCAAATCCTCATTGGAAAGTGTCCGCGGCAAGGGAAGAAAAGCAGAGGCGATGCAGGTCACAAGAGAAAGAAGAGTGGGACGCACGTAAACACTTGTCTTTCTCCTCCTATAATAACAGATATGAGTGTTG
>JACEEZ010018852.1:20000-38754 GCA_016584305.1 Chionoecetes opilio | reverse complement strand
ACCTGAACACTATGTGAAGAAGAGTGTTTATTTTGCCCTGAAACCATCAATATATATATATATATATATATATATATATATATATATATATATATATATATAATATATATATATATATATATATATATATATATATATACGTCGACGCCGACGTACCAACTCGCGAAAAAACTGTATGCCATGCTGACTCCTTACACACCCAATGCCTACAGCCTTCAATCAGCATCAGAGTTTGTCGACATACTCAAGACCTACAACGCCAGAGGTGCAATCTCTTCGCTTGATGTCAAGTCCCTCTTCACAATGTACCCGTTGATCGAACAATCAACTATATCTTCGACCGGGTGTATTACAATGACTCCATACCCCACTTGCCGTCCCGGAACCTGTGCTGCGAGGACTCCTTGAATGCTATACTAAAGAAGCACCTTTCACCTCTCCCCGAGGGAACAAATACCGTCAGATAGACGGTGTCGCCATGGGCTCGCCCTTAGGAGTATTGCTGGCAAACTTCTTCATGGGCTACATAGAAGAAGAAGTATTTAAGAAAATAAACAAGCCCGACATATACTGCCGCTACATCGATGACATTTTCATCAAAACGAAGAGTCACTACGGAGCAGAACAGCTGAAGCTCTGCCTACTTATACTTCAGGCCTCACCTTCACCGGAGAAACCAGCTCAAACAAATGAATGCCGTTTATGGACGTCCTCGTTGCGCTACAAGAAGAATCATTCAACACAAATGTCTACGTGAAGCCAACAAACCCCGGACACTGCCTCAACGGAGGAAGTAAATACCCGCAGCGATATCAGGACCCATCAGCGCTTATATTTGAAGAGCTCTCACACACTCTAGTACGTCGCAACTCGTGCAAAAATAAATCGAGCGATCTACTCAAGTCTTCATCAACAACGGCTTCAGTGAAAGAGACATCAACCGTCAGACCAAGAAAATTATGGAGAAATGGTGCAATTCAAATCATATTGGCACAAGCCAAAGAAAAGAGCCAATACATGATAATTTTTTACCGGGCTTTCTTCTCCACCGTTTACCAGGAAGAAGAAAGAATGATATCACAAATCGTCAACCGTAATGTGAAACCCATAGACCCAGAGAGAAAAATAAAGCTACAAATATATTACAAGAACAAAAAAACAGCAACCTCCTTCTCCGAAACAGCCCAAGCCAGACGAAAGAAACAACCCAGAAGTCCCATGTCGTATATAGGATCACGTGCAAACGAGGAAACTGTGAAGTCCTCCCCTCCTTCTACATTGGCATGACGACAACGAAGCTGTCGCGACGTCTTAACTGCCACTTAACTTCCGGAGCCCAAAAAAGTCGCCTGCTAGAAAAACACGGCATCACCATCACAAGAACATTTTTAGAAGAAAATACAGTAACGGTCGACATGTGTGCAGATGTACGGCGACTTCCAATTTTAGAAGCACTGTACATAAAAGATATCAATCCCAAGTTCCCAAGTACAAGAATACGACCTACAAGCTCTCCCAAACATGAGAAGAATAGAGGGTAATGACAGCCAACCCGCAGAGACACAAAGCAAGGAGAAGCAGAAGCCATCAACCAATCAGCGCCGCCCACTCACACGCGCGGCCGCAAGACTTCTTTAAGTAGCGCCTCACGCCTCACCTGTACACCTTCATCGACACTCTCCCGCGAGCTTATCGTCTTCCCCGAACAAACTTACTAACACCAAACCCCAACCCCCCACTTCCAATCTACACATAATCACTTCACTGTTTCCCACTAACTCCTCTTATTTCCACTAACCCTTTTTTCCACCCGCTTCCACCGGGGAGGGCCAGGCTTGGCCAGACCTTCCTTACACACTCTCTGTGGTATTGTTTTAGAGATGTGCCAACCGCTGGCAGCAGCGAGTCGCGACAGCCCAGGTCGAGACCACGTTCTGCCACAAACGGATTCCTCAACAGTGTTCACACAGCCACGACTCTATCCTTTCCCTGTCCTGAATTAACCACACCCTTCCAACAGGTTTCCTCGGGGCGAGGCACGCAGTCGGTCCCGGCTGTTTTTTTCTCACTTATTGTCTTATAGCTTTGTATTCATATTTTCTGTTTTTAAAAATTATTTTTTTTGATAAGGCTGGTGCTGCGTGCAACGCCCTGCACCTCTTCAAACGGTTCAGGGCCGGAGGGTTTTCCATCCAGGCGGGCCAAGACTGAAGGGCCATGGGTGGCCACGGCTAAATGACCGTGACCAGCGCAGCCGCCGACGGCCCGTCTTCCGCATGGATCCCCCCCCTAACCACACTCTCTAACCATCTGTCCTCCCTCCGTGCGAGTCTCTCAGGAAAGCCAAGACTGATGGCGGCGCAAGGCAACCAAGTTCAAAGTTCGAGACCCGGACCCTTGCGTCATCACCGACGGCCTCCACACCCGCGGGGGAGCAGACCTGGTTTCACCACCACACAAAGCGGGGATGAAGACTGGTTGTCTTTCGGATCGTCCGTCGGGTTGTAAACTTTTGTCGGTCGGTGGGGAAGCAAATTCGGTCGCAACTCTCTCCGTTGTCCTTCTCACCAACTCTCACTCTCCTTCCGTGGTTCGGACGAGGCCACATAAAATCCAATGACCCCTTCGCTCTACGAAGGTATCCTGTCCCCCCTTTTATGCTACTACAAAACTTTTTACTCCTACAATCCACTCCGTTCCACTTCCCACCCCCTCCCCGTCTTCTATCTCACTGCTACTATCCTACCGTGGTTCGGACGAGGCCACATTAAATCCAATGACCCCTCTGCTATACGGAGGTAATCTTACCCTTTTTTACGCTGCTGCAAAACTTTATACTCCTACAATCCACTCCATTCCGCTCGCCTTCCCCTCTCTATCAGTGGTTCGGATCCCACGTAAAACTGTAGGTCCCTCCGCTCTACGGAGTCCTTCTTCCCCTGTCCAATCTCTGAAAAAATAAAACAAAACAAAAAAATACTTTTAATCTCAGACTTCTTTCACTAAATTTTTCACAATTTCCTTCTCCTGTTTGTATATGTTGGAACGCGAGAGAGGTAGTGGAGAAATGAAGCCAGCCGCCCGTGCGGGGTGCCGAGGAGTATCAGGGTGTGCGCGCGTACATGGCAATGACAGAAAAAAAGCAAAACAAGACAATAAACAAACAACAACAGCAACAACAAAAACAAGATAAGAAGAAAGAAGATAAGAAGAACGAAGAGAAGAAGAAATCAAGTCAAGCGTGAAGAAAGAAAAATCAAGAACAAAACCAAAACCGAAGAAATGGTGGGAGGCGGGGGTGGGCGCGGGGTTGTCCTGGGTGTGTCCGGAGCACCATCTTCCGAGGCCCATGTCCTGCCAAGCCGCCCCAGAGTGGTTTCTGTTTGCTCGTGCGAGATGGGAAAGCGTGTCGTTAGGTCGAGTTCGACTCACAACAAAAACACACAAAAAACATACAGCACCTGGGTCAAGCCCCGGAGACTTTTTCTCTTACTAGCCTCCTTTCTCTCACCCATCTATTCTTCTCCCTGTCCCCACTTCCCCATCTCCTGCTTTCTCTTTTTATATTCTGATTCACCTGTACATCTGAGGAGAAAACATCTCTCACCGCTGCTGAAGAAGGGTTTATGACCCGAAATCGCAATACAGCAAAATGACCAGCTACGGCGAAGTCATAAAATTGATCACTAAAGAGAATTCGACACTCTTAAGACAGAGATAACATATCTTCAAAAAGATAATAAACGTTGAACTAGCTATCACTTTTAACGAATATATATATATATATATATATATATATATATATATATATATATATATAATATATATATATATATATATATATATATATATATATATATATATATATATATATATATATATATATATATATATATATATATATATATATATCGTTAAAAGTGATTGCTTTAGTGATATATATATATATATATATACATCCTTATATATATATATATACATACATATATATATATATATACATGTATATATATATATATATAATATATTATATATATATATATATATATATATATATATATATATATATATATATATATATATATATATATATATATATATATATATATATATATATATCGTTAAAAGTGATAGCTAGCTAGTTCAACGTTTAATATATTTTCAAGATATGTTATCTTTGTCTTAAGAGTGTCGAATTCTCTTTAGTGATCAATTTTATGACTTCGCCGTAGCTGGTCATTTTGCTGTATTGCGATTTCGGGTCATAAACCCTTCTTCAGCAGCGTGAGAGATGTTTTCTCCTCAGATGTACAGGTGAGGCGTGAGGCGCTACTTAAAGAAGTCTTGCGGCCGCGCGTGTGAGTGGGCGACGATGATTGGTTGATGACTTCTTCTTCTTATATATATATATATATATATATATATATATATTTATATATATATATATATATATATATATATATATATATATATAATATATATATTATATTATATATATCGTTAAAAGTGATAGCTAGTTCAGCGTTTATTATCTTTTTGAAGATATTTCATATAATAAAAGGAACATAAACCTTTCTTCAGCTGCGGTGAGAGATGTTTTCTCCTCAGATGTAGAGGTGAACATGATTTAGATGCAGCGTGAGGTGCTATTTAAAGAAGTCTTAAAGATATATATATATATATATATATATATATATATATATATATATATATATATATATATATATATATATATATATATATATATTATATATATATATATATATATATATATATATATATATAGTATATATATATCTATAATAATATAAGCGAAGTGTGTCTCTCTGTCTGTCTGTGTGTGTGTGTGTGTGTGTGTGTGGTATAGGTTCCGCCCCCCGTGGCGCAATCACCTCATATGGCACATTTTTGGAACCGGGTTGACCAGGGGAAGGTCATAAGCCCACTTATGAGATGATTCGATCATTTTTTTTTTTTTTTTTTTTTTTAGCAGCCTATTAGCGATAATTGTGAAAAAAAAGTGGTTGCGAGAATTGAGGAAACCTTGATGTAGGGTGATGGGTAATGGTGAGTGAATGGGTGGGGTGATGGGTAATGGGTGTGGGGTGATGGGTGAGTGAATGGGTGGGGGGTGATGGGTTGGGGGTGATGGGTGATGGGTGAGGGAATAGGTGGGGGTGATGGGTAATGGTAAATATAAGCGAAAGTGTGTCTGTCTGTCTGTCTGTCTGTGTGTGTGTGTGTGTGTATGTGTGTGTGTGTGTCTGGTATAGGTTCCGCCCCCCGTGGCGCAATCACCTCATATGGCACATTTTTGGAACCGGGTTGACCAGGGGAAGGTTTTAAGCCCAATTATGAGATGATCCGAGCACTTTTTTTTTTTTTTTAGCAGCCTATTAGCGATAATTGTGAAAAAAAAAGTGGGTTGCGAGAATTGAGGAAACCTTGATGTAGGGTGATGGGTAATGGGTGAGTGAATGGGTGGGGTGATGGGTAATGGGTGTGGGGTGATGGATGAGTGAATGGGTGGGGGGTGATGGGTGATGGGTGAGGGAATAGGTGGGGGGTGATGGGTAATGGTAAATATAAGCGAAAGTCTGTCTGTCTGTGTGTGTGTGTGTGTGTGTGTGTGTCTGGTATAGGTTCCGCCCCCCGTGGCGCAATCACCTCATATGGCATATTTTTGGAATCGGGTTGACCAGGGGAAGGTTTTAAGCCCAATTATGAGATGATCCGATCACTTTTTTTTCTTTTTTTAGCAGCCTGTTAGCGATAATTGTGAAAAAAAAGTGGGTTGCGAGAATTGAGGAAACCTTGATGTAGGGTGATGGGTAATGGGTGAGTGAATGGGTGGGGTGATGGGTAATGGGTGTGGGGTGATGGGTGAGTGAATGGGTGGGGGGTGATGGGTTGGGGATGATGGGTGATGGGTGAGGGAATGGTGGGGGGTGATGGGTAATGGGTGAGTGAATGGGGGGGGGTGATGGGTAATGGGTGAGTGAATGGTAGGGGGTGATGGTTAATGGGTGAGTGAATGGGTGGGGGGAATACATACATTTCTACATCCATGATTTCAGGAAAGTTAGAAGGGGCTATCTGGAGAGTCCATGTTTGGTGGGCCCACGGCCCACCAAACACAGGTGGTGGGCCGAAGGCCCACCAATAGCCCTCCGCAGGAGCTAGCCAAAAAGTCCGCCCGGTGGGCGGCTTTGCGGCTAGTATATATATATAGGGTATATAAATTATATGTATATATATATATATATATATATATATATAGTATATATATATATATATATATATAATATATAGGGTATATAAATTATATGTAATATATATATATATATATATATATATATATATATATATATATATATATATATATATATATATATATATATATATATATATATATATATATATATATATATTATATATATATATATATATATATATATATATAATATATATATATATATATATATATATATATATATATATATATCAACGAAACTTAAGTTAGGAAAAAAGACACATTTATGCAATTTTTTTTATTTATTTGAAACAAATATGTAAAAAACATATGCATGTACTATATTCCTTACTAAAACTACGGAAAATGACAGAATACAATGAAGGAATCAATTACAACAGGATATTACTCTTGTTTGCCGTCTTCGATGTTCATCAACGAATTGAATCATTGCTTGTAGCTGATCCTCTTGCTTGGTCTTGCCATTCTTTGTGAACTCCTGATTAGCGGCCACGCCGCGCTCTGCCACGTCGTTTGTAACCAGTAGCTTAGTCACACGTTCCTTTCCTCCAGCATATGCCTCTGTCGTTGCCCAGGTAACGGGATCAGTGCCCAAAAATGACGAGTCAATGTTCAGCTGTTGCATCAGTTTCTTCGTCGTACTGGTGAAGAAATCTGACAGGTTTTTACTCACAACATCCTCGGGGGTCAAGTGGAGACGAGGACTTGGTTCTTCCAAACCCTTAACAGTGCTTATACGGTGGACCATTTCCCTTTTCTCCATTATGGAAGCTTCTTCGTCGAACAGGGCGAGCCCAACTGTCACCTCAGATAGGTACCAAATGTGACGAGAGAAGGCTTTTGTCCCGGCGGCACTAATGGCTTGGTTTGTGTGCGATGCTAGTTCATTGATGATAGTGAGGTCTAGGCGAGGAGAAACAGCTGCTAATGTGGCGGAGAACCATCCTCGAACGTAGTATCTCACAATGAAAACGCAGAAGTTTGTTAGTTACTCCCGGAAATTGGTATTTCGACTGGGTCCACGAATAGACGAGCATTTGGGACGAAGCTGTTCGAACTGTTCAAGGAATATCCTGATTTTCATAGCAGAAATGGACCATGCCATCCATTTTGCACGATGTAGCGCACCCGGGACACTGGACTAAACGGAGGAGCGGTTGTGAGGTACTGATCCAAGAAAGATTATTGTAAGCTCCAAGAACTCTTTGTAATCGTCACGAGGATGCTTTTGCTGCAGAAATGCTTGAGAAAACTGTATAATTTCTTCATACCACGGCTGAACCCGCAGCATGATAGTTGCATCATTCATGGCAGTGGAGTACTTTGTTTGATCTATTTGTGGCCATATGTTTCGGAAGTCAAGGAAGAGGCTGACTTCTGGTCCTTTAGACTGTTCTTTGAGAAGAGAGGAAAGCACCTTATCCAATAGGATCTCGAGAACGTGATGACGGCATGCAAAGTAGAGCAGTGGCTTGTCTAGCATCATCTCAAGGCGAACTTGACTTGACTGGAACAGACTCCCGACTTGCCGCCCGTATTCACTGCCGTTGTGACAAAGCAGACAACAACGATGCGGTCCTTCAGGTTCCGCTCAGTAAGGACCTCTCCTATTAGGCTATTTCTACTGCTGTTGATTCAGCCTTTCCACCAGAAAGCTTAGGCACTGCAAGGATCTTCTGTATTCCGGTGGAGTAGGTCATGTCTGCCATTCTTCAAATATGAAGTCAGTCTGTTGGATACTGACAGACTGCTTGCTACTTTTTTAGTGATTTTTTTTTACTGAAAGAAGCCACTATCCCATTAATGGGTTGTATTTAGATGTTACTTATTAATACATAACAAGTTTATTGTGATTATGGACTGTTCTCAGATGGTTTAACAGCAAACACTTACATGTTTAAATTGCTGAGTGTTAAAGGGCACGAGTGACACTGCACCACAACCTTCCTCTATTACGTCTAACGAGTGACTGAGTGCAACCTTCCTGTGCGACCCCTAAATATAAAGCAATCACATTGATATTTCGCCTGCCACACCATCCATCGAAATGTATTAAAATATCTATCAAGCGAAAGAATACAACAACTTAAAATTTTCTGACCCACCCTAATATATATATATATATATATATATATATATATATATATATATATATATATATATATATATATATATATATATATATCTATATATCTATATATCTATATATATCTATATATCTATATATCTATATAATTATCTATATATATCTATATATATATATATATATATATAATATATATATATATATATATATATATATTAGGGTTGCCCTTATTTTTCGAAAGTCGGATTTTTTATCGGGACGGGCAGTTTCCTGGTTTGAATCTAATCAAAAACACCGTGTGTAAATTTTTTTTGAAATCAATTAATATTTAGAGGTTGCTCAACGAGGTCAAAGTTCGGATATTTTGGAAAAAAATATGTGGTATTTTACATTGCTACAAATGTATATGTAATTGGAAATTAGGACATATTTTGCTCGATTATTACCAAATACATGCTAAATAACATAATTGCTTTACATACTTTTGGTTCTAGGTCCCCCTCGTTACGAGTATTAGCCCCACAAGGGGGGGTCTCATGGGCGCCCATCTCCCACTCATCGTTGCCTAGTTCGCAGAGGTCACTGAAGACTTGCGGGCGTCAGGATGGCCACGGCGGTGACTTTCGACGACTTGAAGCAAGTATTGCCTCTGTTCCGCATCTTTCGTGAGGGCCAGGTTGAACTGCTGCATAAGCGCCACACCCCGTTCAGCGAAAGCGTTCGTCACAGCCAGGGCCCTCACTCTGCGCGCCTCTTCCATGTAGTTGGGGTCCTGGGACAATGTTGTAGGGTCGTTGCGGAGGAAGTCGCGTTCCAGACGCAGGATTGTGAATAAGTCCGCCGTGCTGGTGGTGACGCAGTGGGCCACGGTTTTGCTCGGAATGACTTCGAATGTGGCGTCGACTTGAGCATGAAGAGCCTTGAGCCGCCGAAGAGGATCATCTGACCCCTCCTCTAACTCCATAGCCTTGAGAATGTCCCGCTTGATCGAGGCTGGCAAGTTGTCATCGAAGAACGCCAATCCCACGATTTTCTCGCTCAGGTACCACATGTGGCGACGGAACGCTGTGGACGTAGCCCTGCTCACCGCCTTGTCAGTGTAAGCCAGCAGCGCCTTGAGAAAAGCCAGGTCCTGCGCCGGGACCGCTGCCGCCTGGGACGCCTTGGACCAGGCCGCCAGGTATGTGGAGACGCTGAAGGTGACGAATCACCGGATGCCGGATGTCTCGGCTGCCGTCAGTGAGAACTGGTCCTGGTACAGGTACACCTTGATGGCATACAGGACCTTGGCCATCCAACGAGCACGGTGGAGGGCACCCGGGCGAGCAAAGCGGGTTCCTAACTTGGGTTGTCCACCGAGGACGATGATGGAAAGTTCTAGGAGTTCGCAGTAGTTATCTCGTGGATGCTGAACGTCAACAAGGCAACCAAACTCAACCAAAAAGTCGTCGCGGATCTCGTGAAGGTGAGGCGGGATGTCCTCGTCGGTAAAGGGCTTAGGTACCGCCTTGTTGATGAGTTCCCAGTGATTTTGGAATCGTTTGAAGATCAGGATGTCCGGACCAGTCAAGGGACCGAGTCACGCCGTGAATGCCTTCTCGCACACCAGCTCGAGAACATGATGGCGACAGGCCAAGTAAAGAAGAGGTCGCTCGAGGCCTTGCTCAATGATCGAGCAGGCTCCCCCAACCAGGCCGGTGTTCGAGACGGTAGTGTCGAAGGACAGGGAGCAAATCCTCTCCTTGATCTCCCAGTCGTCGAGCGCTGAAATCACGGCATCTGCCATGGCGCGGCCGGTGCCGTTGGGCAGGCTGGGCACAGCGAGGAGTTTGTCCACGCTGTCGCCGGAAACCATGATGGCAAGTCGGTCAACAGCTGGACCATCTCCGGAAGGGACGATTTTGCCGTCCCAGTAAACTGTCAGTGGAACAGAAGGCTTGAATGCAGCCTTGATCTCTAATGCCGCCTCAGCGCGGAACTTCATCCGTTGACGACGAAACGATTCGCGGTTGAGCACCAGCTTCTGTGAGTTGTGCCCTAGACTTCGCGCAGCTGCCGCCAGGACGTGAACGCCTTGACTGTTGGTCATTTTCGTCCAATCCATTGCTACGAACGATTTCGCTGAACGGGGTGTGGCGCTTATGCAGCAGTTCAACCTGGCCCTCACGAAAGATGCGGAACAGAGGCAATACTAGCTTCAAGTCGTCGAAAGTCACCGCCGTGGCCATCCTGACGCCCGCAAGTCTTCAGTGACTTTGCGAACTAGGCGACGATGTGGGGGATGGGCGCCCATGAGACCCCCCCTTTGAGGGGCTAATACTCGTAACGAGGGGGACCTAGAACCAAAAGTATGTAAAGCAATTATGTTATTTAGCATGTATTTGGTAATAATCGAGCAAAATATGTCCTAATTTCCAATTACATACACATCTGTAACAATGTAAATTACCACATATTTTTTTCCAAAATTTCCGAACTTTGACCTCGTTGAGCAACCTCTAAATATTAATTGATTTCAAAAATATTTTACACACGTTGTTTTTTATTAGATTCAAACCAGGAAACTGCCCGTCCCGATAAAAAATCCGACTTTCGAAAAATAAGGGCAACCCTAATATATATATATATATATATATATATATATATATATATATATATATATATATATATATATATATATATATATATATATATATATATTATATATATATATATAGATAGATATAGATATATATATATATATATATATAGATATAATATAGATATAATATAATATAATATATATAGATAATAGATAGATAGATATAGATAGATATAGATATAGATATAGATAATATGATAATAGATAGATAGTAGATATAGATATAGATAGATAGATATATATATAATAGATAATAGATAGTAATATAGATAATAATAGTATAGATATATATATATATATATATATATATATATATATATATATATATATATATATATATATATATATATATTAGGGTGGTCCTTATTTTCGAATTTTAGATTTGTTTTGGGGAGGGCGCGCCAAAGGGCCCCATATGGTCCAGAAATAAGCCATGTAAAATATTTTTTTAATCGGTTAATATTTAGAGGTTGCTCAATGATCTCAAATGTCCCCCCTCCACTGTTGATGACACATCACTATAGTATATAAGCGTTTTCGCCAAACAAAGGCTGCCATTATTTTATTTTGACATACTATTTTAATATCACTTTGTACTTCTTTCGCAGATGATCAGTTCTAGCCGTAAGAAACTGTTTCTCATAGATCGGTTCGAGGAGCAGATCCTCGGATCCAAACTTCCCTTGAACCGGCAAGTGCTCAGTTATTTCATGTTCCTCCACATGGAGGAGAAATGAGACCACGCGGGCCGCATCTTCATCAGTCATGTCGACAGTGGAGCAGTTCTGGAAGTGAACTCGGATACCGACACGCCTTTGACAGGACGGCATACGGAAAATCGAGGCCCTTGTAAAACTTTGGCAAGGCCTCAAAAAGAGCTGCAACCGTCGAACCGACAAACAGCAAGCGAACGAGGAGGCTTTCAAAGAAGAGCTGGACGACCTTTTCGACGTTGCCCACAAAGATGCGCTCAAAACGATGATCATCGAAGAGGACAAGGAGTTCCTCATGGCCCAACGCGAGAAAGGTCGGAAAGGCTGCATGACGTCTGTTGACACCGTCCTCCAGAAGAAGGAAAAAAAGAAAGAGGAGCTGGTCGCCACAGCACAAAAGCGCCGAGCAGTTGCTACTAGTGCAGCCGAAAAGCTGCAAGAGAGAGCCCAGTTGGCAAGCAGCAGCAGCAGCAGCTCAGGAGAAGAGGAGTCATGCGATGAGGCGGTGGCTGGACCATGCTTCTTAACACCCTTGCCCACGAAGCGCGGTCGAAAGGTGGTCGTCACTCCGTCCCTGTCTGCTGCCCTCGTCAGGACCAAGATCTCGGACAGAGCTGCCGTTATGATTGTGGGAGAGACTGCTCGAAGTCTGGAGCATGATCTTGGAGAGATCGCCCTCAATCGCGCCTCAATTCGTCGACAGCGCATGAAGCTTCGGAAGGAGGTATTCGAAAGCATCATGGCTGGGTTCACTCCGGAGGACAGTCTAATGGTCCACTGGGACGGCAAGCTCATCCCTGATCTCACCGGGAAAAAGAAGGTAGACCGACTTCCCATCCTCGTCTCCTTTAGGGGAAAGTGCAAGCTCCTTGAAGTCCCGAAGCTGCCATCTGGTACTGGTGATGCCCAGGCCCAGGCAGTCGTTGATGCGTTGAAGAAGTGGAGCATCGAAGACAAGGTGGAAGCTCTCTCCTTCGATACGACAAGCACCAACACCGGGCGTCACAAAGGGGCGTGCGTTCTGATCGAGCAACTTCTTGGCCGGGACCTCCTTCATCTGGGATGTCGTCATCATGTCATGGAGCTCGTCCTGGCTGCTGCCTTCGAGGAATGCATGGGCCCTTCGTCTGCCCCGGAAGTTCTCCTATACAAGCGCTTCCAGCAGGGATGGAAGTTCATCGATCGATCCAAGTACGAAGACTCCACCACGGACGAACGAACACAGGCAATGGTCTCCAACATCAAGGAGACAATGTTGGACAGGCTGTCGTAGGCCCTGATGAACTCCCAGCCAAGAGATGACTACCAGGAACTGATCGAGCTGACGGTGCTGTTCCTCGGCTCTCCCCCCTCTCGAGGAATCCATTTCTCTGCTCCTCGAGCAATGCACCAGGCCTGCTGGATGTCGAAGGCCATCTACGCATTGAAGATTTGGATGTTCCGCGCCCAGTTCCGACTCACGCCCAGAGAGGAGAAGGGGCTACAGAAGATGTGCTTATTCTTAGCCAGGATATACACGAAGGCCTGGAACAGTGCTCCAGTGGCAGCGAGTGCACCTCTGGACGACCTGGTCCTCCTGTAGTCCCTGGTCAAGTACAATAGCGTCGATGCGGGACTGGCAAAGGTGACACCACGAAAGTTCTCCACTCATCTTTGGTATCTGAGCGAGGAGCTCGTCGGGCTGGTCTTGTTCGACGACGCTCTGCCCTCAGACGTCAAAGACCTGATGGTCGCGGCGATGCAGGAGGATGGAGAAGAGGACCCACCGAAGCAAGCCACGGTAACCCTGGAGACTGTCGAGTTCATTACTCTCGTCAGCTTCACATCGAAGACGACAAAGAATATGATGAAGAAGCTCCATCTCCAGGACGACTTCCTTAAGCGCCCGGTTGCCGACTGGAAAAGCGGGGAGTCATTCCATGCCGCTCAGGCTGCCGTCAAGCATTTGGCGGTAGTAAACGATCACGCTGAGCGAGGAGTCGCCCTGGTCCAGGCGTACTCTGGACAACTGACCAAGGACGAGGAACAGCTTGGGTACCTCCTCCAAGTCGGCGAGGAGCACCGTCGGCGTCTCCCCAATGCCCTCAAGCGGACCATAATGGGGCAACAATGAGTAGATGGTCACCATGATACCCCTGCGTGAAGCAGCTAATACATATAATACATCTTGATATGGGGGGGACCTCTGCATAATGCATATAGATTATAGAGGGGAGTGATGAGTCATCAACAGTAGACACCAACAGCGACCTCTAAATATTTACCAATTTGAGAAATATATATATTATATATATATAATATATATATATATATATATATATATATATATATATATATATATATATATATATATATATATATATTATCATATATATATATAATAATATAGCGAAAGTGTGTCTGTCTGTCTGTCTGTCGTTGTCTGTCTGTCTGCTGCTGTTGTTGTGTGTGTGTGTGTGTGTGTGTGGTATAGGTTCCGCCCCCCGTGGCGCAATCACCTCATATGGCACATTTTTGGAACCGGGTTGACCAGGGGAGGGTCATAAGCCCACTTATGAGATGATTCGATCACTTTTTTTTCTCTTTTTTTTAGCAGCCTATTACCGATAATTGTGAAAAAAAAAGTGGGTTGCGAGAATTGAGGAAACCTTGATGTAGGGTGATGGTAATGGGTGAGTGAATGGGTGGGGTGATGGGTAATGGTGTGGGGTGATGGGTGAGTGAATGGTGGGGGTGATGGGTTGGGGGTGATGGGTGATGGGTGAGGGAATAGGTGGGAATGATGGGTAATGGTATAGTAATGCGAAGTGTGTCTGTCTGTCTGTCTGTTGGTGTGTGTGTGTGTTGGTATAGGTTCCGCCCCCTGTGGCGCAATCACCTCATATGGAACATTTTGGAACCGGGTGACAGGGAAGGTTTAAGCCCATTTATGAGATGATCGATCACTTTTTTTTTCTCTTTTTTAGCAGCCTATTAGCGATAATTGTGAAAAAAAGTGGTTTGGAATTGAGGAACCTTGATGTAGGGTGATGGTAATGGGTGAGTGAATGGGTGGGTGATGGGTAATGGTGTGGCGTGATGGGTGAATGAATGGGTGGGGGTGATGGGTTGGGGGTGATGGGTGATGGGTGAGGGAATAGGTGGGGTGATGGGTATGGGGTGATGGGTGTGGTGAGGGATGTGGGGAATGATGGGTATGGTAGGAAGTGGTGTCTGGTGTGGTGGGTGTTGGGTAATGCGGTGGGAATGCTGGGGAATTTTGGAATGGGTGAAGGGAATGGTTAATATGGAGCGCTTATAATACTATTTTCTACATCCTGATTTCAGGAAATGTTAGAAGGGGCTTCTGGAGAGTCCGTGTTTGTGGGGCCGAAGGCCCAACCAATAGCCCGTCCGCAGGAGCTAGGCAAAAAGTCCGCCGGTGGGGGGCTTTGCGGTTAGTATAGTAGTAATGTAGGAATATGGATGTATGAGTATATTTATATGAAAATGGTGTATAGGTATGGATAATGGGATATGAATATGGATATGATATAATGAATATAATAGTGATAAGTATGATATATTGATATATATATAATAGATGATAGTATATAATATATTATATATCATATTATAGAATTAGAAGATATTGAGATCTATTATGTGCAATATAATATATGGGCAATATATAATATAGTATCATGGATATCAATATAATGATGAGTTTGATATATATTCATATATATTCACAAAGAGACGCAGCTTGCGCAGACATGAATCGTACAGAATATGCAAGTGACTATAATTTTGGTCTGGTTTTAATAAAAATTCACTTTGTAACGTATTGACAATAGTTAATATAACATATAGTGACTCCTTATTATGATATATTTGTTAGTATGTATCAATGATGGTGTCTCTAAAACTCATACACCTGTCAGTGAATGTCTTGGGTGCTTCAGCTCTGCAGTCCTTATGCCACGAGTCGCCCACTGTTTATATATATATATATATTATATTATTTATATTATATATATCATATCAATATATATATATTATATATATATATTATCTATATATATATTATATTACTATTATTTCTCTATATTCTATCCACACGATACATTATTTCTCTCTCTCTTCTCTCTCTCTCTCTCTCTCCCTCTCCTCTTCTTATCTTCTCTCATACATCTCTCTCTATTCTTCATTCTCTCTCTCTTTTCATCTCTTTCATCTTCTCTCATTCTATCTCTCTCTCTATCTTTCTCTTCTCATTTCTCTCTCTCTATATATATATATATATATAGTATATATATTATATATATATATATATATAATATTATATACAGGTGGGTCAGGGTGTGGGCGTGGGAACTTCCTTATTTGAAAAGTGTGTGGTGATGTTAACGATGGTAACAATGGAGTATTGGAGGGCGCAATGGAGGGGGCTGGGTAGGAGCTTTGTGTACACACACGGTTCAGTGTCAAACATGCATGTGGATTTCAATGGATTTTTTGAGAGAATCCTTGCCCGGGCGACTCCTTTTCCTCGTGATAAAATAAAATGGAGGGACTGCAAGCTTAACACAACAGTATAGGATACACAAATTATATGAAAAGTATGACTGCCTAGGTATAGTTATAGGGTATATAGGGCTTCACGCAGGAGGCAACATGCCGCCTCCTCCTACATAGCCTTCTTGGTCCACACGCAATGTAAACAAGGGAGGACTGGGCAGCTGATCGAGTTATAGCTGGCTTCGACTACAGCTCATTATATTCACAAGAGGAGCGGCAGCTGCGCAGACATGAATCGTACAGCAAATATGCAAGTGACTATAATTTTGGTCTGGTTTTAATGAAAATTCACTTTGTAACGTATTGACAATAGTTAAATAGCATATAGTGACTCCTTATTATGATATATTTGTTAGTAGTGTATCAATGATGGTGTGTCTCTAAAAAATCATACACCTGGCAGTGAATGTCTGGGGGTGCTTCAGCTCTGCAGTCCTATGCCACGAGTCGCCACTGTATATATATATATATATATATATATATATATATATATTATATATATATATATATTATATATATATATATATATAGATATTTTATTTGTATATATTTTATTTTTTATTTTACATGGCTTATTTTTGGACCATATGGAGCCATATGGAACCATATGGATGCGGTAGCAGAGTGGTTAGCGTCACCGACTGGCGTTCTCGGTGACCCGAGTTCGATCCCCGAAGAAAACCAAAATCTTTCTGCACCGTAGAGTGGCCTAAGAACACCCACATGCCCTGCCCATCAACTCTACCTTCGATTGCTAATGCATTGGAGGACACAGGGGGCGGCAAGAACCTCTAATCACAGGCGTCACTATAAGAATCCTGCCTGCGCCACCAGGGCGAGGACCAACCATCATCAGAGCCCTCAAGTGAACCTACAGAGCCTATCATCTGAGCCCTGGTTCACCACTGCCTACAGGCGCTATAGGCACAAATGTAAAAAAATAAAAAATAAAAAATAATAATTCTTACATCACAAAGGACTGGCTAAGGGCACAACCAAAATAGGTAACACAAAGACCGCTTAATTGCAAAGTCCTTATAAAGAAGAAAGTAAGGGAATATAGAAAAAAAAGAGGGGTGGGCCATTTTAGTTCGAGAGGTGTCTTGTTACTTTTCTCTTGAAAAGATTTAAGTCGTAAGAAGGTGGAAAAATAGAAACTGGAAGAGAGTTCTAGAGTTTACCAGTGAAAAAGATGCAAGAGTAAAGATACTGATTAACTCTTGCATTAGGAAGATGGACAGAATAGGGATGAGAATTAGTAGAAAGTCTTGTGTAGCGAGGCTGCGGTAGGGGGGAGGCATGCAGTTAGCAGGTTCAGAAGAGCAGTGAGCATGCAAATAACTGTAGAAGATAGCAAGAGAAGCAACATTGCTGCGGAGATTTAAAGATTGAAGACAGTCAGTCAGAGGAGGGGAGTTGATGAGACGAAAAGCTTTTGACTCAGCCCTGTTTCGGAGAGCTGTATGAGTGGATCCTCCCCATTCTTGTGAGACATACTCCATACATGGGCGGATAAGGCCCCTGTAGAGATCAAGCAACTGGGAAGGATAAAAAAAAGGACGCAGACGCCACAGGACACCAAACTTCTTAGAAGCTGCTCTAGCCAGCGATAAGATGGGAGATTTCCAGTTCTGATTTTTAGTAAAGGATTGTCCAAGAATGTTCATTGCAGAAGAAGGAGATAGTTGAGTGTCATTGAAGAAGAGGGGATAGTTATCTGGTAGTTTTGTCGAGTAGATAGGTGAAGAAATTGGGTTTTTGAGGCATTGAACAAGACAAAGCTTGCTCTGCCCCAATCAGAAATTATAGCAAGATCAAAAGTTAGGCGCTTGATGGCTTCTCTCCGTGAATCACTTAGTTCTCGTTGTGTTGGCGGTCTAATAAACGACGTTGAAAAATGCAGGGTAGAATCATCAGGGTAGGAGTGGATAGGGCTTTGAGTTAGACTTAGAAGATCATTAATGAATAATAGAAAGAGAGTAGGTGATAGGATAGAACCCTGAGGAACACAACTGTTGATATATTTAGAAGAACAACAATGTCCGTCTACAGTAGCTGCAATAGAACGGTTTGAAAGAAAACTTAAGATGAATGTACAGAGATATTATATAGCTATTATAGTTTTAAGGCGCCGCAACTGCGGGGTTATTGACGTGTACAGAGAGAAGGATAGAAACCGAATGAGAGTAGTTTGGAGATTAAAGATTTGTGCCAGACTCTATCAAATGCTTTTGATAAGTCAAGGGCAACAGCAAAAGTTTCACCGAAACCCCTAAAGGAGGATGACCAAGATTCAGTTAGGAAAACTAGAAGATCGCGAGTAGATCGTCCTTTACGGAAACCGTACTGACGAACAGATAGAAGATAGCAGATAGATGCTTAAAAATCTTCTTAAGTATAGATTCAAAAGCTTTAAAAAGGCAGGAAGTCAATGCTATAGGACGGTAGTTTGAAGGATTAGAACGGTCATCCTTCTTAGG
>JACEEZ010018852.1:0-15000 GCA_016584305.1 Chionoecetes opilio | reverse complement strand
AAACGCGTGCAAACCACATCTGGCCACATGATTGTGTTCTAGGGTTAAGACTGGGAAACATAATATTATTACAATCTCTGATAACCTTCTGATTACATATCCACCAGCCTAACGACGTCATGCTGTGCTATGATTAATTAACACACATGGACTAACTTCGAAAAGAAACTGACACCATCATATGTTTTTACAGCTGAATAATGAATGGGTTGCATTACTTGATAAATATCAACACTGCCAAGAGGTGTCTAGGTTAACCAAGTGCCGCACGATCAGCGAATATATAAAGTTGTACCTTAGATTTTAATGTAAAAATAGATGCTAAATTAAATTAGATTAGAGAAGGCAGGCTGTGGTAATTAATGGAAATATACCTAACTGGGAGTTATAACTAATATAAAAACCTCTTATAACTAACGTTATAATCGGTTTACTGCATACATCTGTATTAGAATCTGTACTTTTCGTAATCTATATGTAAACAGCATTGACAAAGGCCTCACCTGTAAGATATCAAAGTTTATACTATAAACTTTGGCATAATACTGAAATAATGAATAAAGTAAATACAACTTCAAATATTATGCAATTGCAATCCGACCTGCATGGCTTACTTAATTGGGCGTAAAGGTTTGCAGGTATAGGAAGTATTTATGATCGAATCAATTACACAATGAAAGTACGTGAGCTTTCCGATGTAACCGAATAATCAAACTTAGGAATAACTTTTTCTTTAATAGTGTTGCAAATATGTAGATCTATCATCCAGCTGAAGTAGTCAATAGTAACGGGGATTAAATAAGTGCAGTGTTGATCTACATATTGAACACAGTCAGTCAGAGGAGGGGAGTAACTGATGAGATGAAAACCTTTTGACTCAACCCTGTTTGGGACAGCTGTATGAGTGGATACTCCCCAAACATGAGAGGCACACTCCATATATGGGCATATAAGATAAGGTCCCTGTACAGAGCAAGCATCTGAAAGGGAGAATAAAGGGACGCAGACGTCACTGAACACCAAACGTCTGGTAAGCTGGCTTAGCAAAAAATGGTATGTGATAATTCCAGTTGAAACTTTTAACAAAGGATTGTCCAAGAATGTACATTGAAGGAGACAATTGAGTGATATCTTAGAGTCGGGGGATAGTTGTCAGGAAAGTTATTTCGAGTAGACGTTGATTGTTCATTGATAAATAAATAGTGTTCTTGAGGCATTGAGCAAAACAAGGATTGTTCTGCCTCATTCAGAAATTAAAGAAATATCGAAAGTTAGGAGGCGCTCAGTGGCATTCCTCCGGGAATCACTTAATTCATGTAGATTTGGACGTCTAGTGAACGAAGTTGCCGACCCTTGGGAACACTTTTTGGCAATATTTATTTCTGGTGTGTTTGGCCATTAAGAAGAGGATATCCTCCTGGGATGATTATTTTGTAAATTATTTGAACAAAATAATGCAGTAGCTTCAAACTAAAGGAATATCACACACACCTATATTATTTCTTATAACGTTTACTCACATGGTGTCCACTTTTGGACGGAGCTGGGAGCCTTTTCGGAATAGTAACGACTGAGCTTGTCCCTCCAGCAGCCGATCCCCTTGCATAATGTACTCATAGCAGTAGCCAAACTGTTGAAAAAGGGATATCATTGAAATGTTGGCAATATTCTAATTCATTTTCTAAAAAAAAACCATAAGAAACCAAACAACCAGTAGCTTATGATTTTATTAACATTTTTTCGTTTTTTATTGCGTGAAAGCGAACACTTCAAAATGTTATGTTTGTTTATATATTTATAAGCGTAAGTAAAAAAAAACCCCACCACAAAACACCCCCACACAACCCCATATATAAAATATATAAAATATATATATATATATAAACACACACACACACCCCCACACACACACACACACGTGCGCAAAAGAAAAATATATATATTTATATATATTATAATCACTACCGCCAAAATATTGTTTGCCACACATAACGAGCGCTCCCATAAAGGAATTCTAAAAAATGTATCTAAAACAGCCTAATGACCCCGAAGAAATATCCTACATATGGCAGTTGTGAAAAGACGGGACGTCCATCAAGACCGTTCAGATGCACTTGTCAATTACAGACGAAGTTTTTTTGAAAAGGATCGCTTCACTCCCCGCGAGTAATTTGAACAACGCCTAGGAAAACCCCATTATCCCCAAAATGGGGGGCAAAAAACACCTAAAAAAGGGGCAATCAAAATGATTGAACCTACAAAAAGAGATGGCCAGTGAAAAAATATCAGGATTGGGGGTTACGAAAAAAAGTGTGCAAAATTTGGGGTTTGGAAAACTTTTTCGTGAACGGGCGGGGGGCCGACACCGAAAACTAAGAAGAGGCCAGGGCGAGGATGTAAACATCAGCAGCCCCCAAAATATCATGAACGTCAAGTGGAGCCCATCCTCAAATAAAAAGCAAAAAATTATTCGTATTTATTTATATCCCCGGCCTGGTTCTTTTTATGTTACGGTGTTGCCACCCCCCCCCTAGTTCAGAAACTTCTCACCCACTTCAGCACACATTTCCTTAACACCCCCAATCCTTTATATTTTTTTCACTGGCCTGTCTGCCTTTGTTGAGTTTAAAAAAACTTTTAAATTTTCTCCTTTGTTAGGGGGGTTCTTGCCACCCATTATGGAGATAATGAGAGTTATACCAACGCGCGTCTGGTCAAATTACTTGCGGTGAGTGAGGCGATCCTTTTCAAAATGCTACGTCATAGACCACTGGTATACAGTGGTCTATGGCTACGTCTTTAATTGACAAGTGGCATCTGAACATTCCTCAACGGTCTTCAGGGACTGTCCGTGCTTTAACACCTTGAGTCCCAGAACGTAATTTCCATTGTAATTTGGGTACCATTAGACGATTTTTAGTGAATATAAGCAATATTTTATAGCCATGACCTATTTAGTATCCTTGTCGACTAACTAGTTTGGTATATTCAGTTACTTTTCGTAGTTTTATTTCTGACAACAGACGATTTTATATAGCAAAAGCAAAATCTGGGCGTGAATGGGTTAAACAAGCAGCCTTTTATTATTATTAGTTTTTTTATTTTATTACATCACAAAGGACTGGCCAAGGGCACAACAAAAATGGGTAACACAAAGCCTGCTTAGTTGCCAGTCCCTATAAAAAAGACGGTAAGAGAATAAAGTAAAAAAGAGGGGTGAGCTAATTTAGTTCGGGCGGTGTCTTGTTACTCTTCTTTTGAAAAGATTTAAGTCATAGAAAAGTGGAGAAATAGAAACAGGAAGAGAGTTCCAGAGTTTACCAGTGAAAGGGATGAAAGAGTAAAGATACTGATTAACTCTTGCATTAGGAAGATGGACATAATAGGGATGAAAATTAGTAGAAAGTCTTGTGCAGCAAGGCCGCTGGAGGGGGGATGGCATGCAGTTGGCAAGTTCAGAAGAGCAGTGAGCATAAAAATAACGGTAGAAGAGAGCAAGAGAGGCAACATTGCGGCGGTGATTTAAAGATTGAAGACAGGCATTCAGAGGAGAGGAGTTGATGAGACGAAAAGCTTTAGACTCAAACCCTGTTTAGGAAAGCTGTATGAGTGGATCCTCCCCAAACATGTGAGACATACTCCATACATGGGCGGATAAGGCCCCTGTAGAGAGCAAGCAATTGGGAGGGAGAAAAAAAAAGACGCAGACGTCATAGGACACCTAACTTTTTAGAAGCTGTTTTAGCAAGAGATGAGATATGAGATTTCCAGTTCAGATTTTTAGTAAAGGATAGTACTAGAATGATCATTGTAGAAGAAGGAGATAGTTGAGTGTCATTGAAAATAAGGGGATAGTTATCTAGTAGGTTTTGTCGAGTAGATAGGTGAAGAAATTGGGTTTTTGAGGCATTGAACAAAACAAGGTTTGCTCTGCCCCAATCAGAAATTATAGAAAGATCAGAAGTTAGACGCTCGGTGGCATCTCTCCATGAATCACTTAGTTCCTGTTGAGTTGGACGTCTAATAAACGACGTTGAAAAATACGGGGTAAAATCATCAGCGTAGGAGTGGATAGGATATGTAGGATATCTCTCTCGGAAGTCACTAGGCTGCTATAGAGTACATTTTCAGAATTCCCTTGTTATAATGCTATCTATGTTCTATGATGTGGCGAACAATATTTTGGTTCGTTTTATATATATATTTCCCTACCCAAAACCCAAACCCCCCGGGGGCCCCCCTTTTTTTTTGGCTGGCTCCTGCGGAGGGCTATTGGGGGGCCTTGGGCCCCCCCAAACACGGGATTTCTCCAATACCCCCTTCAAAATTTTCCTAAATCATGGATGTAGAAATGTATGAAATTAACGCCAACCCATTCCATCCCCCCCCCCCCCCTTTTCCCCCCACCCATTACCCTTTCCCCCCCCACCCATTCATCCCCCTTCCCCCATCCCCCCCCACCCTTTCACTCCCTTTAACCCATCCCACACACCCTTTCCCACCAACCATCCCCCCAAACACCCTTTTCCCCTCCCCCCAAACCCTTCACCCCCCTTTTTACCCATCACCCAACCCAAGGTTTTCCTCAATTCCGCAACCCATTTTTTTTTTTCAAAATTTAAATCGCTAATGGCTGTTTAAAAAAAAAAAAAAAAGTAAATTGGATCATCTCAAAGTGGGTTTAAAAAACCTTCCCCTGGTCAACCTGATTCCAAAAATGGGTATATGAGGGGATTCCGCCACGGGGGGGGGGAACCCCTATCCCAAACACAACACACCCTTTCGCTTATATTATTATTATTAAAATATTATTATATATATATTTATATATATATATTAATATTATATATAATTTTAATTAAAATTATTAATATTATTTATAAATTTTCTATATTTTATATATATATGAAATACACGGGGGGGCCAAAAAAAAAATTTTTTACATTGCAATTTTTAAAATCATAAAATACAAGTTAAAACCCTATTAATACATTTCTTTGGGGTTTTTTTTCATAAAAAAACATATCAATCAAAATCAAAAAGGAAATATTTACTTTAAATATATATAAATTTTTCCCTTGCCCTTGATGCCTGCTAAATCCCCCCTTTGGGCGGGAAACCGGGAATCATGGAATAAAAGGGAATTTTCATAATGAAATTCTCCCGCAATTATGATGACAGACCTTTTCGTTTTTTGTGAGACCCCCTGCCACCCTTTTTCATTTCCCCCCTCCCTTTTATATCTTCAAAGCCTCCTCACAATCTTGGGGGGGTGTGGAAAAAGGGGGTAAAAAAGCACTGTGACGCAGTAAAATGAGCTTTGGCTGGGGGGTGGAGCAGAAACCCCAAAAGGAAAGGGGTCCGGGCCCTCACACTAAATGGTTTGGGCCTGAATAAAATACAGAAACAAATATTATTTTATATATATTTATATTAATATTTTTATAATTTTAATATATATTATATATATATATATATATATAGATATATTTATATTTATATAAAATTTTTATTATATATATTATTAATATTTTATATATATACATATATATATATATAAAATATATATATATATAAAATTTTATTTATTTTATATATAAAAAAATTAAATTTTTAAAATATTATATTTTATATAATATTATATAAAACCCCTTTAGGAAAACCCGGGACAGTTTTGCCTAGGGGAAAATTTTGCCTACGGACAATTTCCCCTACCGGACAGTTTCCTACGGACATTTTTGCCTCCCCCGGACATTTTGCTTACCGGCAATTTCCCTACGGACATTTTGCCTACGGACACTTTGCCAAACGGACACTTTCCCTAGTGTTTCCAAAAAGGAAAATTTTTCTTTACCTTGGACGTTATAGTGATAACCCAAACCGAAATAACAGTATGGCGCCAGCTGAAATAATGTCGCCGGCCCCAAAAATATTACGAATTAATAAAAAAAAAAATCACAAACTAAATGGTATGTGCCACTGAAGATGATAAAAATATTTTGATATCGGTGCAGGAAAACTCTCCGCGGAAAATTTCATACCGAAAATTTCCCTATCATGCTAATTCATCCCCAAAAAAAATTCATCCCCCGGAAAATTTCCCATCCCCCGGGAAATTTTTCATACCCCGGAAAATTTTCATCCCCCCGGAAAATTCATCCCCCGGGAAAATTTCTTTAACCCCGGAAAATTCATCCCCCGGGAAAAATTCATACCATGCTATTTCATCCCCCGGGGTCACCGAATAGTTTACTTTTTGGGAAATAATGAAAAAAAAATTTTTGGATTTTATAAATAATTAATATATTTTTAAAATAATATATATTATAGGGCCTATATATTATTTTTTTTGGGGGGAATAAAATTTTTTTTTTTTTTTTTTTTTTGGGCCTAAAATTTTTTTTCAAAAATTGTTTTATGATGAAAAAAGCTTATCCATTTTTTAAATTGGGGGTTTGAGAAAAACCTGCTAAAAAATTAAAAAAAAATTGGTTTAATACATTTTAAAAATGCTATTATTTAAAAAAAAAGCTTCTTTTGGGGGTTGCAAAGGGGTTTGGCCAACTTAGACGGCATTATTTGTGGACTTTTTCCCAATTAGAAACCCCGGTAGGGGTTTTTCCCAAAAAGTATGATGGGGAAAACTCAAAAATTTGTATCTATTTTTTCACTTTTTTTTACCCTCTATCTCATTTAATTTTTTGGGGGAAGATTTGTTCTTTTTTTATTTGGTGATTTTCTTTGGGGAGGGTTATCCACTACTATATATTGCACAGAACGAGCTCGGGAGTGGGGCCTTGGTTTGAAAAATAAAAAAAAAGATTTTAGTTTTCTCGCATTCCCCGGGTCAAAACCCCATTCACGGAACCGGAAGGGAATAGAGACTTAAAATTCCTTATACGTATAAAGTAATGATTCTATCTCAAATTTTAAAACCTTTTTGAAGAATGCAAAAAAAAATGTGATCTCTATAATTGTTCATATTGACCCTTTAAAATAATTTTTTTAAAGGGTTTTTTAAAAGTCTTCCCGTTTAAAAAAGGGGGAGCTTCATTCAGGCATGAAATTCACTCTATAGTGTATATCCAATGCTGCCTGCTATTTGAGGGGCCCAATTTTTTTTTTTAAATTTATTATATATATATATATAATTTTATATATATATTTATATATATATTTTAAAATATATATTTTAATATATATATAAAAATTTTATATATATATTTTATATATATATATATAATATATATTTATATATATATATATATAAATTGCCTAAATTTTGGGGAAAAGAAAAAAATCCTTTCTATATGCCCATATTTGGAATATTGAAATTCAAAAGAGTTTTTATTATAAACCCTTAAAACCCTCAAACCCGGTGCCCCAAATAGTAGTTATTGGGGAAAGGGAAAAGAAAGGGAAATGCTGTATCTTTATTCATCTAGAGTGCAGTGTTTAAAATTTTCGGCCCCTGGGTTTTTCTAAAATTCAAATAGTGGCCTGCGGTAAAATTATAAAGGTTTAAATTTTTTTTTTTTCAATTTTCTCTTGAAAATGAAATTAAAATGGTGTTTTCTGTAGATTGCATATAGTTTACTATGGGGATGGGGTTAATATTTTTCGTTAAATTTTCCTTTTTTTGTTCTGTTAGAATGGTTTTTAAAAATGGCCTTATTTTTTTTCTTCAAAAATTTTCAAATTCGTTCAATTTAATTATTCGGCTTAATTTTATATAAAAATGGACTATAGAAAAAGAAAAAAATTTTTAGAGAAATATAGGGGGGAAAGGGAAATGCCAATTTTTTTATAATTTTAATATTTCACCTTATGAATATTATTTTTTGGGTTGTATCGGGGAAAAATCGTTTGCCCTGTTGTAAAACTTATTGATCTCTATTTATAGATCTTTTTATGATCTCCCCTTTTAATATCAATCTTTTTTAAATTTATCTATAAAAAAAATGCCACTTTTAGGCTTAATGTGAAACATTCCCCTTTAGGAAAAAATTGTTTTAAATTCTATTTTGTAACTTTTTTGCCAAATTTTAAAAAAACTTAAAGAAAAATCATTTGTAAAAATTTTTTTGATCAAAATTTTTGTATCGTGTTTTTTTTTTGTACTAAAAGGGAAAAAATGCCATTTTTTGGGGGTAAAAATAAAAAAATTTTAAAGCCTTATGAATAATATTTTTTGGGTTTTTTTTTTTTTGGGGGTGTCTCAAAACTTTTTTGGCCCAAGATTTTTAAACCCTTAGAATACATTTATGTTTTTTTTATGATCTAAAAATTTTAGAAGTAAACCCTTTTTTTTTGTATTTTAAAAGGTAAAGGGACCCTTTTGGGGCTATACTGGAAATTATAAACTATTGGGAAAATAAATTTTTTGGGGTTGTATCTTTTAAACCTTTTGTCTTTTTAAATAAAACTTATAAAGCCCTTTATAGTTTTTTTTTATGATCTATAATTTTGAAAATGGGAAATTTTTTTTTTGTATATCTATGGAAAATACCATTTTTTTGGGGTATTCATGTAAAATAAAATTTCCAGTTTTTAAAAAATATTTTTTGGCCCTTTTATCGGAAAATAATACCTGTTTTTTTTAAACAAAAGGCACACCATTTTTTTTTTTTAAGTCTAAAATTTTAATGCGTATGTTTTTTTAGGGTACTATAAAATTTTTCAAAAAAAGGGAAATTCCAGCCCCCTTTCCCAAAATTTTCGTATCGGTTTGTTTTTTGTATTACATGTTTTTTTACGTCCTAATCCCTTTAATCTGTACAAAAATATATATTTTTTAAATAAAAATTGTAAAAATTGCAAAATATTTTCTCCCAATAAATAATTATTTTTCATTTTTCCCCCTTTATAAATTTTGGGGTTAGTTGTGCTCGACTATAAAAGAAAAATTTTATTTAGTTTTTTGGGGGCGTTAATTTTTTTTTTTATAAAATTTTTTTTTAATGTTTTTTTTTTAAAATATTATATATAAAAAAAAAAAAAAAAAAAAAACCCGCAAACTAACTATAGCAATGATGCTATATGGTCAGGAAAAGTAAATAACGAAGCTTTTTGTGGGGGATGAGGAAAAAAAAATTAAAATTTGGAAAAAATTACGATTTTTAGTTTTTTAAACCAGTTTTTAATAAAAATTTATATCAGATGGGGTAAAGATAATACTATACTTTTTTTTAAAAATTTTAAATTTCTCCGACAAATATTAATGGGGCTAGAAAGTCAAAAATCATTTATTTATTTGTGAATGACTCGTGCACCCTTGCTATAACTTTAGATCAGTCTGATTTTTTCATATGTTTTTAATATTATTCTATTTACGTCATATGAAATATTATTATTAAAATCCTTTTAAATTTTTTAGTAATAAAAAGTCAAAAAAATTTACTTAACAAAATTTGCCGAAAGAATAGTTTTTAAAAGGGCTAAGAAACACTAATGGGTCGCTCAAAAACGATTGGGTTTTCGGGGATAGAGAATATAAAAAAAAGGGTACTTTTTTACCCGGGAAAGATTTCTGAAAATGAATATGTTTTCCCCCCAAAAAGGAGGGTGAATTGGGGCATTTTTAAAAAAATATTTTAAACCTTTTCTTTTGGGGAAAACTATTAAAAATATGTGTTAAAAAAAATTTAAGTCCAGCGACCCTTCGTTTTAAAAAAAAGATCTTTGAGACATTTTTTTAGTCTTAACCCCCCTCATGACTGATTTTTGACAAGTAAACCCCAAACTTTCACAAATGTTTTGAGTGACTTTTAAATTTTTTGGTTAGGCTAATTTTTGGTTGTTTTTGAGGAAAATCCTATTTCGTCGGGTTTTTAGGAAAATTTATAACATCGAAAAATTTTGGGGGGGTTACCCTCCAAAAAAGTTTTTAAAAAACAAACAATTTTTCCCTATTTTTTACCTATAAGACCCAACTTTAACGACCAATATAAAAGGCTCTAATCATATTAAAAAATGACCTTTCCGGCTTAAAAGAAACCCCTTTTGAAATCTTTGTAACCCTTTTTGGGTTTTTCCCAATAGAGCTTTTTAAAGAGGGTATTTTTTTCTTCCCCATTGGGGCCTGCGGCATAAATCAAGCTGATATCTCTTCAAAAAATTTTTTTCCCTTTAATCCCAAAAATTTAATGTTTGGGTTCTGTAGAAAAAATAATTTTTGCCGGATGGAATAGGTGATTATTGTTAAATGAAATTTTTGGATTTTGTTTAAAAAAAGCTTAAAGACCTTTTGAATTAGTTTTTTAAAAACGTTTTTGGGGTTTTGTTTATCTTTTTAGAGTATCAAATAAAGGCCGGTTTTAACCCCGACCTTCACGTAAACTTTAATTTACAATAAACCAAAAAGTATGAGGGGATTAGTATACGAAAAAATATTGTGTCAAACCCACAAAAATTTTTTTTCTTTGAACTGACATTATTTGGGCAACCCAAATTTTAATAGAGATGCTTCCTAAAATTTTATACAAAAATATATCGTTTCGGGGGGGAAAGAAGCTTAGTTTTGGAAAAAAGTGCTTCAAAAAGGCCTTTGCATGATTTTTTCCGTGAAAAAATCCCTATTTAAGGGATTAAATCTTAACAATATTTAGTAATTTTTCCTGAAAATTTAACAGCTATAGACAAAGTAAGTGGGGATTGGAATAAGATTTCATTGCTTTATCTTTTTTTAGTCCCCTTGGGGTCTTAGTGACTTTTAAATTTGCGGTAATAAATTTTTGTCCATTTTACCCCCCAAAAAAACTCTATTCAATTTTTTCCTGCGAAAATAATCAAGGCCCTTTTTTTTCGGGGAATATTTTCCCCGAAAACAAAATTCCCCAAAATTTTTTTTTTTTTAAAAGCATATAATTTTACGTATAAAAAAAGATAAAAAATTGTTAAAAGAATTTTATTGGGTTTTTTACCCAAAACTTAAAAAGGGGCCCTTTTGTAATTGTTTTCACAAAATTTTTTAAAAACTTTTCATTTCATTTTTCTTTTTAAAACTTATAAGGGGACAGTAATTAAACCCCGCCCCCCCCAATATTATCTGTTTTTTTTTAAAAACAAGAAAAATTTTGAAATGTTAAATTTTTTAGAATCATTTTATTTTTTTTCCCCCTTTAAAATTTTTCTTATTAAAATGAAAATCATTCGTGCACTATTCACCAAAATAGTTTAAACTCTATGGGCTATATAAAATATATACTGTTTCTCAATGAAGCCTAAAAATTTTGGGAAAAATGTGCCGTAAAAAGGGACCTTTGGGATTAGTTTTTGCCATTTAAAAGTACATATTTTTGCATTGTAATTTTTAAAAAATTTTTTAAAAAATTTTAAAAAAACGGGGATACGCTTCTAGACAATACTAAGTGCATAGAGGACGGAAATTTTATTGCCCTATCTTAATTAGTCTTTTAATGTTATTGACTTAAATAAAGGTAAAAATTGCAGTGGTTTCCCCCCCCCAAAAAATTTTAAAATATTTGCAAGAAAAAAAAGTAATTTTTTGGGGGGGAAATCCCAAAAAGCAAACAGCATTTTAAATTTTACCCAATAAGAGTGAATTGCATGCCTTTAATGAACCTACCTTTTGAAAAAGGGAAAAACTGAAAAACTTCAAAAAAATTATTTTAAGCTCATATTTGAACAAAAAATTTGAGAGCATATTTTCATTGAATTCTCAAACGTTTTTAATTTATAGGGAATACCTTCTTTCTAAAAATTACCCTAACTCAAGGCCCCTATCAATTTGGTGCGTTTAATGGGGCAGCATAAAATTGCAAAAATAAAAAAGATAACAAAATTTATTTTTTAAACTAGGCCCACTCAGAACCCCCTTCTTTGCCTTTTTAAGTGGATTAAATCCCAAAGATATCCCATAAAAATGAAAACCCCTTTCCCTCCAAAAATTAAAATGAGATAGAAAGGGTTAAAAAAGTTTAAAAAAAGGGTAAATTGTGGAGTTACCGCTCTCATACTTTTTTGACATACCCCCATACCGGGCACTAATTGAATGAAATCCCCCACTAATGCCGTCAAAATGCAACTATTTTTTCAAAACCCCAATGAAGCTTGGGATTGAAAAAAAGTAATAAATTTTTTTTATTTTAAAACCCATTTTTTTTTAATTTTCAGCAGTCTGCCCTCAAACCCCCAAATTAAAAATATGGCCAAACTTTTTCTATCATATACCAAATTTTGAAAAAATTAAAAGAAAAAAAAAAAAGAAAAAAAAAACCATGCCCCAAAAAAGTATATTTGGGACGTTTTTGGCCCATATTAATTATTTTTAAAACATTAAAAAAAAAATTTCATTATTTCCAAAAAGTAAACTATTCGGTGCCGGGGTTTAATTCCCTGGTATGAATTGTCCGGGGTAGAAAATTTTCCCGGGGGATGGAAAATTTTCCCGGGGATGAAAATTTTCCGGGTATGAATGTCCGGGGTTGAAATTGGGCCCGGGGATGAATTATCCGGGGGGAAAAATTGTCCGGGGTATGAAAATTTTTCCCCGGGGAAGGGAAAATTTTCCGGGGTATGGAAATTTTCCGGGGTATGAAAAATCCCCGGGGATAATTTTTTCCCGGGGTTTTTTAATTAGAGAGAACCCGCCCTTTTTGAAAAGTCTGTGGTCGCTGGGGGGTTTTTTAAATCCAATTTGGGGAAAAGTTGGGCCAAATTGAAAGAAAAAAAATTTGGGGTTATTCCACTGCACTTAAAAAAGCACAAGTATAATAAATTAAAGGGACGAAATTTTTTCTATAAAGTTATTTTAAAGAAGCCTGATTTTTGTAAAATATGTATATAAAACCCAAAAAAACCAAAAAAGGGTTTCAGTTGAGGGGGCGAAAGGGGAAAAGCTACTTTTTATGATATATTATATCAAAAAAACCCAAAAATTTAAAAATAACTTACCCCAGGCAGGGCATATTTTCCTGTTATTATTGTGTATCAATTAGTAGAAGCCTAGAAGTGCAATGAGTCGAAAGCGGAAGGTCGCAAAGTTTTTTTATTTTAACTCCCCCCCACAACTCTCCCGCCAAACCAAACCCCGCCCCCGGCATGTCGCCTCCAAATTATAAACCCACATTGTCGCAGCAACAGAAACGATTTCGGCCATTCTTTATTCTTCTTTTTTTCAAGGCATTTCTTATTGTATTTTGACCCAAACGTTTGCCAGACGCACAGTACTGTCATAAAAACATGTGAACTCGCCCCCCAAAAAAACAAAGCCACAATATACATGGAAAAAAAATATTTAAACTTTGGGTACTCGAGGCGAGTAATTTGCATTAAATGGCTTATTATAGAACGTTTCCCTCGAAAAGCCCTGTCCCATCAATTTTTAGAACAAAAGGGATAACTTATTTTTTTTGGGATTCCCAAAGCCGGGGGCATCAATATTTTTTTCGCGAAAATTTATTTTTTGGGAAAAAATTTGTCGCGGGGCTAAAAAAACAAGTAGACCAAAACCCTTTTAATTAAAAATGCCGCAAACCCCTGGCATTTTTCGAGTTTTCCCGTTCATTGAAAATTAAACTTATATGGTTGGGCCGGGATGAATTTTTCCGCGGGTTTTAGTTTTCCTGTCCCCGATATAAAATACTGTGGGAAACATCTTCAGTGGCCAAAACCCTCAGTATTTATGCTATAATTTGTAAAATATGGCGCCCCGGCGACATTATTGGGAGCTGGGGGAAATATACTTTTTTTATCTACGGTAGGGTTATGCATAAATGTCCAAGGTAGAGAACATTTTTCCTGGGGAAACCGAGGCAAAGTGTCCGTAGGCAAATTCCGTAGGCAAAGTGCCGTAGGCAAATTTCCGGTAGGCAAAATTCCGTAGGAAAAACTGTCCGTAGGCAATTGTCCGGGCAAATTGTCCGTAACAACTGTCCGTGGAAAAACTGTCCGGCCACGTATATAATATTTTAATATATATAATATATATATATATATATATATATATTATATATAATATATATAAAATTATTTTAAAATATTTTTTTTATATATATATAATATATATATATTTTAATTATATATTAAAAAATTTCCATTTCATTATTCGCAATAAAAAATGCTTTCGCATACTGAATAAAATATATATATTATAAAATTTTAAATTATATATATATATATTTTTATATATATTATATATATTTTATTTTTATAATATATTTTAAAATTTTAATATAAAAATCTATTTATTATATTATATATATATATATACCCTTATATATATATATATATATATTATTATATAAAAATATATATATATAAAAATTTATATTAATATTATAAATATAATTTATAAATATATATATATAATATATATATATATATAAAAATTATAATAACTATTATAGCCCGAATGTCTTTTCGTATTCGCAATGCGAATGGAAGCAATTTTTGGGTTTTAATATTCGTTTTAAAAATTTATTTCGAATACGAATGCGAATTGGAATATTCATAATATACATGTAATACATATGTTTTTATAGCATACAGGTAACTGAAATATTTTGATGTATTTAAAATTCGCCCTAACAAATATGAAGCAAAGGGCCCTTTTACAGGACACTTTTTTTGGTATCTTTTGGTAATTTGCTACCCAAAAAACCCTGTGGTGGCAAAAAAATGCCGTTTTGCACACGCGTTTTTCGGCTACGAGCATCTTCTCTGGATTTCCTACCCGCAACCAAAACAAACATATGGATTGTGTAAAAGACTTCAATCGTTTTAATTCAATCGTTTTTTCAATTCAAGTTTTGATCATGCAAGAAGAATTTGTACCCAACCTTTTCACGAACTTGATTTTTTTGCCACCACTACGGGGATTTATTTTTTCGTAGCAAAATACCAAAAGATCCGGAAAATTCCTGTGACAAGGCCCCTTTTTAAAAAAAATTCCATTCAATTACTATGTTCCGGTTGCGACCCGAGGACCCACTCTTAACAATACTTTCTTATAAAAATTTTCAGAATAATCATTATTTG
>JACEEZ010018851.1:52500-64079 GCA_016584305.1 Chionoecetes opilio | reverse complement strand
CTTAATCAAACCCCCAATCCCAAATTCGCACGAGCGATTTTGACAATTAGTGTTTTTTAGGCCTACTTGGATCTTTTACGCAAAAATTTTGACGATTCTGAAAAAATTTACTTTATTTTTGGCAAATTTTTTTGCTTTTTGAGAAATTTCTGCAAACCCAAAGTGTACACGCCTTTTTGACGCGACGCTCCCCGTGCTAAAAGGGGGGTTTAATACCTCAAACTTATTTTTTAAAAAAATTTTCTAATATATCTTTAAAAGTTTATCTTGCAAGTGGCTCCTACTGCATATCCCGAAAAACAAAATCCCTATTCCCTTTACCAAAAAACTTTTGCTAAATTTCCAGTTTGACCCCAAAATTCCTTTTGGACAAACAATTTTTCTAATTTTATTTTTTTAAATCATCTTCTAACCCCTTTCTGCGAAAAATTTTTGGTTTTTTAAGTGATTTGCGACAAAAAATGATTAAAAAAACCAAATTCAACATACGAACCTTCTCCTCCCTTTTACCTAACCTAACCAAACCCTTTACCAAACAAAACCTAACCCTTCCCAACATAATTTCCTAACCAAACCAACCCTTCACTCCCCCCCCCCCCAAAAAAATGTTTGCCTCAAAAAGGTTAGCAGATTAATTAAAACCACTTCAAAACTCACCAAAAAAAAAAATCCTTTTCCTTTTTAAACGTAAATAATAGAAAAAATTGCTGCCTGCAGTCGCCACCCCCATATCGGGCAGGGCAGTCAGAAAATGCACTCTTTGATCACCACATTTTCAAGAGAGGTGATTTGGGGGCATTAAAAAACAGAGACGTTTCGGCTGATCGGAATGTTTTTCCTTTTATAAATATTCTTAAAAAGACGGACGGAATTTAATCTCGTCACCACCTAACACTAAGGTAAATAGTTAGGCAACGGGGGAGGGATGCCGAAAATCCCTCGTAAGGGACAACTTTACGAGTGTATGGCTACAATAACCTACGAGGGTGGCTGAGGGAGATGCCCCGTACCGAGCCGTCACTCCCGTACGGTTACGGGGGCCCTCTGGTGGGGAATATAGGATATTCTAGGGATATGTGGGAAATTCTGCTAACCAATCACAGAGCAGCCCCTCGCATGACGCGGTTTATCTAGCCAACCCATCATGCCCCCTCAGCTGTCAGAGCCCGATAAATAAATTAAAGAGATTTCAAATGCCGCTGTTGTGCTAAATCGGCCTCTTTCGGAATCGTCCCGCGGGACGCTTATTTAACCTAAATAACTCTACAAAACTTAAAACACAAACCTATCATAACCTTACCTAATTTAAAACCCAGACCTAAACATAACTTAACCCTAAACCTAAAAACTATGTTTGCCGGTGTTGAGCTAAGATCGGCTGATTTCCGAATAGGGCCGATTTTAGCTCACTATCGCCAGAATGTTACGATAATACATAGCTGCCACATTAGCCTTTCAGCGTAATATTCTCCCACTGATTACTACAGAGACGTACCCAGGGTATACCTTGATGCGTTTGTTTCATAGGTTCGAGTCTCACTGCCCGAAATTTGTATCTATAGGACCACTGCTGGCCCGCGCCGTACGTATGCCGTATCCGTGGCCCTCGGCGGTACTCTGTTATAGTGGACGAGAACTGCGCGTTCGCTCTTTAGGTTCAGACAAGACACACGGGGGGGCTAACACCCCCACTGTGACACACGTGACACTTGTGGGGCAAGGATAGTATAACTTTATAATATCCTTGCTTGGTGTATACGTGCGTGTTACTAGTACGTCAGACATTTTTATACCACCACCACCACCGGATCATAAAAGCTGCCCAAAATTGTATGATGAACTATACGTTTTGATTCAAGAAGTCGACCGATATATATATTTAATATATAGGTTTGGGCCCTGATATGAATTTATTACAAATACTATAGGTATTGTATGTTAAATATGATATTTTGGAGTCAAGAAGCAAAAAACACAAACACATTTCAACAGGCAAAACATGAAATGGCTCTATAATACCCCAATAAACATAAAGTTTTAGTGATACACTTGTAATTATTGTTTTTTGATCTCTAGCCGCTTCAAATTTCACTCCCTTAGGGAGTTAAGGGTGCTCCCGACCACCCTTAGCCTCGCGGTCCCGTAGCAAGTGAGAAAAACGGTTGAGCATCTCCCTTAAGCCGGCCACCAAAACACACCGGCGCGGCCTGTCCGGCCGACAAAAAGTGGCGAGGCATCGTTCGCCGGACGAGACCCCCACACCCCACCGGCCGCCTCGTGAAAATATACAGTACACGTCGGACCACCGTGGTGACAACCTGAATCCCCGCTGTCCGAAAATGACTTGTTGGTGATGGCTGCATGTGCAGCCATATATAATGTAATGCCCATTATTCGGGAGAGATAGTATGAGAATTATTATCATATAATTCCGAGCTATGTCTTGTAAGTAGTTCATTTTTTTAGTTTCACGGGTGACTCATCGTCCTTCTTTCTAAACCGCCATTTGTTTTTCTTCTTTCCTTCCTCCCCGCCATTTTCTTTTTTCCTTCCTTCCATTCCCCCCCCCCGACATGCCGGATGCGAGTCAAATTCGTGGAATAATTATTCCGCGATCAGTGATAACATAATGGATTCAATTCTTTTCATTCTTCCCCAACCATCCTCTCAGATTTAGGAACCCTCCTAGATTCCTAATGTCTTTCAAAATAATCCCCATCGTTATCGATTCATGTTCATAAATGGATATCTTAGTAAAGTTATACGCTAAATTGAAAGTCTACAAGTTTCTAGGCTCACTTCCATACCCTCTCGCTCTTGAAAACGCGTTCGGCACTTTTGACGTGTGAAAACAAATCCACACCCTTCTCGGATATTAGATTAACATATTAAATTCTTCTATATCAAAGTAACAGGTCTGTATATAGGCAGCCTTTTCTTAGGTACGCGAGTTTCATTATTTAAATAGTTATTTCGGGATTATAAGCTCTTCATTTGAGGTCACGGCGAGACCATTCAAACAACTCCCCTTTTATGCCGACGGCCAAACTCCGTGAGGACGCCAGTCTCCACCCATCTTCCCCCAGGTAAGATGTAACAAATTCCGCTCCTTTTCCCCCCCCCCCTTTCCTGTTTATCATTATTTTTATCTATATTTTCAAATATGGTATCTATGTTTTAGTGTACGCTAACGTAAAGGAGGTCCACCCATCCTTATAAGTATTATTAAAGAGTCTCCACCCCATCCTTCCCCCGGGAGAGGCTTCAACGGGGGGCGTCCCACGCCTTCCTCTCAAGGACACATGGTCATTGTGAATCCACACACCAAACTCCTTACTCTCACATTCTCTTTCCTATATATATATATTCATGTATACCTATAGTGCTCAGTTGATGGGTATATAGGTGGTAATTCTAAGAATGATTCTGTAAGGGAGATTATGCTCTAAAGTAGCTTGCCCGATCCAGATTAGAGTTTATGTATGTGTCTAAGGTCTCAAACAGTAATAATGTTTCATGGCGAATAAATAGGATGATGTTTCAAATATAGTTTCTTGTGTTTATTATAAAACCCCAGGTGATTATTCTGTGTTAGGACAGTAATTCCCCACACTTCCAAAGAGTCAGCCTTACTCGGTATAATCCACGTATCAATCACGACTACCAGATAATCTAATATTAATATTATTCAAACGTGCCCGGAGTAACCCAGTGAACTACTCGCCTGGACTGGTGGCAGCTTCCCCCTTAACTCACCCCCCTGTTTTCCCTTACCTAACCCTTACCCCTTCCCCTTAAATACATCCTCATTTCAATACTCTCCGCAGTGAGACGTGGTCAAACTATAATCACATAGTGAAGTCATAAGACTAAGGTAAATCCTCCATTCAAGTTGTAATCTTTTGTCAAATCATAATCAAGTAATATCATTCAAAAAAAACGTTGACCAGTTCTAAACCCCCCATACAAGTTACCCCGAAATTCAGGCAACACAATAATACTTATATATAATACGTCATACTATATATAATACGTCATATATAATAGCTATATTATCCTAAATACAATTATAACTGGTACAATTAGTCATTATCTGGCCGAGCGCGGGCGGGCCGCGCCGGAAGGCACCCACACACACGCAGGCGGCAGGCCGCGCCGGACGGAATTTTCAAGCGCCGACTGATTTTCATCCGGCCGCCTGCGACAGGCCCCGCGGATGAAAAACACCCCACACATCACACACCGGCCGCCTCTAGCCACGCCCCTTTTCGTGTCGGCCGGACAGCGCGCCGGTGTGTGTGTGGCCGGCTTTAGAGGCGCTACGAGGTAAAAGTCCTTAGGGTAATACTTACGGGCCCGTAACTTTTCGAGCATCTCTGCCCAGAAACGCAGCCCCATCCTGCTATATTTTCGGTGCTTTGATAACTGGCTACCCTTTCGGCTCCGTGTTCTTATTGTTTATTTTAACCTTCATAATATACCTTCAGTATTCACCTCAAGTGATAACACTTGCTGAAATGTGTGTTATATTATGATATTGTTTGCAATGTTTTGCGTTGATTATTATTTCGGCTCCTACCAAGCTTGTTGTTTTTTTGTCGCAGCAACCAATCAAGACAAAAAATGGTCTTCGTACCAAGACGGTGCTTGGACGACAAAAGCACAGCTCTACCAGCTACAACACTGCTACCTAGCTACTGCTTAAGCCGTGTTTTTGTCGTCCAAACACCGTTTTGGATTACGAATCCCAATCCAAGATTTCCTGTTTTTGAGCGCGGTCTTGGTATGAAGACGGGATTAGAGAACAAGCATTAGAAAACGGGAGTTTCGGCGCCGCATGGCTTTTTGTGATGCCGTACAGATGCGGGGAAACCATGCCCATCATCATGACCATCAGGACTACCAATTCAATGTTCCGAAGACAGCTCTGAGGCAGTCTTGGAGATGATCCCGTGGAAACAAGAGAAAAGAGAGGACATTAGTGCAGAATTTGTTGAGTGGCTGAGATTAAGAAAGGCTCACTTGACATGAAAAACAACATAATGTGTAAAAGCAGTAATGACAAATGGTTGTAAAAGAAGAAGTAACGGCATATAACAGATAGATGAAGAGATATGAGGCGTATTTTGTGCGTCCCCTTGGAAGTAAAATTATACTTATTTAAGCTCCGCCCCTGCTTGCCATCACAAATACGATTGTAGCGCTGCAGACGCTTCTACAGACGGAGCCGAAGGAAAAGTATCGTACATTCACTGGGAGAGCCAGACAGACCTCGCTCTCACAACCTTAAAAAATTACCAACTGTAATTCGAAGACGTACGGAATCATGGTACATCATGTTGCCATCATGGAAGACAGCAACAATTTATCATTTACATTTACACTTTTCCTCTCTTCTCTTTTCTTCCTTTCCCTTTCCTTTCTTCCTTCTTTCTCTTCCCTTTTTTTCTCTTCTCCTCTTTTCTCTTTTCTGCTCCTACCTCAAATCTCCAGGCGTTCGCCCTTTTCGGCAGACCGCTATATATATAGGTTAGGTTAGGTTAGAAAAACGTTTAGGTTAGGTTAGGTTAGGTAAGGGTTTCGTTGACTATAATCAGAGTAACTTTGTGTGGGAATCACAATGAGGTTATTTTCAAGAAAATCCTGTGGTTAGTTCGGAGCTACAGCCATGCGTAGAGGGCCGCCAGCCTGCGAAATCGGCGAACGCATGAGGAACCCTGAGAGCACCTCACCTCGCCTCACTGGAGGACTGTGGAGGTGTTCGTATATCCATTATGTACATTTTTTGGGTGACATTCCTGTGTAAGTTATGACAAATGTACCAGTTACATTGCATTTTTAAAGTAATTATAACTATTACTAAAGAGACTGTTTATTATTTTAGTGTATTATGGCCAAAAAAAACAAGTTTTATCGTGCTAGCCACAAGTCTTAACAAGGGTTCGGACGCATTGAAAGATTGGAGGGAGTGGAAAATTGTTCCCAGATGTCGCTGGAGATATTAATATTTGTGACATCATTAACTGTTGAGTTGTTGTATATATCCGATCAACGTGTTGAACCTACTCCTAATTAAATACAGTATCCTTTGCATGTCGTGCGCATGTAATGAATGTTGAATTGGGTGAGAATTAAAGGAAAACAGAAACATTTACGGGAGGAGGTCTGATAAGATTTTCTCATGCGCGCGATCTGATTGGCCAGGCTCTTGAAACCACCACCCACACCCACGACTGTATATTTTTACAGGAAAAGAGTAAAATTTGGTGCCGGGAGTGTCTCTGCTCAGTTTTCTGTACACGCAAATGAGTAAAAAATAAGTGGGCGGAGCTTAAATAAGTAAAATTTTACTTCCAAGGGGACGCACAAAATACGCCTATGGTGTTATAACTGATGAGAAGCCGCTGTCTGTTATGTGTATTGCTACACTTTTCCAGTACTCGGGGAAAAATAAGGTTATTATGGACGAGAACTGCGCGGTCGCTACCGCCGTTACCACTTACGTTTTCCATATTATATTTTGCTCAGTATATTGTACATTATTGATCCACTTCCACGTAACCTTCAAAACTTATATACTATTGTAGAAATAATAAAGTTGGTTAATACGCATACAGACACACACTCCCCTTTCAGAGGCCCCCCAACCCTTTAGGAGGTTAGGTTAAGGTTCGTTAGGTTCATAATCTCGCTGGGGGGGTTTGAGGGGGGCGGAAACGCCCCCCCCCCCCCCGTTATGAGGTTAGGTTCGGGTAATAATCCTCCCAGCAGCAGCAGGGCTAGGCAAGCGGATCACTCGGCAGCTGGCGAATGCGGGGCGGGGCGCACTCGTTTCGTACAATTGTCACTTCTCTGGTTTCTGAGACACACTATTATTTCCTGGCAAAGTTGTATGCTTTTTCTGATGGACGTACATTGTTATCAATGGAATGGCGACCTTAGATTTCGTGATGATGAATTTTTTTTTTATTAGGTTTCCGGAAAATAAAAATACCTCCATCTGCAAAAAAACACTATTTTAGACAAGGAAAACTAGTCAGTGTCTCAGAAAATGACCGCGCAGTCCTCGTCCATTGAAACCATCCTTTACCATGAAAAATAAATAGTTTATTTGAGCATTTGCCCATAATCACTTAAAATATTTTGAGCTTACATTCTTATTCATGATCAAATATGCTGCAGTCTACTCTATAGTATTTGTATCGCAATTATTAGTTTTTGAAAAACCTTACTCTCTGGTTAGTAGGAATTAGTCAATAAATTGGTTAGTTAACGTTGCTGGGAGTCCAGGTTAGGTTTTAATTTCCTTTGGGTTATTAGTTTATATAATGATAGTGCTTATGGAATCATACACGTTATCTTTAATATTCTCAGACTTATCTTTTTTAATGAAATATGATAATATATCTTTACATAGTGTTTCTTGCAAGTGCTTCCTACTCTGCATATACTTAAAAAAATATTACCTCATTCTCCATTTCCCAAAAACTTTGCTAAATTTCCAATTTGACACCGAATTCACTTTGGTGGACGAACCTTTTTTTTCTGATGAGTTTTTATGTGTTTTTCATCAATCTTCTAACCGTTTTCTGTCGCAAATCACTTTTTTTAAGTGATTTGCGACAAAAAATATTAAAAAAACTAAATTCAGCATTACCGAACCTAACTTAGCTTTACCCCCCTCCCCCCCCAAAAAAAAAGTGATTGCCACAGAAACGGTAGCAGATTAATTCAACACATCAAAACTTACCAGAAAAATATAGTCACAGTTCCTTGTACAACGTGAATAATAGAGAAATGTGCATGCCTACAGTCGCACACACACCATATCAGGCAGAACAGTAAGATTAATGACACTCATGATCACCACATACGTATATCAAGAGGTGAATTTGTGGCATTAAAATAACTAGACGTTTTCGGCTGATGCGGGATGTTGTTTATCATATATAATATATCTGAAGAAACTGGACTCGATGCATATTGACACTCATCTTAGCACCACACATAACACCTAAGGTAAATATGTAGGCAAGAGAAACACAGGCCCCATCCTGGCTATATTTTCGGTGCTTGTGACTACTGGCTACCCTTTCGGCACCGTGTTATTGTTATCATAACCTTCATAATATACCTTCAGTATTCACCTCAAAGTGATAACACTTGCTGAAATGTGTGTTATACTACTTTGTGATATTGTTTGCAATGTTTTGCATTGATTATTATTTGGGCTCCTACCAAGCTTGTTGTGTTTTTGTCGCAGAAACCAATCGCGACAAGAAACGGTCTTCGTATCCAGACGGTGCTTGGACGACAAAAACACGGCTTTAGATAGGAAGTTAAAGAAGTTGTTAGTATGACTGGTAGTTTGTTGAGACAGTAGACATGAGCAAATCTATAATAATTGTAGACAAAAAATATTAAATAAAGTTTAGAGCTGTAAAATATATACAATAGAAATAAGCATATCATCATGAGAATCTCAGATAAGGTGACAGAAGGAGTAACAGAAACAAGATATTGAAGTTTCATAGATTTTTAGTATATATGAATGTGACAAACACACGCCAGTAATGGCAACCTTTCATATCCAAATGATTATGAAAGAAATTATAAAAAAAGCTAGAACATTTAAATTAAAATCAGATGAAGACATGGAAATATGAATTAGATGACATCTAAACAAAGAGGATAGGGAATAAGGGCTTTAAAAAGTAGTAGGCTACTTAAACAAGAGACGCTCCCCGCATAGACGGAGAGAGCTATGGTTGCCACACAACGCCAGTATTTCTATTTTTTCATAGTAAAAATGTACTACTGCGTGCTTCATTATAAGACCTTTCTGTTGCTGTTTCATTACATTAATATATGTAGATAATTTTCTTGCATGTTTTTAATGTAAATGGTACATATTAATCGTAGAATAAGCATTTGTCAAATGATTCACTGCATGCCACTATTCCTATTATTAGTATATACAACTACCAGTAAATATACAACTTTTCCTACACAAAGGGAACTTTTCCTTGATTTATACATATATATAAATGCAACTGACGAATACCAGCAAAGTATATAAGAAACATTAATGTATACCACAGTGAGTTGATGCCGAGGTACGATACTTTCATTAGACTATCACGTGGGTTTAATCCAAGCACTCCCTCCCTCCCTTGGTAGCCACCCGTGCGTTTGTACGTCTGGCAGTGTATCTTCCTGAGACAGGTTTCGAAGATTATATACACCGAGTATTCTCGGGTATTGTTGAGTTTCGGTGTGATATGAAGCCTACACACCGCTGCTACAACACTGAAAAACACATTTCTATGCATAAAATAAAGCAGTAAAAATACATATATGTATAATTAATAGAAAAAAATTACCTATAAATTTGGGGGGTCTGCACTTCTTTGCAGAATTATGCTTGGGATTAATGGAAAATCGTTCTCCATTACGAAAAATTCCGCTACAGGGATTTCATAAGGGAATGGAAATTTTCCGCTATAGAGAATTCCGTTATAGGGAGTTTCCACTGTACATAGAGACTATCCAACATACAATGATAAGATGAACATCTATTCTACTGTATTACAATAATATAAAACCTAGGATCAATAGTCCTATGTTATTTACATTGATACAAAAAGTCTACCTTTGAAAACTGCAGCCCATAAAACCTTTCTTTTAAATGAGAAAACATATCACATTGGATCAGTGTAGCTAATACTGACTATCTACAGATTTCATTTTTTATATTTATCTTTTTTGTGATTCACAAAATTGACAACGGAAAAAAAAAAAGTTAACTTAACAATAAATAGACAGCTTGGATGTGCTAAAAACCCTTAACATCAAGATCTTAGCATGAGTCTGATATTCTTACCACATTCTCCTGTCGCAATGTTCTCCAAACGAACATGGATTCTAGTACATCCCACAGGCAGGAATCCTTTGGGTAATCATTGTCTATTAAGTTAATCAGATAGTAGTTGTTGGTGATGTGCTGGATAATACTTCTTGACTTGCTGTTCTCTGGGTACAACTTTCCCCACTGCTCCTCCCAAAGGCCAAAGGCTTCATCCTGGAGGAGTGGAAGGAGTTGTAGGTCATCTGGTGTTACTTCTCTTAGTTTATAATTTGAGCTTACTATGCAGACTTACTTTCGCGGCTTCGCTGCACAAGGCTCTCTACTCAGTCTCATCCCTATTCTATCCATCTCCTAATGCAAGTTAATCAGTATCTTTCCTCTTTCATCCCTTTCACTGGTATATTCTGGAACTCTCTTCCTGTTTCTATTTTTCCACTTTCCTATGACAACACTTTTCAAGAGAAGAGTAACAAGACACCTCCCGAACTAAATTGGCCCATCCCCCTTTTTTTTATTCTCTTACTGTGTTCTTTATAGGGACTGGCAACTAAGCGGGCTTTGTGTTACCTATTTTTGTTGTGCCCTTGGCCAGTTCCTTGTGATGTAAAAAAGAGAAAAAAGAAAAGAAAAAAAAAGGAGCTCTAATTAAGGTGCTATGTCAGTGGTTCTCAGCGTGTGGTCCATGGACCACTGGTGGTCAATGATGATTTATTTAGTGGTCCACAGGACGTTCAAGATATTTTGGAAATGAACTGGAGATTGGTGCATATATTCTTAAATTTACTGTTAATTTCCTGCCAGCTGCCACGCTCCTACATCAAGGCTGTTGCAGAGTTGCCGCTTTGCTGAATTTTCCTCGCAAACATGGATAAATGGTGGCGTGTGGCATCAGTACGTAGATACTCTATCTCTAAAAGGAGATGGTCAATGAAATTATTTTCAATTGGGCTAGTGGTCCTTGGCTTGAAATGAGTTGAGAACGACCGTGCTATGTAATCAATCAATATACAGTAAAACCCTCATAACTCGGCACTGTATAACTCGGAATTTGATATAACTCGGCAAGGCAAAGACAAAGTTTTTTTTTTTTTTTTTTTTTTTTACATCTATGCCTATAGCGCATGTAGGCAGTGACCTCCAGGGGTGGGATGGTAGGCCCTGGAGGCTCACTCGAGGGCTGTGATGGTTGGCCCTCGCCCGTGGTGGCGCAGGCAGGATTCTTATAGTGACGCCTGTAATTAGAGGCTCATGCCGCCCCCCTGTGTCCTCCCATGCACTCGCAGTCGAAGGCAGAGTTAATGGACAGGGCATGTGGGTCTTCTTAGGCCACTCGACGGTGCAGAAAGATTTCAAGTGGATTTATGGGTCTCACTCGGGATCGAACTCGGGTCTTCGAGAACGCCACTCGGTGACGCTAACCACTCTGCTACCGCCTCCCCTAAACTACATCTCTTGGTTTTCATTCGGCATATCATGCCCTCACCAGCCTCTTGTGTGAACATGTAAACAGAAAGTCGGCAAAAAATAATGTATCTCGGCATATTGATGTTATAACTGCATCTCTTTGCTTACACTCGGCATATCCTCAGTCGCATAAAGTCGTGTTTTTTGTCCTTTTGACCCTTTCATGCAGGCTCAGGCTCTTCAATTTCATTCCCTTCCTGCTGGAGACACCCTTGCGTGATGGAGCTGACATCTTGAAATACAGTAC
>JACEEZ010018851.1:0-47500 GCA_016584305.1 Chionoecetes opilio | reverse complement strand
GGTCTTATGAATACACACACAACTCATTACCCTAACATTTTCTCTACTATATATATATCTTCCATGTGTAATTATGAATATTAAGCGGTATGTTACCTAAGTGTAGGATAATTCATTAAATAGGATTCAGTGGGGAGAGTTATGCTCATAAGAGCTTTCTTTCATCACATAGGAAGAGTTTCCTGTATCAGGGTGTAAAGTTTTTTTCTTACATCCGATTAGAGTTTTCCGGTGTTGGATTAACCCTCATATGTTGGATATGATCTCAAGCAAGAGACATACTATGTCACTATGAATAAATAGGATGATGTTTGCAAATATAGTTCTTGTGTTTATTATAAAACCCAGGTGATTATTCTGTATTAGGACAGTAATTCCCCACACTTCCAAAAGAGTCAGCCTTACTCGGTATAATTCCACGTATCAATCACGACTACCAAGATAAATCTAATATTAATATTATTCAAACGTGCCCAGGGAGTAACCCAAGGAACTACTCGCCCGGGCTGGTGGCAGCACTTCCCCTTAACCTAAACCCCTATCCTTCCCCCTTAAATACATCCCCCCTTTTCAGTACTCTCCGCAGTGAGAAGTGGTCAAACTATAATCACATAGTGAAGTCATAAGACTAAGGTAAATCCTCCATTCAAGTTGTAATCTTTTGTCAAATTATAATCAAGTAATATCATTCAAGTAACGTTGACCAGTTCTAAATACCCCATACCAGTTACCCCGAAATACCAGCAACACAGACAGACAGACAGACAGACAGAGAGAGAGACAGACAGACAGAGACATGTAGACAGACAGACAGACAGAGACGTGTAGACAGACAGACAGACAGACAGAGACATGTAGACAGACAGACAGACAGAGACATGTAGACAGACAGACAGACAGACAGAGAGAGAGAGAGAGACAGACAGACAGACAGAGAGAGAGACAGACAGACAGACAGACAGAGAGAAAGTCGCAACTCGTGCTCGTGCTCGCGCCTTCCCACAGCCACCAAGATGGCCGACCCACAACAAATGGACGTGGACCATAGTTACAATTCGGACGATGACGACGTAGTTATCATCGAAGACACCACAATACCTAACGAGTGAGTACTATCATACACTCCCACACCTTTATAGCGCGTAGTTAACCTTGTGTCACCTTTAATTAAGGGTCTATTAAGGGTTATGTAAAGACGTGTTTGTAGCTTCATATTGCAGGGTGTTTTGATGGGTTTCTGTGGGAATTATTAGGTTTTTTGTGGGATTTTGGTTGTTTTGTGGGATTTTGGTGATGGGTGTGGAAGGAAATTGTCCGAATTGACTTTTTGTGACGTTCAGGACGCGAATTTTTTTCTTTGTGTTAATTTATTTGGTAAATATCCAGATGAAAACCGAACTCACTTTGGTGGACGAAACAATTTTTTTCTGGTGTGTTTTTTGTGTTTTGAATGAATCTGCGAACCGTTTCTGTCGTCCACCCAGGTAGCAATAGTGGTAGTAGTAGTAGTAATAATAATAGTAGTGGTAGTGGTAGTAGTGGTAGTAGTAGTACCGTAGATAAGTCAAGTCGCCACCACCTGCACTAATGTCGCCAGCCGCCAAATATTACGAATGATAGCCTCACTACTGCTGTGTCTGTGCCACTGAAGATGATACACAGTAGTTTATATCATGACTGTATAATCTACACTGTTTCAGCGTTGTTTTATGCTTTGTAGCTGCAAGTATAGACGGTTTACAATTTCGCTACGCGTTTTTTTTTCGGGCGACGACGACCGCGGTACGACACTCAGTAAATAAACACTAGATGGCGACTCTACTGTTGGTAGCCACTTTGTAGATATTTTTGTAATTTGTTCATTTATAGCCCTACTATGACACAGATGAAGACACAAAATGACACAGACTCTCCAGATAGCCCCTTCTAACTGTCCTGAAATCATGGATGTAGAAATGTAACTATTAACGCCACCACACGGCTGTAAACAGAAAAAAAAAGTTGTCCTGGCGACTTTACGTCGACAATAGTTACAATTCGGACGATGACGACGTAGTTATCATCGAAGACACCACAATACCTAATACCAATAATACAATAATATAATGTTATCTACGGTAACCGTTTCGGTCGCAAATATTATTATTATATATTTTTTTTTTGCAAAAATGACAAAAAGAAAATTGAACCTTTACCTAACCTAACCTTTACCTAACCTAACCTTTACCTAACCTAACCTTGACCTAACCTAACCTTGACCTAACCTAACCTGGTAATAATGGACGAGAGTTTCACGGTCTTTTTCAGAGACACCGACTAGTTTTTCCCGGCCTAAAATAGGTGCTTGTTCTAATGGAGATAGTTTTATTTTGCGCAAAACCATCGTTAAAAAAAATTTAAATAAATAAAATAAAAAATTCCATCAGAAAAATTAGTCAGGGTCTTATAGGCTTTAATGAAACCTAACCTAACCTTATAGGCTTTAATGAAACCTAACCTAACCTTATAGGCTTTAATGAACCCTAACCTAACCTTATAAGTTTTCATGAAACCTAACCTAACCTTATAGGTTTTAATGAACCCTAACCTAACTTTAACCACAAAGTATACCTAACCTAACCTTAACACTCTTACCTGCTTGGTGTCTTGGTGACTGTGGCAGACCCAGCTCTGAGCACCCAGCTCTTAATGTCTTTCCAGAGACATTCAATATTGTTGGTGTGGACTCGCGTCACTGGATCCACAAAACTCTTAGAGTGGTTCACGACTCTGGGTGTATATCCCAGGTCGCTGAGGCCACTATAGGCTTTCCAAGAGTCACTGATGATACGGACCTGTCACTGAACATCCTCCACACTCCATGTCAAAAAGCCAACTGACTTTTAAAGGCTGATACAAATTTAGGAGCTTTGTTTTAATTAAGAGCCTATGATTGGCCGCTCAAAAATTATAATAGCCTTTGATTGGCTATTATATTAGTGTGCCTGATTGGCTGACCCAATATAACTGGTCTGTATTCTGCGACTGAGAGTGCTGTGAAGTGTGGGGCAGGTGTATCCAGCTTCTTTCCTGTGAATACAGGAGTGAGGCAAGGGTGCGTCCTTGCTCCATCACTTTTCAACGCTTGTATGGACTGGGTATTGGACAAGGTTGTAGATCAAAGTGATTGTGGAGCATCCGTCGGCAACACCAAGATCACTGATCTTGTTTTCGCCGATGATGCAGTAATCTTTGCTGAGTCGCTGGAGGTCCTGGTGATGGCTCTCGAGGCGCTGCACGAGGAGGCAAAGCCTTTGGTACTTGAGGTCTCCAGGCTCAAGACCAAAGTCCAGGTGTTTGGAGACTTACTAGATGAAGCAGTACAGTCTGTTCATGCATGTGGCGAGGACATTGAGATCTTGGAAAGTTTTACATACCTTGGTAGCGCAGTCCATAATGACGGTCACGTCAAGAAGTCTTACGGCGGATTGGCATAGCCCCCGGTGTTATGGACTCGCTCAGCGGGAGTATTTGGCGGTGTCGGTACCTGTGCAGGAGGACAAAGATCCGGATCTTCAAGTCGCTTGTGATCCCTGTCCTACTCTATGGTTGAGAGACATGGACACTAAATAGTGACTTGAAGAGACGAATCAGTGCTTTTGGTAATAAGTGTCTTCGCAGAATCATGGGGTATCGCTGGGATGATTAAGTGTCAAATCAGCGATTGCACCGTGAGACTGAATCGAGGCCTATTACCTGCATAGTCCGTCAGAGCCAACTTCGGCTATATGGGCATGTGGCACGCTACCCTGAAACCGATCCTTCCCATCGGGTTGTATCTGTAAGAGCCAATCCGGCGTGGAGGAGGCCAAGGGGGCGCCCACAAGGCTCGTGGCTGGGGCAAGGTGATGTTTCTTGTCGAGAGCTGCTTGGTATGGGAAAGGAGCCTGCATGGGAACTCGCGCGTGGTGACCCCCGGGAGTGGCGTCATAGGGTGGGCGAGGCGACGCGCCCCCCGGTGAATGCCCCCAATGATTGATTGATTGATTGATTGGCTGAGGGAAAAAAAATGCGCGCTTGTCATTGGCTAATTGTAGCTGCTATGATTGGCTACCCTCGCTAAGTGTGAATTCCCTGATCCACCAGAAATATCCTAGGTCGCATGCCTCCGAGGGTCAGTGTCGAAATAGAGTTTGATGGAGGAGGGTGTGTCTGTCTGCGTTATAGACAACAAAAGGATCATTTCAATATATACATCATTTTTGTATATTAAGCGCAAGTAGAGGAACAGTGTACAGTATACTGAGCAAAAAAAATTACAGAAAACGTGAGTAATAAGGTCTGTAGCGAACGTGAAACTCTCGTCCATTACAACCCTAACGGTACTTTTACCTAACTTTAAAAAACAAAAACAAAAACCTAACCTTTACCTAACTAAAAAAAAAAAAAAACATCTGCCTAACCTTTGGTATTATTTTACGATGGCACCAAACTTGCCTACACAATTGGGAGCATGGTTTTTGTTTACCTTATTGTATTCTAAGAGACATTTTCTCCTTGAGCTATCCGTCGCAAATCAATAGTTTCGGAGATATAGAACATTTTAGGTGGGTGGAGGAATAAGTCTCCTTGTTTACAAAATGCCTCCCTCTTCCTCTTCTTGTGACCTGCATCGCTTTTGTTTCGGAGTAAGTTTTCCGTGCGCATCCGTGGCTAGGAGGTTAATCTCGGGGTTTGGTATTTTATTAAACTTTTATTATTGGACCCAGTTAGGAGGTTACAGGTTAGGTAAGGTTAGGTTAGGTTCAGGTTAGGTAAGGTTAGGTTCAGGTTAGGTAAGGTTAGGTTAGGTTAGGTAAAGTTATGTTAGTTTTATGAATCGGCCATACAACCTCTCTGAAAACTGACAAATTCACCGAAAAAGTAAAAATTTTGAAGAAAAAATCTAAGGGGAGAGAATCACTTTAAAATTTCAAATTTTCGGTCATTTTCGCTGCTTTTCGATAACTTTTATGGTCATCACAACAGGTAAATCGGTGAATTTCGTTTCCCCCACCCAAAAACCCCGTATTCCCGCCAGGTCCCCAAGATCGTGGGGGGGGGGGGGGGGGGGGGTAGACGCAAACAGAAGCATTTCCCACAGTTTTTATGGTGATTTTCCTGTTAAAAACATCAAAACACGTTGGTATATTATAGTTTTTACCACGAAATGGAGTATTGTCCTATTGTAAACATTGACCCAGCATAGTTCTAATGTGTTTTGGATGAATCTGGTACTCGTCTTTGTACGAAATGGTTGTTTATAGGTGTGAACTACGGTTATGGGGAGTTTCGTACACAACTTGTTTCGTACCCAGGTTTTGTTAGTTGTTTCGTACACTGCTATGAGTTTTTTCGTACATGGGGCATTCCAGGACAGGTGGCCCAGAGAGTAACACCTCACCAACTCCGATTTTGCTTAAATTTGGCACATGTTATGAGTGTTGCTGCCATATGCCTTGTGCAAAATTTGAGCACTCTAGGGTCAACGGGTCTCCTGTAAGAGGTCATCAAAATTTTGGCATGACCTCGAAAATGACCTAAAAGATCAAACTTCAAATGTCCCTAAAATCTTTATTTTTAAACTTAGAGAGGTGGTTTTAATATCTTTTTTACTCAGTATGAGTCTCTGAATCATTCTAGGTTTACAGAATTAACTTACATCAATAACTAAAAAAAGGGCACAAAATTTGAACTTTGACCTTGACCTGTGACCTTGAAGTTCATTCGCGACAAAAAAAATCATTTAGTCAAAATTGAAGCTTTGTATGTTTACTTCAAAATAACATAAAAAATTGTGTCTTATTCTACATAGGTAAGCCTGTACAGGTTGTCAAACCAGGCAGAAATATGTTATGCCTATATTCGGACCATGTTTTTCTATTTTTATATACCTATTTAGCTATGAAAAATGAGTTTTAGCCACAGATAATGAATATTAATACAAATAAATAAGAAAAATTATGTTAGTGAACCATTTATTCAATTGATTGAACTAATGAATGAAATTGTTTAGTAAAATAGTAAGCTCATAAATTAAATTATAAAATGAAAATAAATTAATAAAATAATAAATTAATGTGGTAGGGTGTGTGGTGGGGGCTGTGGTTAATGTGGTAGGGTGTGTGGTGGGGCTGTGGTTAATGTGGTAGGGTGTGTGGTGGGGGCTGTGGTTAATGTGGTAGGGTGTGTGGTGGGGGCTGTGGTTAATGTGGTAGGGTGTGTGGTGGGGGCTGTGGTTAATGTGGTAGGGTGTGTGGTGGGGGCTGTGGTTAATGTGGTAGTGTGTGGTGGGGGCTGTGGTTAATGTGGTGGGGGCTGTGGTTAATGTGGTAGGGTGTGGTGGGGGTTGTGGTTAATGTGGTAGGGTGTGTGGTGGGGGCTGTGGTTAATGTGGTAGTGTGTGGTGGGGGCTGTGGTTAATGTGGTAGGGTGTGGTGGGGGCTGATGTTAATGTGGTAGTGTGTGTGGTGGGGGTTGTGGTTAATGTGGTAGTGTGTGGTAATTTAAATACAAATGTATTTGAGTACTGCCCAGCTCTGACTGTGGTAACCCGGATGTCACACTAGCCCTGTGTCCCGGGGTACCACAGCTGGGCTCAATTAAGGGCTGATGCCACGGAGATGAGCACCGAGGCCACGCGTATGCCCCATTTACCTTTTACCTAATATAATCCAATACCCTACAAGTATTCAAGTATTAGACAGACAGACGCTAGAGAGAGAGAGAGAGAGAGAGAGAGAGAGACAGACACAGAAAGAAAAGGAAAGAAATAGACATACAGAGAGACAGACAAACAGACAGACAGAGACAGACAGACAGACAGATCGAGAGACAGAGAGAGAGAGAGAGACAGACAGACAGACAGATCGAGAGACAGAGAGAGAGAGAGAGACAGACAGACAGACAGATCGAGAGATAGACAGACAGAGAGACAGACAGACAGACAGACAGAGACAGACAGACAGACAGAGAGACAGACAGACAGACAGACAGACAGAGAGAGAGAGACAGACAGACAGACAGACAGATCGAGAGACAGACAGACAGACAGACAGAGACAGACAGACAGACAGACAGAGACAGACAGACAGAGACAGACAGACAGACAGACAGAGACAGACAGACAGAGAGAGAAAGTCGCAACTCGTGCTGGTGCTCGCGCCTTCCCACAGCCACCAAGATGGCCGACCCACAACAAATGGACGTGGACAATAGTTACAATTCGGACGATGACGACGTAGTTATCATCGAAGACACCACAATACCTAACGAGTGAGTACTATCATACACTCCCACACCTTTATAGCGCGTAGTTAACCTTGTGTCACCTTTAATTAAGGGTCTAATAAGGGTTATGTAAAGACGTGTTTGGAGCTCCATATTTCAGTGTGTTTTGGTGGGGTTTTTGTGGGAATTATCGTTTTTTTTGTGGGATTTTGGATGTTTTGTGGGATTCTGGTGATGGTTCTGGAAGGAAATTGTCCGAATTGACTTTTTGTGACTAGTTTATTTTTTTGTGTTAGTTTTTTTTTAATTATTTTACACAAGGACCAGAAGGGGTGTAGTCAGTTCGTACACAAGTTGTTTCGGTCAATTTCTACGGTAGCGTTTGCCCATACTCTCCCCCTTCCCCCAAACGCGCGCGCACACACACACACACACACACACACATGTACACACACACAGACACACATTTGGGGAGGCGGTAGCGGAGTGGTTAGCGTCTCCGAGACCCCGAGTTCGATCCCCGAAGAAAAACCAAAACCTTTCTGCACCGTGGAGTGGCCTAAGAACACCCACATGCCCTGCCCATCAACTCTACCTTCGACTGCGAGTGCATCGGAGGACACAGGGGGGCGGCATGAGCCTCTAATCACAGGCGTCACTATAACAATCCTCCCTGCGCCACCACGGGCGAGGACCAACCTTTCACAGCCCTCAAGTGTGCCTCCAGAGCCTACCATTGAGGCTTCAAGTGAACCTCCAGAGCCTACCATCCGAGGCCTCAAGGGGAACCCTCCAGAGCCTGCCACCCGAGCCCTGGGTCACCACTGCTACAGGCGCTATAGGCACAAATGTAAAAAAAAAAAAAAAAAAAAAAAAAATGAAATTTTTTGCAGGAATTACTTGGTTTCAGAACCATGAAAATATGAGAGGAGTTCCACTTCCTTTAAATTAATGGTAATTTTTTTTTTGTAATATACACAGATTTTATGTGATATAATGTATAATATACAACTCCTTGTATGTTATGCAATAAAGATGATGATGATGATGACTACTACTACTACTACTACTACTACTACTACTACTACTACTACTACTACTACCACCACTACTACCACCACTACCAACAGCAGTTCGTACACAAGTTGTTTCGTACACCAGTAGATTCCTACACCATAAAATTGTTTCGTAGTCTATAGGAAACCATAGTCGTTTCGTACACTCAGCTCAGAGTTGAACTTGACTACTAGTTACGAAACGACACCAGGTATGTACGAAAAAACTCAAAATCAGTGTACGAAACAACTTGTGTACGAAACTCCCTATAACCGTAGTTCACACCTATAAACAACCATTTCGTACAAAAACGAGTGCCAGATTCATCCAAAACACATTATAATTATGCAGGAAAACGCCACTCTGGTGATATTTTTGTAATGTGTTCATTTATAGCCCTACTATGACACAGATGAAGACACAAAATGACAGACTCTCCAGATAGCCCCTTCTAACTTTCCTGAAATCATGGATGTAGAAATGTAACTATTAACGCCACCACACGTCTGTACAGCGATAAAAACGTTGTATACGGCCTCAATATCGGTGGTCGCCCAATAACGAAAATTTTATCGGGAATTCTGGTCCCAGAGTAATATAATACCAAAAAAAAAGGGTTACAGGGAGTTTCGTACACAAGATGTTTCGTGAAGTGAAGTGAACCTCCAGAGCCTACCATCCGAGCCCTGGGTCACCACTGCCTACAGGCGCTATAGGCACATAAGTAAAACACACACACACACACACACACACACACACACCACACACACACACACACACACACACAATTGGGAGTGTGGTTTCTGTTTACCTTATTGGATTCTAGGAAACATTCTCTCTGAGCTTCCGTCGCAAATCATTACTTATGGAGATAATGACATGTTGTTTATAGGGAGGCGAGAGACAAGTGTTTACGTCCGCCACACTCTTCTTCCTCTTGTGACCTGCATCACCTCTGTTCTTCCCTTGCCGCGGACACTTTTTTAATGCAGATTTGGCTTTAGTTAGGAGGTTAAAGCGTGGGAATAGGTTAGGTTAGGTTAGGTTAGATTAGATTAGATTAGAGAGTCTAAAGGTGGGGTTAGGTTAGTTTAATTTTCCTATCTCCTATACACTCCTTCCTATTAAAAAACATCTTATATCTCCATAAGTAGTGATTTGTGACGGAAGTTCATAGAGAAAATGTTTCTTAGAATCTTTTAAGGTGAACAGAAACCACACTCCCAATTGTGTCGCCAAATATTATGAATGATAGCCTCACTACTGCTGTGTCTGTGCCACTGAAGATGATGCACAGTAGTTTATATCATGACTGTATAATCTACCCTGTTCCAGCGTTGTTTTATGCTTTGTAGCTGCAGGTATAGACGGTTTCAAATTTCACTACTCGTTTTTTTATCGGGCGACGACGACGGCGGGAGGACACTCAGAACATAAACACTAGCTGGCGATCATAGTGTAGGTCACCACTCGGGTGATATTTTTGTCATTTGTTCATTTATAGCCCTACTATGACAGATGAAGACACAAAATGACACAGACTCTCCAGATAGCCCCTTCTAACTTTCCTGAAATCATGGATGTAGAAATGTAAGTATTAACGCCACCACACGTCTGTACAGCGAAAAGAAACCTTGTCCTGGCGACTTTAGTGTTATCTATAGTAGTAGATTCGTACACCAAAAAGTTGTTTCGTAGTCTATATGAAACCATAGTCGTTTCATACACTCAGCTCAGAGTTGAACTTGACTACTAGAGTTACGAAACGACACCAGGTATGTACGAAAAAACTCAAAATCAGTGTACGAAACAACTAACAAAACCTGCGTACGAAACAACTTGTGTACGAAACTCCCTGTAACCATTTTTTTTTGGTATTATATTACTCTGGGACCAGAATTGTCGATAAAATTTTCGTTATTGGGCGACCACCGATATTGAGGCCGTATACAACGTTTTTATCGCTGTACAGAAGTGTGGTGGCGTTAATACTTACATTTACTACTTACTTACTTACATACATCCATGATTTCAGGAAAGTTAGAAGGGGCTATCTGGAGAGTGTGTCATTTTGTGTCTTCATCTGTGTCATAGTAGGGCTATAAATGAACACATTACAAAAATATCACCAGAGTGGCGTTTTCCTGCATAGTTCTAATGTGTTTTGGATGAATCTGGCACTCGTCTTTGTACGAAATGGTTGTTTATAGGTGTGAACTACGGTTATAGGGAGTTTCGTACACAAGTTGGTTGGTACCCAGGTTTTGTTAGTTGCTTCGTACACTGATTATAAGTTTTTTCGTACATACTTGGTGTCGTTTCGTAACTAGTAGTCAAGCTCAACTCTGAGCTGAGTGTACGAAACGACTATGGTTTCCTATAGACTACAAGACACCTTTTTGGTGTACGAATCTACTGGTGTACGAAACAACTTGTGTACGAACTGAGTGGTGGTAGTATTGTAGTAGGAATAGTAGTAGTATTGTAGTAGGAATAGTAGTAGTATTGTAGTAGGAATAGTAGTTGTAGTAGTTGTAGTAGTAGTTTATATAATGGTTATGAGAGAGAGAGAGAGAGAGAGAGAGAGAGATTTATGACATTTGTTTATTAGTAATTTTTTTTACATTGATTATATATTTTTTTCTCCTTGATTATTTTCATTTTTTTTCTTTGTTTCTGGTTCTTCCTTTTTATTGCATTTCCTTCCTTCCTTCCTTCCTTGCTGCTTGCTTCCTTCCTTCCTTCCTTCTTCCTTCCTTCCTTCCATCCTTCCTTCCATCCTTCCTTCCATCCGTCCTTCCTTCCATCCTTCCGTCCTTCCTTCCTTCCTTCCATCCTTCCTTCCATCCTTCCTTCCTTCCTTCCTTCCTTCCATCCTTCCTTCCATCCGTCCTTCCATCCTTCCTATCTTCCTTCCTTCCTTCCATCCTTCCGTCCTTCCGTCCTTCCTTCCTTCCTTCCATCCTTCCTTCCATCCGTCCTTCCATCCTTCCTTCCTTCCTTCCTTCCTTCCATCCTTCCGTCCTTCCTTCCTTCCTTCCATCCTTCCTTCCATCCTTCCTTCCTTCCTTCCTTCCATCCTTCCTTCCATCCTTCCATCCTTCCTTCCATCCTTCCATCCTTCCTTCCATCCTTCCATCCTTTCTTTCTTCCTTCCTTCCTTTCTTCCATCCTTCCTTCCATCCTTCCGTCCTTCCTTCCTTCCGTCCTTGCTCTCTTGACCTCTTCAGGAAATATTTTTTCTAATAATTATATTAGTTATTTTTTTAAATGAAAATGTGATGCCGGTGGCAAATGAGCCCTTATGGACAGGTGGGCTGGAGGGAAGCGGTCACTTGTCTGTATCCCATGGCAGGGATTGACCTCTGCCCCCCCCTCTCTCTCTTTCTTTATGTGTATGTATTGATTTAATGGAAAGTATTTACTGTATAGTTTTGTTTTTACTTATGCACTGTATGTACACATTCCTGAGCAAATTTCAATTGAATAGAAGAATATTCATGTTTCATATTCTGTCCTTGCCTGTTTATTGAGAGAGAGAGAGAGAGAGAGAGACAGAGAGCGCCAGCCCCTCTCTATCACTCCCCCATTATCTGCCCCATTACCCATTATTGGTTGTGCCTGATGTGCAAGGCTTAGCTACACTTGCCTGCATTGAAGGTCACTAGCCACTCACCACTCCACTCCTCCACCCTGTAGAGTGGTGGCGTGAGGCTCCTGTGCTGGCCTTACTCCTTGGCTGCAAACACTGGCTAGGTGTTAGCTGGAGGGTGAAGCAGGAAGCACCCTTCAAGGAAGCACTTGCCTGCTTGTGTGCTGACGGCCACCAATGTTACAGGTGCTGAGGTGAAGAGTCCAGGTCGGCGCCCACGCCAGGACTCCTCCTGGCTTCCCTTGTATTAGGGAACGCTTGGTTCATCCCCGGGGCCTCCACCGGGGTTCCTGCAGGACCAGCTGACGCCTCCCACCACAGGGGTGCTGGCAGAAGTAGTGCTGCAATGGAGGGCGTGAGGACCTACACTTGTGACCACTGTGGCAAAGTGTGCTCCAGCAAGGCTGGCATTACTGCACACGTCCTCACCCATACACGCAAGACAGGGCTGAGGTGTGACCACTGTGGCAAAGTGTTCACTCGTAAAGATGCTCTTAGGAGGCACATGCTCACCCACACTGGTGAGAGAAACTTTGAGTGTCAGGAGTGTAGGAAAACATTTGCCGACAAGAGCCATCTTAACAGACACATGCTCACCCACACTGGTGAGAGAAACTTTGAGTGTCAGGAGTGTAGGAAAACATTTGCCAGCAAGAGCCATCTTAACACACACATGCTCACCCACACTAGTGAGAGAAACTTTGAGTGTCAGGAGTGTAGGAAAACATTTGCCCGCAAGAGCCATCTTAACGAACACATGCTCACCCACACTGGTGAGAGAAACTTTGAGTGTCAGGAGTGTAGGAAAACATTTGCCCGCAAGAGCAATCTTAACGAACACATGCTCACCCACACTAGTGAGAGGAAGTACAAGTGTGATATTTGCGGCAAGTGTTTTCCTAGCAAGGGTCGTGTTGCCAGGCATATCCAGACACACCTGTGAGGAGGGAGTGGCTGTGTGTGGGTTGTGCTTGTGGTGGTGGGTGAGGGGCTTGCCAGGCATATACAATGCCACTTGTGAGGTGTTAAGAATATCAATAAAGCCACTTCATGAATAATTGTGTTCAATGTTTTATTTCCCAGATTACAGAGAGAAAAATGAGAGAGAGAGAGAGAGAGAGAGAGAGAGAGAGAGAGAGAGAGAGAGAGAGAGAGAGAGAGAGAGAGAGAGAGAGAGAGAGAGGTGATAATAGGTTCAACATGCATCGCTAATGAACAGACGTAGAAGAGAAATACAATATTATTATCATTATTACTCTTCCTCCTTCTCCTCTTCTTCTTCATTGGCACTTCCTCCTCCTCCTCCTCTTCCTCCAGAAAGTAATATTAGTAATGAAAGAATTAATAAAACAATTTTCTCATTAGTATGATTATTATTATTTATATATTTTTGCCACTACAAGTTTGTTTATATTTTTTTATGCTTTCAATGATAAAAAGTCAAGAAAGTAAGGAGAGAGAGAGAGAGAGAGAGAATAATTCAGGCAGATTTAAAACGACCACATAAGCAAAGTATGTACCGCTTATACCGTGCGGTTTTCCCTCGCCGTAGCTCTCGCTCGCGTTACCTCTCGTTCCACGTGTGACCTGCCTACCTGCCTACCTTCAAGAAGCCTTACCCTACCCTACCTTACCCTATCCTACCTTACCCTACCCTTATAGAAGCAAGAAGACCATTCCTTCAAATTCAGCTGCCCCTGCTACTTCTTCGGATATAACGGATTATCACATATACCGGATCACCCTCCCCCTAATTGTCCGTTATAGCGAGGGTTTACTGTTTATTGCATGGAAACAAGACCCTAGTAGTAACATTAAGCTGAAAAAAGTAAATACATAGAATACAGACACAACCTCATCCGCAAAAATAAAAAATTGCATCAAAATTCGCATCAGCAGCAGCAGCAGCAGCAGCAGCAGCAGCAGCAACAACCAAGATTTGACCTTCTGCTACCTTGCCACGATTGTAAAAAGTTTATATCCGCATCCGCACATCCGCATTGCTAGACATCCGACAGGCTACAGCTCTTATAGACATTGTATATATTGCTTGAAAAACGAGACCCTAGTACAGTGTTTCTTAAACTGGGGAGCTGAAATCACTGTTAGCGGGTGCTGGGAAATGCTGCCTAGATGGCGGTACAATGTTAAGAGTTCCTCGCAATGGATACAAAAGTATTGAAGGGATACTCTTTGACAAGAGTATTATGTTTATTTGATAAACTAAAATCTAACCTCATTTTACTGACTTTCAGTGAGTACTTTCACTCGAGTGCTGCAGTAAATTGTAGTCTCTGTAACCAGATGTTAGCCAGAGTGCTGGGGCTGCTGGACTTTCTAGCCCTGACTGCAGGGGGCGCTGAGGTCGGAAAAGGTTAATAAACGCTGCGCTAGTAGTAACATTACCTGAAAAAAGTAAATACATGGAATACAAACACAACTATATGTCACTGGTTGAGATTCCCAGCCAGAAAAACAATGAAGTGCTTCCCATAAAAGTGTAGTAAGTGTAGTAAGTAGGTAGTAGGTAAGTAAGTGTAGTAAGTAGGTAGTAGGTAAGTAAGTGTAGTAAGTAGGCAGTAGGTAAGTAAGTGTAGTAAGTAGGTAGTAGGTAAGTAAGTGTAGTAAGTAGGCAGTAGGTAAGTAAGTGTAGTAAGTAGATAGTACTGTAGTAAGTGTAGTAAGTAGGTAGTAGGTAAGTAAGTGTAGTAAGTAGATAGTACTGTAGTAAGTGTAGTAAGTAGGTAGTAGGTAAGTAAGTGTAGTAAGTAGGTAGTAGGTAAGTAAGTGTAGTATAGTAGATAGTACTGTAGTAAGTATAGGAGTGGTAAAGTAACATTTTGTGGAGATGAAGATCCCAGAGAGTGATGCAGAAAGGCAACAAGGTTAAATTCTAGAGTCCTTTCCCGCCCTTATTCGTGGGTGAGTCTAGGGTTTTCGGGGTTAATAATAGGGACAATGTGAACCCTAAACCCTGAAATGTAACCTCATTATGTTAAAATAAGGTTAAATCGGAGACTGATGCAGAAAGGCAACAACATGTTACTATAGGCAATAAAATGTTATAAAAGGCCTATATAAAAGGCCATAGACCACTGTATACCTGGGGCCGGATTCAGCAAACAAAAGAGAGAGAGCGAGAGATAAAGGAGAGAGAGAGAGTTGTGATATTGTTTGCAATGTTTTGCGTTGATTATTATTTCGGCTCCTACCAAGCTTGTTGTGTTTTTGTCGCAGAAACCAATCAAGACAAAAAACGGTCTTCGTACCAAGACGGTGCTTGGACGACAAAAACACGGCTTTAATCATCGACGGCAGATAAGAAGACGAGGAATCATATGTGTAAATTCACGCACGGACATTCATATGAGGCCATATTATTCGTGTTTTTCAGTAATTATCATGATTTTTTGTAATAGATGAATAAATGGTAGGTAACAGCCGTGCAAAACGATCCTTTATGAAGTATCATATGATAAATTATCTCTTGAGGCATCATTTACTAAAATTATGGAGGTATGATACATCCATGATTAAAATACTATGCATTTTAAGTGCAATTTGTTTGTAAACAAAAGCACGTGTAAGCCTAACACGCCTCATGTAAGCTTAGAGAGGATTGGCTGTTGCGCTACACCAGACCCCTCTGGTGGCTACCAGCTGCAATGGACCTAGTAGTTTACTAGGTGCTTACAATATCGTTGCCGAATACAGTTTTGCCCTCTCTCTTAGCGGTCTAGTATAACTTCGACCTCGTAACAGGGTATCGCTGGTAAGTTTGCTGAATCCAGCCTCTGGACTGCGCACGGAATATCGGCCTGTTGCACATGGGCCTGAACTTGCCCTGAAGTCGGATGGCCGCTCGGATTCATATATATATATATATATATATATATATATATATATATTATATTATATATTATTATATATATATATATATATATATATATATATATATATATATATATATATTATATATAATATATATAATATATATATATATATATATATATATATATATATATATATATATATATATATATATATATACGCATCATATAGACTGGTTTATCAGTATATATGATATACTGTAATCTTCGTAAATGTTTGTTCTATAATATTATCAAATAAAAAACAGTAAAACACGCTAAAGAAATGCCATTACGAGACTGAAGAAATATGCATGAACTTAATAATATTCACTTCAACTCTTTGCCATTTAAAACTTTGCGAGTCAACTTTTATCATGAAGGGTATCAATAGAAGCGCAATTTTATTAGCTTTCCATTGATGTATTTCGTTTTCAAGTTACAAAGTCACACAAATCTAACCTAACCTAACCAAATCTAAACTAACCTAACCTAACCAAATCTAACCTAACCTTCCCAAATATAACCTACCCTAACCTAAGCAAATCTAACCTAACCTAGCGAGGGGTTGGGGGGTTCTCGACACTTCGGTCATCATTCTGTGAGGGTCGTCAGGTTCACACGTCTCTGGACTCAGAAGAAATCTAATGAATTTTCCCGAGATCTAGGGAGTTTTTTCAACACCTCTAACTCAAAAACTATGTGGTTGCGATGCATATTTTGTACCCCAGCCAAATATCCCGCATTGCCCCAGGTCCCCAAGCCTGTTTTGTGGGAGAGGGGGAGTATGGGCAAACACTAGAATAATACCAATTAGTCCTTCATAATACCGTTATTTTTGGTTAAAATTCGTTTTATCGCCCCTGCCATATCTCGCTTACTGCCTTATGAAGGACTAATCTTTTGTCATGTACGTCTTCTACTAACCTTCAAACCTCTTGGCAAACTGTTACTTCGGTCAAAATCGCGGACAAAAATGATCTAATAAGAATAAATAGTTGCAACTCCGCCGTCGCCATCAGCACAGTCAGAGACCGCTGGCCAAGCCCTCCCTCACGTACAGCAGCCAGGCTAGGGTAGGTTAAGGTTAAGGTTAGGTTTAGTTTAAACCTTTCTATCTTATTCTATCTTCCGCTGGTGTCCGTGAGGGAGGGCTGGGAGAGGCGCCCGTCCCGCGGACTAGACTACGTTGATGGCGAGGGCAGAGTAGCACCTTATTTATTCTTAATAATCATTTGTATTCGTGATTGTAACCAAAGTAACAGCTTGCCAAGAGGTTTGAAGGTTACTAGAAGACGTGCAGGACAAAAGTTCAGTCCTTCATAAGGTAGTAAGCGAGATAAGGCATTGGCGATAAAACAAATCTTTACTAATACACTGGTCAATTTCCAGATGAACACCGAACTTCCTTTGGTGGACGAAATAATTTTTTTCTGATGAGTTTTGATATTGATATTGTGCAGTAGTTATTCACTTGCAGAAATAAAGCATAACACTTATTTGTATATAATTATTGCTTGGTTAGGTTAGGTTAGATTTAGGTTATGTTAAGGTTTGGTTTAAGTTATGTTAGGCTTAGGGTAGGCTTGGGATAGGTTGTGTTGAGTTATTGAGGTTAAAGAAACCAATTTGATGGTGTGCGATTGCCCGGGTGTTTGGCGCCGCCAACTCCTGGGGAATATTTACCCAAAACACTCCATTTGTAAAAGCAACAAATAACCTAATCAAACCATTACACTAACCTAACCTAACAGAGACGGGATGCAGTCAGTTGTATACTAGTTGTTTCGTACACCAGTAGATTCGTACACAAAAAAGTTGTTTTGTATACGAAACCATAGTCGTTTCGTAGTCACCTCGGAGTTGAAAGTTGTTTCGTACATGACAAACCTTCTTCGTTGTTGTGTTTGTACACATTGGCACACAGCGTGCAGTGCTGCGGTGTGTCCGTCTGAGCCATGGTCAAGGGACAACACATGCTGGGACTGCCTGGTGGGTAACGTGCTGCCTCTGGCCAGGGATTTGGCGCTCAGCAGTCACACGATATTTTGACTACGTACTTTGCAATGGATATATTTAATTAATACTCCATATTTAAGTACAACTACTATTACCATAGTAATACTCAGCTTATTTTTTGCTCAACGACCTATAATACTGATATTTTTTTGGTTTGAGGGAACTAATTCATCTGTTTGCCTGTAGATATGGCATCTGCTTACCAGTGTTCAGGCTGTAAGGAAGAAGTACTTAGGTCCGCGTCAATATGCCAAAGTAGCCAGCACTATAGCATTGTTTGATATTCTTATTTATAAGATGTAAAACTTTTAATGTTTCAGCAGCATAGCTGATGTAAGATAGTTTTATGATGTTTGTGGTTTTAGAAAGAAAAAGTAATACACTACATGGATAAATAATGTGTATCATTTACTACGAGAGAGAGAGAGAGAGAATTGTGCTGCACATACGTATATAAGAATTTTTTTATGTGATGTCGTTTGTTCTACAGAACCTCTTAAGGATGCAAAAATAAGCACCACTGAAGATCCATAAATATGACTCATAAATAAGTAAAATGCCCGGAGCAGCAATATTTTGGCACCAGAAATCGGAAAAGTGATTCTTTTTGCTCAGTTTGTAATAGTTTCAATATATTTCGACGCCTAAAGTCAGTACCAGATTAATATAATATGCTTTATACATTGATACAAAAAGCTCTCATAAGACTGCCATGCTTTTGAATTAGTAGTCAAACTTGACTACTAGAGTTACGAAACGACACAAGGTATGTACGAAGAAATTCAAAACCTGGGTACGAAACAACTAACAAAACCTGGGTACGAAACAACTAACAAAACCTGGGTACGAAACAACTAACAAAACCTGGGTACGAAACAACTAACAAAACCTGGGTACGAAACAACTAACAAAACCTGGGTACGAAACAACTAACAAAACCTGGGTACGAAACAACTAACAAAACCTGGGCACGAAACAACTAACAAAACCTGGGTACGAAACAACTTGTGTACGAAACTCCCTGTAACCACGTAGCCCGGCCTATGAAAATGTTATGTTTGCACATCGTTTAATTGTTACTTTCACATTCGTTTTGACCTATAGAAACAGTAGAAAGGTAAAAAATACTTTAAACGGGACACAGTCATGTTCTAAATATTAGCCCCAAAAACTAGTCTACAGCAGGTGAGTATATTGTGTTGAACTTATACATATATCCGAAAGTAGTGATTTGCGACGGAAACTCAGAGGGAATGTTTCTTAGAATCCATTAAAAGGTAAACAGAGCCCATACTCCCAATTGTGTAGAGAATTCTGGTCCTAGTGTAAAACATTTGCCAAAAAACTTGCAGGCACTACATGACAGGGTGGTTGAATTTTTTTTTTTTAAATAAAAAAATCAGATTTATTTGATTGAATTTTTTTTTTTTATATAATTTGATGTTCTACATGAAATCTAACTACTACAGGATATTGTTTAGCATATTTATAACTAAAAAGAGATAGAATAGTGAATTAAAACTGCATATAACATATATCGTATATGGCTGTGTATAAGACGACTCGGTGTATAAGACGACCCCCAAAATTTCTAGTAAAAAAGTAGGTTTTGGGCTATACTCGCCGTATAAGACTACCCCTCAAGGTAGACCACTCAGCTTATACAAAGTTAGGTACAAACAGCACATAGGGTGGTCTTAAAATGTTATTGACTGGGATGGTTGCACATGGCACTCCTCAACACATAATTCTGGTTGCAACCCTACACATAGTTACATGACACGTCCTGATCAGCTTACTCATCTAGCTACACTTATTATTGTATTAAAATAATGTGAATTACGGTAAGTGATTTCAGTAGAAAGTATCTGTGTGTTTACCAAGGCCGGGCCTGCCATCAATCATGACCCTGGCTAACAACGTCCCGTACACCACAGGATTTAAGGGTCACATTTTATACTAGACGTATAAGACGACCCCCAATTTTCGTGGCTATTTTTTAAGGTTAAAAGGTTGTCTTATAGGCAGCCCTGTACGGCAATGCATATAACGGTACACTCAAAACTGAGGCACTGGTGTAGGAGATAGCAGATAAATCGTGCAAATGATTATACAAGCATCAAAATTGGCACACTTGTTCTCCAAGTGATACTAATCAATTCTGCCCGATTGGCCAATTGAAAATTCATTTAAATAAAATGTGAATGTTTAAGCGAATGGATGAAAATGAAGGCGAAAAGGAATTTTTCCCGTTCCAAAAATATTCATCATTGGGGAAATTACATAGCATAGCAATTCTTTACACCGTCATTATACACAATTATTACTGAGATCATTTTCATGTATATATGTACATAAAAAATATACTTTCTGGCTGCAAAATTTTGAGGAATTTTGGACTCATTTGGTTTTTGGCATTTTCCGACGAAACTATTGATCTAAGAAGAAATAGGACACAAATAAATTCTGTCCAGTTTGATGAGATCTATTGAATGGCACACTCTGTTTAGTCCTAACATGTCACGTTCTCGAGATATCGTTTTATTTTTATTTTCGAAAACATTGATTTGTGGCCTTATTTATGCATGATTTTTACTTCCGCGTCTACCACTGGGACGGCCGTCAAGAGCTGCAGTGTTTATGTTCCATACCGTTTTGTCCCTACGTTTAGGGTTACTGTGATATTAATGAAAATGGGATTTTAAAAAAAATGGCCGCCATTTTAGATTTTCAATTGGCCAATCGGGCAGATTTGATTAGTATCACTTGGAGAACAAGTGTGCCAAATTTGATGCTTGTATCATTATTTGCACGATTCCTCTCAAAAATTGCTGTTATCTGCCCCACTAAAACGCCTCGGTACAGAGAAGGCAGCAAAACTTGTTTTCATTTTGAAGTCCATGAATCAACACACTCCTCCTCATGATGATGATGATGCTTAGATTCTTTGTTGGGTCTAACCAATTAAATTAAAGTGGAATTTGTTTATTATATGCAGTTACTTTCTTTTAGCTAACTCTGGATGAATAACTAACATGAAAAAGGAATTTGTACTATTATGGGTAATTTTAAATTTATCTATACTTTTTCTTAATAATGCTAATTCCACTATACACTATACATTAATCTAAATAAAAAATGATATATAATTTTTGTTGTAGTAATAATTACTTTGCCGGTTGAGCAAGAGAATAATAATATTTTTGTTTGATAATCATAATGCACATTAATATTTTGTTAATATCACTGGCTTTTTATAAACAAAAGTAACATGCACATTCAACTCTTGGTTACGAGCGAGCGCGAAGCTCGCGAGTCCTCACTGGATACGGGATTTTTCTCACATATAAGCGGCCGACCGTCACGCTTTTCAGGAGCTTATATCTTTGGAAGCCCGCTTCCGATTGACAAGCGGTCTTCGCCATCTGATAGCCCCATTCAATCCCTATTTGTCCTTGATATGTTTTGTCTCACGTGAGGGGTCAGCGTGGCGCGTGAGGGGTGTCAGACAACGTTATCTTGCTATAGCTGAGAAACGGCTGTACCGACAAAGTTGAAATTTGGTGTGTGGTTTGAGACCACACACCTAGCAATGTCACACAGGTCAAACTCCGGGTGACGCCGCACGTGCGCACGTGCACAACGACCCTCGAACGACCTGGCCACTGGAGGAGGTTCTACGGGCTCGCTCGTCCTTCGCTGATTATGGCATCTTACTGGTTATAGTAGTGTGGCTTTTTGTACGGTACAACAAAAATATATATATAATTGAGAAAAAAATATTTCTGCTGTGAAAACAGCCACATGGCAATTTGCTATCTAAAGGTGCCACCGTGGATTCCCCCGCACCACTCATTGTGTCTCATTATGATATAATGGACCAGTTTACTCTACTTGAGGTAAGGATGCATCTTCAACCCTCATATAGTTGGGCAGTGATGTTGATTTTTCTATGTGAACAGTATTTTTGATTATACAGCCAATTTAAGTACAGGAAAATTTATACGCTCTAAAACGACTGGCGCCATGTTGTGACGTCACTAGCGAAGACAACAGAGCAAAACAGCTGTGAAGCGGCCGCTACTATATGTACTACCTACTAATACACCAACTTGCATTACCCCTACTACCGCAAGATGACCAGTAATCCTCCTTCAAGTGATGTAGTAGGTATTCACTGTGTTTGTGAATATGTAAGTTGTAGTTTATAAGGAAAAAGTGGATAGAAAGAGATAAGTGGCCCGTGACACCTGACAAGTAATGACTTCTGGGATCAGCATTCCTTATAGGGAGCTTAAATGAACCTGCAATGACATGTAAAGCTAGACAGATAGACGAACTCATAGAGGAACAGGTAGAAATGTATAGCTTTCTTTCCCCACATAAGCAAAACATACACCCTTCGTCACTACTCACCACTACAACCTTTACTAACCATACATTTCTACCTGTTCCTCTATGAGTTCGTCTATCTGTCTAGCTGTACATGTCATTGCAGGTTCATTTAAGCTCCCTATAAGGAATGCCGATCCCAGAAGTCATCACTTGTCTGGTGTCACGGGCCACTTATCTCTGTCTATCCACTTTTTCCTTATAAACTACAACTTACATATTCACAAACACAGTGAATACCTACTACATCACTTGAAGGAGGATTACTGGTCATCTTGCAGTAGTAGGGGTAATGCAAGTTAGTAAGGTTAGTTAGGTTAGTAAAATAAAACTATAATTTTACAAGGTTAGGTTAGTAATTATTTTTTTATGGGGGTTTCGCTATGAGATTATTAGTGAGATAAGGTTAGGTTAGGTTATAGTGAGGTTAGATTAGTAATATTAAACATATTATATTTTTGAGGGGTCCAGGGGGGTCGTTAAGGAGGGGAGGGGGTGAAGGGGGAAATCTCCCCCCCACTTTATAATTACAGTTTAGAGGTATCTGAAGGGATCTGTGAAGGTCTGGAGGAAAAAACACTCTAATAAGGGCGGGAAAGGACTAGAATTTTACCTAACTCACTGCGTGTTGTATACTTAACATGAAAAACCCAGCCTGTCTCATCCCTACCTCAAAAGCCTTGCACACTGCATACTACTCCCGCAACTTATCACAGCTCAGCTAAAGCCCCACAGCTACATATCATTTGCAAGTTACTTATCCATGCACAAGTACATACATACATCAAAATGGTCTTCACAGCAATAGTATTAATTTTCCTTCATCGAGAAATCACGCCTTGCAGACATCCACCACTGTTTCCTCTTTTTCTTGTCTTTAGGCATAGTTATGAACACATTCTCTGGAGTTTTAATTGTGGTGTTTTTGCACATTAGCACAAAACAAGCATAATATGTTCTTTTTGTCTGGTACATGTTGAATGCATAGATAGGTATTGCGGTTTGCTGAGCCAAAACAAGCCGATCAGCTGATCAGGCGAGATCTGAGTCTGCGCTTACTACGTCACAACCAATCACAGCGCGTTCCGCCGTGTTGTGATATTTTGGCCCCAAAAAAGCCATATATTTCATTTATGGTGCATTTCTCAGCAAAAAGAATATGAGTACAGTGATATGTAGCCTATATTGCACCCAAAGCTTCATAATACTCCGTGTTTTAGGTGTGAGTAAACGGGTCCATTATACTACAAATGATAAAATTGGTGTTCATAAAGCCCATTTGCTTAATTTTCCTTCTTTCCTCTCTCGTTTTCAAATAATGATAAGGTTATGATTTTAATCAGATTTAAAAAAAAAAAAAATTTGATTTAAATCTTGATTTAAATCAGTGATTAATAACTTGATTTAAATTAAACAACCCTGCTACATGATGCCACAAATCCACTGGGTATGGTACGATTGCCCGCTAAAGAAACGGCGTTAAAAATGGACGAGGACTGCGCGGTCATTTTCTGAGACACTGACTATGTTTTCCTGGCCAAAAAATGGTGCTTTTTAGATGGGGATATTTTTATTTTCCGGAAATCTGATTTAAAAGATTGTTTTTTTCTACATTTTTCTACAAATCCTAGGGTCGCCGTTTCCATTGATAACAATGTATCTCCATCAGAAAAAGCACTAAAACTTGGCCAGGAAATAATAGTCAGTGTCTCAGAATGCAGGGAAGTGACGGAATTGTAGGAAAACAAGTGTGCCCCGCCCCGCATTGCCAGCTCGCCCGCCAGCCGCCGAGTGGTCCGCTCTGCCACACCCTGCCGGGAGGATTATTACCCTAGCTGAACCTAACATAACCTCCCTAACTTGGGGGCTCTGCCCCCCTCGACCACCCGGCGTGATTATTAACCTAACCTCCTAAAGGGTTGGGGGCCTCCGGACGGGGAGGGTGTCTGTATGTGCTATTAGACAACTGTATCATTTCTACAATATGTACCTATTTGAAGGTTTTGAAGGTTAAGTAGAAGGGGGTTAATACTGTAGAGCAGTGCTCTTCAACCTTTTTTGATGTCGTCCACCCCTAGTGGTGATTTGGAAAAAGCTGTCCACCTCAATTTTTTTTATCTCTAAAATCTCACGGCTCTTGACATTGTAAATATACTATATCCTGTATAGACTATTATTCTACAAATAGATAGTTAGGAAAAAGCAGTTTCACTCATTTTCTATTTACAGTTTACATGTTCTTTTGTACACATGCAGTCTAAGACTATACATATACAAGAAAAAAATAAACATAGCTTAGGAATTCCAGAGCAAATGCATTTGTCTTCATGAAACTAAAGTAAAATTGCACCTAATATGCGTTATATTTGGTAATCTAGAAAACAAAGCCTTTTCCTTCAGGAAACAAAAATCAGTGTCCTGGCTGCTGTTGCAATTTGTCTGCTATCAGCTTAAATCGAGGATGATTTTCAAGTGCAACCTGTATGATAGGATCGAAATTCGGAATGGCATTCCTTTTCTTTACCTTGATTAAAACTAAGTTTGATAAAGCTTACTCACACAGATACTATGTTGGCATCTGTACAAACATGGCTGTTGTCTGCCAAGCTAACTACTTGTATTCCTGAGTATCAAGCAGGCAACCCAGAAATGCATGGGAGGGCCAAATGTTTTGAAAACTTCTTTTTTATAATATTACACTGGAAGCTTCAATAGGGCATCAGAATGATCAATTCCATCATGTTGTCGTCATGGAGGTCAGGTCTCTTGGAAATATAATTCAAGGTTTTCCTGCATCAAAATAAGGTGTCTGGTAATCAAGTGGGACATTCGTACCTCCAGTGTCTGTTGTGCTGTCTGCATACAAGATCAAGTTCTCAGCCACAATCTCTTATATAGGTATCAAATACTTCAAAATCAGAAAAACACTGATCTACGCGTATACTGACACGTGGGCATGATTTCGTCCACCCACCTGTCTACCCCAAGACAGCCATCCACCCTTCACTTAGTCTCGTCCACCTTAAGGTGGACCGTCCACCCAGGTTGAATAGCACTGCTGTAGAGTATACTGAGCACAAAATTATATAAAAAACGTAGGTGGTAACGGTGGTAGTGTCCGCGCAGTTCTCGTCTATTATAGCCAAAAAAATTCTCCGTTAGGAACAGCAGCACATATTAAGCAAAAAAAAATTCTGGAAATCTTGCAACGGTCGTAAATTAAATTGTAGCGAGTTTTGTTGCAGCAGCTGTTCCCCTCCTAGGTGGCAGAAATGGTTTTTAGGATCCACCTAATACAGTGATGCCGTGAGTCACTAGAACACAGCCTCCTGTGGCACTATGGCCACACTCAAGGAGCTGGTTAAGGCCTTGTGAATTAAGAATACGCCCTGGTCATGGCTGTATCCCAGGCCACAACACTTCACGGGTTTGTAGCTGGCATCACACACCACCTGTGCAGTAATGCTGTCATACCTGGGGCCTGTTAACATACACCATCCCATTGTGCACTAGCTGCAACTTTTTTCAGGGGTTTTCCCAAAACAGCTGCCACCACACGTGGGAAGCCATCATTCAGTGACACAGCTTCCTGATTTTTGTTGGAGACCCATGAATGGGGCCCCATGTTGGGGGCAGGCTACAACATGAACTCTTTGGCTTATCACCGTGCCAGGGACACACCCAGGTCATCGCCAGCACATGTGTGTCCTGGCCGGGCGGGCGTGAGGTAACCACCAATGGGGAGACACCTTGGTTCCTCTGGGTCACCTTGCACTCTTATCTTTGACAAGGTCAGGGTGATGGGTTTTCCCCTGCTGGTTCAATTCACCGCCACTGCATTCTGTCGCCGCATCACCACCCGCACCAAAACTGGTCCTCGTCTTCTTGACCTCTCTTCGCGCCCTTCCTCCGCCACTAAGGGTGTTCCATATTTTACTGGGAAAAATTAAAGTTCAGATACTTCGCCATATCGACTTTGCCTGTTTTATTATTTAAAAGGGATGCGATTGATACCTCTTTCAACAAAATCAAATAAAATGTACCGGTTCTCACATGACTCCCGTAGCACTCAAGAGGGAGGGGGCCGAGCAGGCGGCCCTTGGCCACTTGGGAACCTCGCTGCGGTAAGTGCTTGTCGCGCGCAGAGGTACTGGAGCTGGCCCTCACCCTTTAAAAGCGCCGTCATTGACCACCTTCAGAGCCCTGACGGGTTCTTCAGTGCCTCGTCGATCGACACACTGACGCACCTCTGATCGCACTCAGAGGGAGAAGGCCGAGCAGGCGGCCTTGGTCCGCTTGGGAACCTCGCTGCGGTGGTGTTTGGGACGACGCGCGGGAGGTATTTGGCGCTGGCCCTCGTCCTTTACAGCGCCGCGAACGGGCTTGATGAGGGCGATCGCACGCTCAGCGCTGTCATTGACCACCTTTAGAGCCCTGACGCGGTTCTTCAGGGGCTTCGTCCGCGAGTAGGTTTCTGGGGGTGTTCTTTCCGATCCATCAGCAGCTCGAACAGCCGCTTGCTGCGACTGTGACGAAGCTGCTCAGGGTCGTGGTGTTGGTCACTCAACCCTTTTCCCCTCGAGCCTCTTCAATGCCTTCTTGTGCGGGCCCTTTTACCAGGTTCTCCAGCATCCGCTTTTTCTCCCATCCTCGACTCGTCGAAGAACCCAGCGCGATCAGGTCTTCTGAAAGATACCAAGGTGGCGAGAAGAGCCCTGGTACCCTCTGCGCCGACTTCCTTGTCAGGATACTCGTTGAGGGCCTGCAGGAGCTCCAGATCGTTCTTTGGAGCGAACTCCAGAATCAGTCCCTCGTGCCAGTGTTTGATGTACAAGAGGCTGACGAACAGCGCCACTTGACGGAGGCCTCTTGAAATGCGAGCTGGCAGCTCCAACTGGTCGGCGAAGAGCTCATCTTGACGGCGTGTATGGCCTTGGCCATCCACCTTGCTTGGTGTAGGCACCGGGGAGCTCAGAATCGGATCTGTTCCCTCGTTTTTCCTCCGAGGAACGGAGGCACAGTCGGAGGAGTTCATCGTAGTCCTCTCGTGGGTTGCTTCCGTCATGGAGAACTGTTTGCAGGAAACGTAACCATCTGTACGCGGGGCAGCTCAAGGGCGTTCTCCAGTGGCTCCTCATCATTCAATGTGCGGTACGATCCACGATCAAGGGATTCCCAGCGTGACGGGAACCCTTTTGAAGGTTGGGATCTCGGGACCAGTGGAAGGGCCACAGCACTTTTCGAAGACGTGCTTCAGAACAACCTCCAGTACGTTGGTGCCGGCAGGGCCAGCCAGAGCAGGGAGCGACCGAGGAGATTTTTCAGGTGTCACAGGCGCCTGCGAGCATGCCGCTGTTCGAGGCCATCGTATCGAAGGAAAGGCCAATGATCTGCTCACTGGCCACCGACTCGCTCGACCTCCTGGAAAGCCGTCCTTGCGACTTCTTGTCCCGTTCCATCTTTGTGCGACGGGGACTCCCAGGATCTCCTCGAAGTTCTGCCCGGTCGCAACCACGGCAATGCGGTCCTCTGAAGCCCATTTCGAGTCGCTTTCGGTAGTAGTTTGCCGTCCCAGTGGAGAACCAACGGAGGAGGATCCTTGAAGGCCTCCATTTCCAGTTGAATGGCAGTGTCTCCCTGTTCCTGGTCCTTGAACGAGGGACAGTGCTTGGCGAAATGACAAGCTGACTGACATCGTGGGGCCCAAGTCCTTCGCTGTCGCGATGTAAGCGCTCGAGGCCTGACGCACGGACAGCCCTTCTCGGTCCCAGGCCGACGTTAGCTCGATATTTAGGGACAGCTTGTTGTTGGTGCTCGCCGGGGTAATTTTGTTCCCTTGAAGTCGCCGTCTCATCTTCCGACGATGTAGTAGACGATAGGAAAGGCCAAAGATCGGGGATAGGGGACCTTCTCCAGTAGGCGTTCCGCTTCAGCCTCCTGGTTCCGCTTGCGGTTTTCCAACTTCTTAGCGGCTTCCTTTTCTTGTTTTTTTTCGCCACTTCGGCGACATCGACGCCGGCCATGGACGAACTGGAACAATCTTCTCGCTGCAAAATGAGGAAGTTTTTGTCCTCATCCATGATATCCCTCCTTTCAAGAACGTCTGCGCTGGAGATGTCGAAAGATCTTTCAGGTCGCCCTTCCAAATCTTCCGCTTCGCTCGGCCCCGTCGTTATCCTGTTCCGATCCTTCTTCAGGCTTGGGATCCCTCGAACAGATTTTTGACGTTCTTCTAAAGTTCGCGTCGGTTTTCGTTGTCAGCTTCGCCTTGCCCAGATGGCCTTCAGCTTCTCACTCGTTGCCGACACGGAATCAGGGGCAGTTTTCTTGAATACGTTGTGCTGATACATGAAGAAAAGGAACACTTGCTCCCGCGAGGGGAAAGCGAGCACCCAAAGGGTGTCTGGTTCTGGAGCTTTGTCGAAGCAGGCCACATCTGCAAAGACTTTCTGTAAACCGCCATGTTACCTGAGAAAGAAAGAAAAATGTATTCAAAAAGGATTTCACGGAATTGACTGCAGCCTGATATACGGGGCGAAAGTGCGCGACCCCTAACCCTAAAGGAATGAGCTAAATTTTGGCACAACACTTCACCAGCATATATACTACACGGGCAGCATCGATATGAACCAAAACTATCGACTTCGACAAAATGAAACACCCTATCTGCCACGTCTCGCCTTTGTTGACCTGGAGCGGCTTCTTCGGGGCAGCAAACAATTAGTCATATACTCGGCAGGGCTATAGCTTTGCCTGACAAACTTTATAAAAAGCTTGTTTTTCCTTACTCATAGCAACTCAGAAGCGTCATCTGAGTAGCTCTGGGCTGGTCCCGCCACTCATAGCATTTTGGCCACTTGAGAGTGTCTCATAAAAATTCTTAGCCACTCTGAGCAACTGAAAGTGCTCTGAGTAGCTAAGAGTAGCAAAGATTCTATGTAAAAACCACCCCTGATCTAAAACACACTAGGTAGTAGTTACACAGACGCTTTTGCACTTAAGTGCTTTTCATATACAATGGAAATGGTTTCAGAAAATATTTTCTTCTAATGAAATGATATAGTTTTTTAAGTTTTTTTAAAGTAAAAATGTGGTCCATGGCAAATGAGCTCTTATGGACAGGTGGGCTGGAGGGAAGCGGTCACTTGTCTGTATCCCATGGCAGGGACTGACCTCTCTGCCCCCCCCCCCCTCTCTCTCTGGCTCTCTCTTTATGTGTATGTATTGATTTAATGAAAATGATTTAATGTATAGTTTTGTTTTTACTTATGCACTGTATGTACACATTCCTGAGCAAATTTCAATTTAATAGAAGAATATTCATGTATCGTATTCTGTCCCTTTCTGTTTATTAAGGGAGGAAAAGAAAAAGAGAGAGAGAGGGGAGAGAGAGAGAGAGAGAGAGAGAGAGAGAGAGAGAGAAGGAAGAGGGGAGGGAGAGAGAGAGAGAGCCAGCCAGCCAGCCAGCCAGCCAGCCTCTCTCTCTCACTCCCCCATTATCTGCCCCATTACCCATTATTGGTTGTGCCTGATGTGCAAGGCTTAGCTACACTTGCCTGCATTGAAGGTCACTAGCCACTCACCACTCCACTCCTCCACCCTGTAGAGTGGTGGCGTGAGGCTCCTTGGCTGCAAACACTGGCTAGGTGTTAGCTGGAGGGTGAAGCAGGAAGCACCCTTCAAGGAAGCACTTGCCTGCTTGTGTGCTGACGGCCACCTATGTTACAGGTGCTGAGGTGAAGAGTCCAGGTCGGCGCCCACGCCAGGACTCCTCCCGGCTTCCCTTGTATTAGGGAACGCTTGGTTCATCCCCGGGGCCTCCACTGGGGTTCCTGCAGGACCAGCTGACGCCTCCCACCACAGGGGTGCTGCCAGAAGTAGTGCTGCAATGGAGGGCGTGAGGACCTACACTTGTGACCACTGTGGCAAAGTGTGCTCCAGCAAGTCTGGCATTACTAGACACATCCTCACCCATACACGCAAGACAGGGCTGAGGTGTGACCACTGTGGCAAAGTGTTCACTCATAAGGGTGCTCTTAATGGCCATATGCTCACCCACACTGGTGTGAGAGACTTTAAATGTCAGGAGTGTGGTAAAACATTTACCCAGAAAGGCAATCTCAACACACACATGCTCACCCACACTGGTGAGAGAGACTTTGAGTGTCAGGAGTGTGGGAAAACATTTGCCCACAAGAGCCATCTTAACACACACATGCTCAACCACACTGGTGAGAGAAACTTTGAGTGTCAGGAGTGTAGGAAAACATTTACCCACAAGAGCACTCTTAACACACACATGCTCACCCACACTGGTGAGAGAAATTTTGAGTGTCAGGAGTGTAGGAAAACATTTACCCAGAAGAGCAATCTTAACACACACATGCTCACCCACACTGGTGAGAGAAACTTTGAGTGTCAGGAGTGTAGGAAAACATTTACCCACAAGAGCACTTTTTAACACACACATGCTCACCCACACTGGTGAGGAAATTTGAGTGTCAGGGGTGTAGGAAAACATTTACCCAGAAGAGCCAATCTTAAAACACACATGCTCACCCACACTGTGAGAGAAACTTTGAGTGTCAGGAGTGTAGGAAAACATTTTCCCACAAGAGCACTCTTAACAAACACATGCTCACCCACACTGGTGAGAGAAACTTTGAGTGTCAGGAGTGTTGGAAAAAATTTGCCCACAAAAAGCAGTCTTAACACACACATGCTCACCCACACTGGTGAGAGAAACTTTGAGTGTCAGGAGTGCAGGAAAACATTTACCCACAAGGGCAATCTTAACACACACATGCTCACCCACACTGGTGAGAGAAACTTTGAGTGTCAGGAGTGCAGGAAAACATTTGCCCACAAGAGCAGTCTTAACACACACATACTCACCCACACTGGTGAGAGGAAGTACAGTGTGTATTTGCGGCAAGTGTTTTCCTAGCAAGAGTCGTTGCAAGGCATCCAACACCTGTGAGGAGGGATTGGTTGTGTGGGTTGGTGCTTGTGTGGTGGTGAAGGGGCTTGCCAGATATAAAACCCACTTGTGGGGTGTTAAGTAAGTTTAAATAACCCTTCATGAATATTGTGTTCAAAGGTTTTTTCACAGATTACAGAGGAAATAATGAGAGAGGAGGAGGAGAGGAGAAAAGAGGGGAGGTGAGAGGGAGGGAAGAAGAGAGGAGAGAGAAGTAATGAGAGAGAGAGGGAGAAGAGAGGGAAAGATAGAGAGAGAGAGAGTTAATAGGTTAAACCCATGCATCGCCCATGAACAGACGTAGAAGAAATATACAGTTTTTATTATCACTCTTCCTCCTCCTCCTCTTCTTCATTGCATTTTCTCCTCCTCTTCTCCAGCATAATATTAGTAATGAAAGTAAGTAAAACGTAGTAAAGTATTAAAAAAACAATTTTCTCCATTATGAAATTTTTATTGTTTATATATTTTTGCCACTACAAGTTTGTTTATTTGTTTTATGCTTTCATGATAAAAAGTCAAGAAATTTAAAAGAGAGAGAGAGAGGGGAGAAATAATTCAGGTCAGATTTAAAACGACCAATAACAAAATATGTACCGCTTATACCGTGCGGTTTTCCCTCGCCGTAGCTTTTCACTCGCGTTACCTCTCGTTTCCCGTGTGACCTGCCTACCTGCCTACCTTTAAGAAGCCTTACCCTACCCTTTCCTTACCCTATCCTACCTTACCCTAACCCTTATGAAGCAAGAACACCATTCCTTCAAATTCACTGCCCCGCTCTACTTCTTTGGATTAACGGATTATCACATAAAACCGGATCACCCTCCCCCTGAATTGTCCGTTATAGCGAGGGTTTACTGTGTATTGCATGGAAACAAGACCTAGTAGTAACATTAAGCTGAAAAAAGTAAATACATAGAATACAGACACACAACTATAGGGCACTGGTTGAGATTTCCAGCCATAAAAACAATGAAGTGCTTCCCAAAAAGTGTAGGACTGGATAATCAAATGATCAAAAAACAGGAAGTTTTCAATATAAGCTACATTTCATTAGCAAGCACAAAGAAAAACATTTAATACTAAAGTTTCGATAAAAAAACGATAACCTTTAGGAGGCTGTACGATAATTCAAATGAAAAAACATAATTTTGAGAGCCAGTACGATAATTCCCAAATGCAAGTGTGGCATGGGAGCCGGGAGGGCGGGGAAACCCCCCCCCAGGGCCGTTAAGACACCACCCCCTACTCTCAAAATTCAGAAAAACACTGATCTACGCGTATACTGTCACTGACAGCGTGGGCATGCTTTCGTCGCACCCACGATTGTCCTACGCTCCAGACTAGTCTAAAACGATTTCCACCCTTCCACTAGTCTCTAGTCCGACCTTGAAGGTGGACCGTCCATCCTGACCAGGTTGAACTAGCGACTTGGCTGTATAGTAATAGCTGAGGCGGACAAATTATATACAAAACGTAGGTGGTTAAGCGGTGGTAGTGCACGCGCTAGTCTGCGTTCTATTATAGCCAAAAAAATTCTCTCGTTAGGAACATGACAAGCAGCACATATTAAGGCTAAAAAAAATTCTGGAAATCCTTGTCTAACGGTCGTAATTAATGTAGGCGATTTGTTGTAACAGCAGCTGCTGGCTCTCCTCGGTGGGCAGTAAATGGTGTTAGGATCCGCCTAGATACAGTTAGAGCCGTGAGAGTTCATTCGTAAGAAGCCAGCACTCTCTGTGCACTATGCCAGCATCTCAAGAGCTGGTTAATAGCCTGTGTCATTAAGTAATACGCCCTCTGGTCATGGCTGTATCGCATGGCAGGCTCTACAAACATCTTGTCACAGGTTGTAGGCTGGCGGATCACTACACGCACCATGTGCAGTATATGCTGTCATAGAACCTGGTGGCCTGTAAATGCATATAGACCATTTCACCATTGTGCACAGCTGCAACTTTTTTCAAACGGTTGCCCTAAGCAGCTGCCCCACGAGCGGTGGAAGGTCGGCAGTCGATTCAGTGACATCAGCTTCGCTGAGTTGTTGAGACATCCATGAAGTGGGGCAGTCCATGTTTAGGCAGGGGCTTGACAACATGACCTCTTTGGCTTATCACGCCGTGGCCAGGACACAACCCTAGGTCATCGCGCATCAAAAAACAACAATCTGTCACATGTGTGTCCAGTTGGCCTGGGCAGCGTGAGTATTCCACAATGGGGAGACACCTTGTTCCTCGGAGTCACACTTGGCACTCTATCTTTGACAAGTGCAAGGGTGATGGTATTCACCTGCTGGTGGTCAATTCTACCGCCTCACTGCGATTTCTGTCGCGGCGATCAATCACCACATCGCGCACCAAAACTGGTCTCTCGTCTTCTGACCTCCTTCGCGTCCGTGCCTCTCGGCCACTAGGGTGTTCCATAGATAACTAGGGGAAAAATTAAGTTCAGATAACTTCTCCATATCGACTTTGTCCTGCTTTTTATTTAAAAAGGGATGCGATTGATACCTCTTTCAACAGAATCAAATAGAATGTAACGAGATTGTTCTGCACATGACTAGCGCGTAGAAGTGTGCTCAAGAGTGAGGATGTCCGTACAGGGCGCTTGTCCACTTGGGATAACCAGTGCGCTGCGGGAGTGCTTGTCGACGCGCTCAGGAGTACTGGGCTGGGCGCCTCACCCTTTACAAGCAGCCGATCGCTTGACCACGCTTCAGAGGCCGCTGAGCGCGTTCATCAGTGCCCTCGTCGATCGAACACACTGACTCACCTCTGATCGCCTCAATTAGGGAGAACCCGATCAGCGGCTCTTGGTGCCGTGCTTGGGAACCTCGCTGCGAGTGTGCTTGACGACGCGCAGGAGGTACTAGTGTTCGCTTGCCCTCGATCTTTACAGCGCCGGGGGGGGGGGGCCAACTGCTTGATGAGGGCGATCGCAAGCACGCTCAGGCGCTGTCATTGAGCCACTTTAGAGTCCCTGACGCGGTTCTTCAGGTCTTCGGTCCGCTGTAGTAGGTATCTGGGGTGTTCTTTTCCGATCGCATCAGCAGCGCTCGACATGACCGCTTGCTGCGACTGTGAACGAAGGCTGCTCAGGGTCGTGGTGTTTGTCACGTCAACGGCCTTTCACCTGCTCGAGTTCCTCTTTTACTTCAATGCCTTCTTGGATGCAGCCTTACCGGTTCTGTCCAGCATACCGCTTTTTTCTCCGCCATCACTCGACTCGGGCGAAGAAAGCCGAGCGGCGATCTAGGTCTTCTGAAATGATATTCGCTTATGCAGTGGCGAAAAGAGGCGCCTGGTACCTCTTCTGGCGCCGACTTCCTTGTCATGGGGGGGGGGGGGGAGATGATACTCTGTTAGGGCCCTGGCATTAGGAGCTGCGTCAAATCGTTCTTTGAGCGAACTCCAAACTCAGTTGCCTCGTGCCAGTTTTATTCAATAGGCTGACGAACATCGCCACGTTTACTGAGGCGCTCGTTGAATGCGAGCTGTCCTGCTTCCAACTGGTCCTTGCGAAGAGCGTCATCATTTTTTTGACGGCGTGTATGGGCCTTAGGACCATCCACTCTTTAGCTTGTGATATGGCAGCCGGAGCTCAGAATCGGATCTGTGTCTCGCTCGGCTTCCTCGCGAGAGAAGCAGGGAGGCGACAGCGGTAGGAGTTCGCGTATGACGCTCTTCTGGTTGCTTTCCTCATGGAGAACTGTTATGGCAAGACCGTAGCATCTGTAGCGCGGGGGCGGAGCACGCACACAAGGGGCGTTGCTCCATGGCTCCTCGTCATCAATGTAGCGGTTACGGATCCACGATCTAGGGATTCCGCGAGCGTGACTGAAGCGCTTGAAGTTGGGATCTCGGGACGGCCAATCAGTGAGAAGGGCCCAGCACTTTTCGAAGACTTCTTCGAGAACACCTAACCTCGGCCAGTACTGTGCCGTCATGCTCAGCCAGTAGCTAGGGAGCGACCGAGGGAGATTTTCTATGACGGTGTACTACTAGGCGCCTGCGAGCTATTCGCGCTGTTCGATGGCATCGTCTGCGTGAAGGAAGGCCAATTGATTGCTGCTCACTGGGCTAAGCTTGCTACAGAAAACCTTCGCTCGACAAACTTACTGAGAAGCCGTCGGCTTGCGACTTCTAGTCCGTTCGCATTCTTGTGCGACGGGACGATCCCAGGATCTCCTGCGAAGTTCTGGCTTCGGTCGCAACCACTTGGGCAATGCTGTGCCTGCTGTAGCCCATTTCGCAGTCCGCTTGGAGTTTAAGTAGTTTGGCCGTCCAGTGGTTATAACCAACGGGGAGGAGGATCCTTGAAGTGCACTCGCTTTCAGTTGAATGGGCTCTTAAGTGTCTCCCTTTCCTGTGCCGCTTGAACGATGGACACTCGAGTGCTTGGCGAAATGAGCAAGGCTGACTTGCATCATGTGGCGCGGTCGAGTCTTCGCTGTCTTCATGTAACGCGCTCGAGGCCTGACGCACGGACAGCGTCCTTCTCGGTCGCCAGGCCGTACCAGAAAACACTACCGTTAGGCTCGATATTTCGGGAGGCAGGGCTTGTTTGTTGGTTGCTACTGCCGGGGTTAAATTTTGTTGCCCTTGAAGTCGCAGTCTCATCTTCCGCGCTCGATTGTAGTTAGGACGGATGAGAATAGGTCCTAGATCGCGGATTAGGGACCTTCTCCAGTAGTCGTTCTCGGCTTCAGTGCCCCTACCCCCACCCCCCAAAGCAAACCCCCTCCCCTCCTCCTGGTTCGCGCTTGCGGTTTCGCAACTTAGATAGGAGATTACTTTGAGGGGAGGGACCACGTCGGCGACATCAGACGCCGCCATGGACGAACTGGAACAATCTTCTCGCTGCGAAATGAGAACGTTTGTCCTCATTCCTGATATCCCTCGCTTTCAAGTAACGTCTGCGCTTGGTATAGGCGAAAAAAAAAAGCGGGCAGGTCGCACGCTTCACGATGCTTCCGACTTGCAGCGCGGCCCCGTCGAGTTTATGCCTGTTCCGATCCTTCTTCAGGGCTTGGTACTCCTCGAACAGATTTTAACGTTCTTCCTATAGGTTCGCGTCGCTTGTCAGCGTCGCCTTGCCCCATAAATTATGCCTTCAGCTTGCCTCACGCGTTGGCCGACCTGGAATCAGGGACAGTTTCTTGAATACTGGTGCTCATAGCATGTAAGAAAAGGAAGCACTTGCTGCGCTCAGCGAGGGCAAGCGAGCACCAAGGATGTCTGTTCTGGACTTTGTCGAGGCAGCCACATCTGGGCAAGACTTTCTAGTAGCCGGCCATGTTACGCATGATGAAAAGAAAGAAAAATGTATTTCAAAATAGGATTTCAGCGGAACTTGACTGCAGGCCTGATATAGGGTCGGGCGAAAGTGCGTCGACCCCTAAAGCCCTAATGGATATGACTGAAATTTTACACCCGCATTCGATTCACACCTTCACGGCAGCATATATACTACATTCAGGGCAGCATCGATATGAACAGAAACTCTATGCGACTTCGACAAATGAAGCCGCCTTATCTGCGCACTGTGCTGCGGCCTTTGTTGACCTGGAGCGGACTTCTTCGGGGCAGCACAATTAGTCAATACTCGGTCAGGGCTATAGCTTGCCTGAGCAAACCTTTTATAAAAAGGGCTTTTTTTACTTACTCATAGCACTGCGAGGAGCGTCATGCTGATAGACTGGCTGGGCTGGTCGGCCTATGCGCACTGCTATAGGCATTTTGGCCCTATCTGAGAGTTGTTCTCTATAAAATTCTTGCTCACTCAAGCACCTTTCTTATGATGGTGGCTCAGAGTGGCTAAGATTGTTTATGAGCACACTCTCTAAGTGGCGCTTAAAGATGCTATGGAGTGTGGCGAGCCAGGGGCCGCTAGAGCTACTGCAGATGACGCTTTCTGAGTTGGCTAATGAGTAACGGAAAACAAAAGGGCTTTTTATAAAGTTTGTCAGGCATAAGCTTAATAGGGCCCTGCCGAGGTATTATTACTAATTGTTTGCTGCCGTCCGAAGAACCGCGCCAGGTCAAGCAAAGCGAGACGTGCGAGATAGGGTGGTTCATTTGTCAAAAAAAAAAAGAGTCGATAGTTTTGGTCATAGTCGCTGATGCTTCCGCTTGTAGGTATATGACTGTTTAAGTGTTGGCCAATTTCGCTCTATTCGCTTAGGGTTTTAGGGGTCGCGCACTGGACCAGTATATCAGGCTGCAGTCATTCCGTGACATCCCTTTTGAATACATTTTTTCTTTCTTTCTTCATGTAACATGCGGCTACTAGAAAGTCTTTGGCAGATGTGGCATCTCGACAAAGCTCGCAGAACTAGTAACATCTATTGGTGCTCGCTTGCGCCTCGCGGGTAGCGTTAAGTGTTTCCTTTTCTTCTATAGTATCAGGCACCATCGTATTTCAAGAATTAATCTGTCCTGATTCGTGTTCGGCAATCGAGTGATGAAGCTGTAAGGGCCATCTGGGCAAGGCGAAGCTGGACACGAAAACCGACGCGACACATTAGGAATGGAACTTCCCAATCTGTCGAGCAGTACCGACTCCTGCAGAAAAGATCGGAATCATGGATAATTGAATCTTCTACGGGGCTCCGAGGTCTGAAAGGCGGATAGGATTTGGAAGGGGCTGAGCCTGAGAAGATCTTTTTGGGCGCGACATCATCCGCGCAGACGTCTTGAAAAGGAGGGATATCATGTATGAGGCAAAGCTTCCTCATTCGCGACGAGAAGATGTTCCAGTTCGTCTATGGCCGCGTCGATGTCGTCCGAAGTGGCGAAGAGAAACAAAGAAACAAGGAAGGCCACTAAGAAGTTGGGAAACCGACAAGGCGGAACGCAGGAGCTTGAAGCGGAACGCCTGATCTGGAGACGTTGCCCGCTATCCGCGATCTGGCCTTTTCCTGCATGCGTCTTCTATGCTATCGTCGGAAAGATGAGTACTGGCGACTTCAAGGTGCAAGCATAAATTGACGCGCCTGAGCGAGGCACCAACAATGCCGCCCCTAAAGCTGTCCTGGCTAAAATATCTGAGTGCTAACGTCGCCTGGGACATCGCGAGAAGGCTGTCCCCGTGGCGTCAGCCTCGACGGGCTTCATCGCGACAGCGAGACTTGGGCCAGCGATGTCAGTTCTCTGTCATTTCGCCAGCAGCTGTTCCATCGTTGTCAGGACCAGGAACATCGGTAGGCACTGCACATTCAAGTCTGGACATGAGGCCTTCAAGGATCGCTCCTCCGTTGGTTCTTCTCATTGGTACGGGCTAAACTACTTACCGAAAGTGGGCGACTTCTAAATGGGTCTTCAGTAGGACCGTCATGCCGTGGTTGCGACCGTGGCATAAAGAACTTCGAGGAGTATCCTGAGTCCCCGTCGCACAAGATGGAACGGGACAAGAAGTCGCTAAGGACGGCTTGTGACACAACGCAGGAGATCGAGCGAGTCGGTGCCAGTGAGCAGGATCATATGGCCTTTCGCTCTGATACGATGGCCTCGAACAGCGGCTGCTCGCAGCGCGCTGTGTAGCACTGAAAATTCTTCGCTCGGGCACGCTCCCTGGCTCTGCTGGCATGGCCGGCACCCGTACTGGAGGCTTGTTCTTAAGCAGCGTCCTTCGAATATAGTGCTGTGCGCGCGCTTCCACTGGTTCCGCGAGATCCCAACTTCAAGCGCTCGCGTCAGCTGGGAATTGCCGCCTTGGATTCGTGGATGGTCGTACACACATTTGAATGATGGTAGGAGTGGCCAGCTGGAGAACGCGTAGCTTTCTCCACAACACAAAAACCAAAAAAAAACACGCGCGTGAGCAGATTTTTATCGTTCCTGCACAGTTCTCCCATGACAAGCAACCCACGAGAGGACTACGATACTCCTCTCGCTGTGCCTCCTTGTTCCTCGAGGAAGCGAGGACAGATCCGATTCACCTGGGAGCTCTCGCGGTGGCCTACCACGGCTAAGTCAATTTGGATGTCCTTAAGAGCCATACACATCCGTCTAAGATGACTTTCTCTTTCGCCGACTCATTTGGAGCTGCCAGCTCGCATTCAGGGACGACTGGCCTCCGTCAAGTGGCGCTTTTCGTCGATCCAACCCCCCGCCTCGTTGTACATCAAAGCACTGTGCAGCGAGGCACTGATTCTGGAGTTCAGCTGCCAGAGATAGCGATCTGGAGCTCGGCTGCAGCTCTCAACGAGTATGCATGACAAAAGTCGGCGCAGAGGTACGCAAGGGCTCTGTGCTGTCGCACCTCTGGTATCTTCCCCACTCAGAAGACCTGATCGCGGCTGGCTTTCACATTAGAACGGATCGAGGATGGGGAGAAGAGCGGATGCTGAGACCTGGTATATGGCCTGCTCCAAGTAAGGCATTGAAGAGCTCATGGAAGGGTTGAGTGGACTGGCACACGCATCGACCCTGAGGGCTAGCTTTCGTCACCAGTCGCAGTCAAGCGGCTGATTTGAACGGCTGCTGATGATGGCGAGAGACACCCCAACTGCTACTCGGCGGATCTCAAGCACTGAAGAACCGCGTCCGGGTGCCGGGGGCCTCGGCGGGCTCTAAAGGTGTCAATGACAGGCGCTGAGTTGCGTGGGTGCGATCGCCCTCAATCAAGCAGTTCGTCCTTCGCTGTATAAGGACAGGGCCTTATGCGCCTATGTACCTTCCTGCTCGTCGTCAAGCAGCCCTCGCAGCGAGGTTCCTACCGTAAGCGACGCAAGGCCCCTGCTCGGCTATGGTTTTTTTCCCCCCTTGGTTTTGAGAAGAATGGTGGAGATCCCTGCCCCCCTTTTCCCCCCTTGGCTAGTCTTTCTTACCTATGTGAGAAGTGCTTCAGTTGTCGATCGACAGGCATCGAAACCGAGAAGGGGCTCTAAGGTGTCAATGCCGATGTAAGGTAGGGCTCTGCTCCATTAATGTACCTCCAGGGGTCGGCCGTCGACAAGCACTACCGCAACGTAGTTCCTCAAGTAGCCAAGCCGCCTGCTCGGCCTCCTCCCTCTGAGTGCTACGCAGTCTGTGAGCAACATGGTGTTTCTGTATACTATTTTATCTTGATTTGTGAAAGGTTGATCGAATACGCATCCCTGTTTAAATAATAAACAGGACAAATTTTGCTGTCGAATAATGGCGAAGCATCTGAACTTTTAACTTTTTTTCGCTAGTATATATGGGAACAGCCTTAGTGGCGAGACGACGGCGAAGGAGTAGGTGTCTAATGAAGACGAGGACCATTTACGGTGGCGGTGTGGTGATGCGGCGACGAGATATGCAGTGGCGGTGAATTGACCCAGCAGTATATCCCACCCCCCTGACCTGTGCAAAGATAAGAGTGCAAGTCGTGACCGCGGGTAGGAACCATAGGGTCTCCCCGATTGGTGGTTACTGCTCTTTACGCTTGCCCCGCCACTGGAGCACCATTGCTGGCGATGACCTGGTTTCGCCTTTCACGGTGTAAGCCTAAAGAGTTCATGTGTATGCCTCCCTAACATGGTGGCCCGCACTTCTGGAGTCTCCAACAACTCAGGAAGCTGTGTCAGCTGAAATGACTGGCTTCCATCGTGTGGTGGCTACTGTTAAGGGAACCTCGTGAAAAAGTTGTCAGTTTGTGGCACATGGATGGTGTATTTTAACAGGGACAGTATGACAGCATTACTGCCAGGTGGTGTGTGATGGCCACATTAGAAAACAAATACAACCTGTGAATGTTGTGGCCTGCTGATCGGCATGACCAGGGGCTTATTCATTTATTCACAAGCGCCTTACACCAGCTCCTTGAGTGTGGCGATAGTGCATGAAGGGGGGGGGGGGAGTGCTGTGTTCTTAGTGACTGCACTGATCACTGTGATTTAGGTGTCCTAACACCATTTCTGGCACCTTAGGAGGCAACATCTGCTGCAACAAAACTCGGATCAATTAATTTACGACCGTTGCAAGATTTTCGCAGAATTTTTTTTGGGGGGAGGGGCGGCTGATATGTGCTGCTGTCTAACGAGAATTTTTTGGCTATAGATAGACGAGAACTGCCGGACACATACCACCGTTACTCTTGACCTAAGTCTTTTTTTATATACATTTTGTGGCTCAGTATACTCTACAGCTAGTGGCTTATTTCACCTGGGTGGTAACGTCGTGGTCCACCTAAGGTGGACGAGACTAAGTGAAGGGTGGATGTCTGTCTTGGGTAGAGAAACTTGAAGGTTACAGGTGGTGGAGCGAATATCATGCCACGTGTCGAGTAATACTCGTAGATCAGTGTTTTTCCGATTTGAAGTATTTGTATACGCTATTATACAGAGATTGTGTTGTAGAACTCTGATCTGTATGTAACAGATCAGAAAAAAGAACCCACCCTAAAACCAACAGACACTTGGTTGTACGATGTCGCCACTTGATTACCAGACACCTTATTTTTGATGTCAGGAAAACCTTGAGATTATTATTCCAGAGTACGCTGTACGCTCCATGACGACATCATGTATGGAATTGATCATTCTGAGGCGCGAGCTACTTGAAGCTTCCAGTGTAATATTATAATAAAAGAATTTTCAAACTATTTGGCGCTCCGACATGCATTTGCGTGGGTTGCCTGCTTGATAGCTCGGAATATCGATCGTAGTTATGTCTTTGGCAGACTGACAGCCAAGGGTGGTGTTTTGTAAAGATGTCTCACAAAAGATAGTATCTGTGTGAGTAAGCTTTATCAAACTTAGTTTTAATTCAAGTATAAAGAAGTAGATGCCATTCCGAATTTCGATCCTATCGATATCAGGTTGCCTTTAAAATATCATCCTCTATTTAAGCTGATAGGCAGTTACAATTGCAACAGCAGCCATTGACACTGTTTTTGTTTCGCTGAAGATATAAGGCTTTGTTTCTAGATTACTCTAAAAAAAAAAAATGTGTGTGTTAACGCCATTCATTAGGTGCAATTTTACTTAGTTTCATGAAGACTAAGATGGCATTTGCTCTGTGATATTCCTAGGAGCTATGTTATTTTTGTGATGGTATATTTATTATCCTTAGACTTGCATGTGTACAAATAGAACATTAATACTGTGAAATAAGAATGGTGAACACATGCTTTTCCTAACTATCTATTTGTAATAAAAAAAAAAAAACAAAAAAAAATAAAAAAAAAAAAATAAAAAAAAAAGAATTAATAGTCTAGATAGAGGATTATAGGTTGATATTTAGGCCGATGTCAGAGGGTCCTGAGATTTTATGAGATAAAAAATTGAGGTGGATAGCTTTTCCAAATCACCACTTAGAGGGGTTGAGCGCATGCATAAAAGGTTTAAGAGGCACTGCTGTCTACTAGTAATTACGCCCCTTCTAGCTTAAACCTTCTCATAAACCTTCAATAGGTAGGCATATTGTAGAAGATGATATGCGTTGTCTAATACAGTCATACAGACACTCGTCTTCCCGTCCGGAGGGCCCCCACCTTCCCTAGCCCTTTAGGAGGTTGGTTATTATAATCACTCCCCCCGGGGTGGTCGGAGGGGGGCAGAGGGCCCCAAGTTATGGGAGGTTATGTTAGGTTCGACTGGGTTAATATAGCTCTCCGCATTAGGTGTGGCAGAGCGGAGCTACTCGCGGCTGGCGGCAGCTGGGTAACATCGGCGGCGGGGCACACTTGTTTGTAAATTTCTCGTCACTTCCTGTCTATTCTGAGTACACTACTATTATTTCGGCTGGGCGCTAGTTTTTAGTGCTTTTTCTGATGTGAGATGAGCATTGTTATCAATGGAAACGGCGACCCGTAGGGAATTGTAGAAAATGCTAGAAAAAAAATCTTTAATCAGTATTTCCGGAATTAATAAAAATATCGCCCACTCTAAAAAGCAGCCATTTTTTGGCCGGAAAACATAGTCTAGTTCTCAGAAAATGACCGCGCAGTCCTACGTCTTTTTATACGCCGTTCTTTACGGGCAATCGTTATCCATACCCGTGGATTTGTGGCATCATGTAGGCATGGTGTTTAATTTATAATCAAGTATTAATCACTGATTTTAACATCAAGATTTATAATCAAATTTTTTTTTTTGAGGGGAATAAAATCAGTAACCTTTATCATTCATTTGAAAACGAGAGTTTGAGGAAACGAGTGATGAAGGGGGAAGGGATAACTTAAGCTAAATGGGGCTTTATGAAGGCACGCATTTTTCTGTGTATTAATAGAGCGGCCGTTTACTCACACCTAACATGAGGAGTATTATTATCTTTGGGTGCAATATAGGTCTAGCATATCACTGTAAACTCATATTCTTTTTGCTGAGAAATGCACCTATAAATGAAATATATGGCTTTTTGGGGCCAAATATTCTACAACACGGCGGACGCGCTGTGTTGTGTGACGTAGTAAGCGCAGACTCAATCTCGCCTGATCAGCTGATCGGCTGTTTTTGCTCAGCAAACCCAATACCTATTCTATGCATTCGATAGCATGTACCAGACAAAAGAATCATATTTCTTGTTTGTGGCTAATTGTCATAAAACCCCACAATTAAGAACTCTCAGAGAATGTGTTCATACTATGTCCTGAAAGTACAAGAATAAAGAGATAATGAGTGGTGGATGTCTGCAAGGTGCTGATTTCATCGTATGAGGAACATTAATACTATTGCTGTGAAAGACGCATTTTGATGTATGTAATGTACTTGGGCAGGGAATAAGTAACTGGCAAATGATATGATAGCTGTGGGGCTTTGCTGAGCTGTGATAAGTTGCGGAGTATTTTTTTTTATTGTTTTTTTTTATATGGGCAGTGTGCGAAGCTTTGAGATAGGGATGTAGACATGGCTGGGTTTTTCATGTTAAGTTATTACTCACCGCAGTGAGATTAGGTAAATTCTGTCGCTTTCGTCCGCCGTCTTGAGAGTGTTTATTTTCTCCAGACCTTGCAGGCAGATCCCTTCAGTACTTCTACTGTAATTATAAGTGGGTGGGAGGATGCTCCCTTCAACCCCTCCCCTCATTACGACGTCCAGCCCCTGGACACTCAAAATATAATATGTTTAATATTGCTATCTATACCTCAGCTATAAACGCTAAACCTGACCTTAATCTCATCTAATTAATCTCTACAAAAGTAGCGAAACCGCCGCATAAAAAATAATTACTTAACCAATAAAAAAAAAAACATAAAAAATACAAAAAAAAGTAAAAAAATAAAAAGAAAATTTTAATAAACCCGAAAAATAAAAAACCTTGTAAATTATAGTTTGATTGTAATACCTAACTAGCCTTACTAACTTGCATATTACCTACTGAATGTCAGCAGATGACCATAAGTATTCCTCCGTCAAGTGATGTAGTAGTTTGCACTTGTGTTTTGGATATATGTAAGTTGTAGTTTATAGGACAAAAGTGGATAGACAGAGATAAGTGGCGCGCGTGATGCACCTAGACTGAAGTGGATGACTTCTGGATGCGGCATTGCTTATGGGAGCTTAATGAACGCTTGCAATGACTTATGTACAGCTAGACAGGATAGACGAACTCATAGAGGACCAGGTAAATGTATGGTTTATAAGGTTGTAGTGGTGAGTAGTGACAGGGTGTATGTTTTGCTTATGTGGGCGAATAGAAAGCTATAGCATTTCTACCTGTTCAGCTCTAGACTCGTCTATCTGTCTAGCTTAGGCATGGTGATTGCGGTTCATATTAAGCTCGCTATAGGAATGCTGATCCCGAGAAGTCCTTACTTGTCAGGTGTCACGGCTCACTTATCTGCTTTCTGATCACACTTGGTGCATATAGAAACGCTAGCAACTTACATATTCACAAATCACAGTGATACGCTACTGTACATCACATTGAAGGAGGATACTGGTCATCTTGCGTAGTAAAAGGGTAATGCAATTTGGTTCTTAGTAGTAGTCGACATGATATTAGCAGCCGCTCACAGCTGTTTTGCTCTGTTGTCTTCGGGGCTAGTGATGGCGTCACAACATGGCTACCAGTCGTTTTAGAGCGTTATGAAATTTTCGGTCTGTACTTAGATTGGCTGTTATAGATCAAAAATTGTACTTGTTTGCACATAGAAAAATAAAACATACTATCGACTGCCGTCAACTATATGAGTTTGAATATGGGCATGCTTACCTCAAGGTGATAAACTGGTCTCATTATTCATGAATGAGACACAATGAGTGGGCGGGTAATGCCAGCGGTGGCACCTTTGAGTATAGCAATTGGCCATGTGGCTGTTTTCACAGCTAGAAATAATTTTTTGAAGAAGATTAATATATATTTGGTTGTACGCGTAGCAACCTGACATTTATTTGATTTTGTGAAAGAGGTATCAATCGCATCCCTTTTAAATAATAAAACAGGACAAAGCCCGATATGGCGAAGTATCTGAATTTTAATTTTTCCCTAGTATATATGGAACACCCTAGTGGCGGAGGAAGGACGCGAAGAGAGGTCAAGAAGACGAGGACCAGTTTTGGTGCGGTGTGGTGATGCGGCGACAGAATGCAGTGGCGGTGAATTGACCCAGCAGGAATACCCATCACCCCTGACCTTGTCAAGATAAGAGTGCAAGGGGTGACCCAGAGGAACCAAGGTTTTCTCCCATTGGTGGTTACCTCACCCCTCCCCCGGCCATGGACACACATGTGCTGGCGATGACCTGGGTGTGCCCCCTGGCCACGGTGATAAGCCAAGAGTTCATGTTGTAGCCTGCCCTAACATGGTGCCCCACTTCAGGGGAGTCTCAACAACTCAGGAAGCTGTGTCACTGAATGAATGGCTTCCCACGTGTGGTGGCAGCTTTTTAAAGGGGAAAACCCGTTGAAAAAAGTTGCAGCTGTGCACAATGGGATGGTGTATGTTAACAGGCACAGGTATGACACCCATTACTGCACAGGTGGTGTGTGGATGCCAGCTACAACCTGTGAAGGTTTGTGGCCGGGCTGGATACAGCCATGACCAGGGGGGGTATTCTTAATTCACAAGGCCTTAACCAGCTCCTTGAGTGTGGCATAGTGCCACAGGAGTGCTGTGTTCTTAGTGACTCACGGCATCACTGTATTAGGTGGATCCTAACACCATTTCTGCCACCTAGGAGGCAACAGCTGCTGCAACAAAACTCGCTACAATTTAATTTACGACCGTTGCAAGATTTCCCAGAATTTTTTTTTGCTTAATATTTTGCTGCTGTTCCCTAACGGAGAATTTTTTTGGCTAAAAATAGACGAGAAACTGCGGGGGACACTACCACCGTTCCCCCCTACTTTTTTTTTATATAATTTTGTGCTCAGTATACTCTACAGCAGGGCTATTCAACCTGGGTGGACGGTCCACCTTAAGGTGGACGAGACTAAGTGAAGGGTGGATGGCTGTCTTGGGGTAGACAGGTGGGTGGACGAAATCATGCCCACGTGTCAGTATACGCGTAGATCAGTGTTTTTCTGGGTTTTGAAGTATTTGATTTCCTATATAAGAGATTGTGGCTGAGAACTTGATCTTGTATGCAGACAGCACAACAGACACTGGAGGTACGAATGTCCCACTTGATTACCAGACCACCTTTTTTTGATGCAGGAAAACCTTGAATTATATTTCCAAGAGACCTGACCTCCATGACGACAACATGATGGAATTGATCATTCTGATGCCCCCATTGAAGCTTCCAGTGTAATATATAAAAAAAAAGTTTCAAAACATTTGGCCCTCCCAGCATTTCTGGGTTGCCTGCTTGATACTCAGGAATACAAGTAGTTAGCTTGGCAGACAACCCGCCATGTTTGTACAGATGCCAACATAGTATCTGTGTGAGTAAGCTTTATCAAACTTAGTTTTTTTAATCAAGGTAAAGAAAAGGAATGCCATTCCGAATTTCGATCCTATCATACAAGGTTGCACTTGAAAATCATCCTCGATTTAAGCTGATAGCAGAAAATTGAACAGCAGCCAGGACACTGATTTTTGTTTCCTGAAGGAAAAGGGGTTTGTTTTTCTAGATTACCAAATATAACGCATATTAGGTGCAAATTTTACTTTAGTTTCATGAAGACAAATGCATTTGCTCTGGAATTCCTAAGCTATTTATTTTTTTCTTGTATATGTATAGTCTTAGACTGCATGTGTACAAAAGAACATGTAAACTGTTAAATAGGGAAAATGAGTGAAACTGCTTTTTTCCTAACTATCTATTTGTAGAATAATAGTCTATACAGGATATAGTTATATTTCAATGTCAAGAAACCGTGAGATTTTAGAGATAAAAAAAATTGAGGTGGACAGCTTTTCTTTTCTCAAA
>JACEEZ010018850.1:0-10000 GCA_016584305.1 Chionoecetes opilio | reverse complement strand
ATATATACATATATATATACATATGTATACATATGTATATACATATATGTATACATACATATATGTATACATACATATATGTATACATACATATATGTATACATACATATATGTATACATACATATTGTATACATACATATATGTATACATATATATATGTATAATATATGATATATAATATATGTATACATATATATATATATATATATATATATATATATATATATTATATATATATATATATATATACTGTATAATATATGTTTGTAAATATGGAGTTGGTTATATGCATTTTAATTATTACAATGATAAAATGATTATTGCTATTATGGATAATGGGTATATTGTTGTTATAAGGCGTGTCTTGTTTAATCTTGTATAACTAGGGAATTATGGTGTGGCTGTCAGCCACACCCACTTGGTTTTTTATGTCAAGGTGTGTTTATCTAGAAACCACCCGTCACTCCCAGGCGGGGAACACGGCAACAGGGAAACTTAGTGACTGAGGTGGTCCCGCTGTTATTAGGGGGGCTTGATGTAAGTATTGATTTATATATTTGTGTATTGTATATTTGTGAATACATACTATTAAGTGTTCATATACGGATTTGTGATGTGAAGTGGGTATAGACTGGCGGCCTGACACAAGGAGTGTTTATTTTAGTGGATATACTTGCTTTTTAAATGTGTGCTTCAGTTGAGGAATTTATTTCTAGGGAATTGTGGGTGTGGCTGTCAGCCATTTGTGTGTGTCAAGCGAGCCATCATCCACTCCCCAGGCGGGGAACACGGCAACATGGAAACTTAGTGACTGAGGTGGTGCGCTGTTATTAGTGGGGCATTGATGTGAGTATTGATTTATATACATTGTATTTTATGTATTGTAGTTTATGCATTGTATGTTTTTAAATTGAAATAGGTATTGTAAAATGTATCTTGTTCAGTCTGTTGATCTGAGTGTTTTTCCAGGTCGAAACCTTTGTTCAATTAACTGTTGTGACATCATGCTGCGCCCTTGCTTGCCCTGGTGAAACTTTCGACATCACTCACGACTACCGACAACAGGGGAGGTCAAGCAACAGCGAGCCACGGCAAAATCCAAGTTCCCCAGGAAAGTGAAGCTTTTTGAAGAATCCTGGCGGCAGACGCCCCGGAAGTAATTTTGAAACCCAAAGTTGATGAGGTATGTGAGGCGTTCAGGGCGGTTGAAGGGCCCGCACGCCCAGTTTGTGTATAGGTTAGACAACAAGCAAGAGGATTTATCAAGTGAACTTGATAAAGCTGGGGCAGTACATATTACAACTTGAAAGGGTTAAATCTGATAAACCACTCGAAGCTGGTTAAAAAATATCAAATGTAAAACGGACAAACAAGGTACTCGTGTGAAAAGTGAAGTCACTGGATCCCCGACATTCAGTGGGAATATCAGAGATTATCCTACTTTTCGTAAAGATTTTGAAAGACTTGTGACTAAATTATGGTGAAGATCCATATGCTCTGAAATTTTGCTTGATTGGTGATGCACTAGCCGTGGTGAAGGGTGTGGAGGACAGTTTTAGTGACATGGTTGAGCGCTTGGATAAAAAATATTTGGTGATTCAGTGAAAATAACAGATGCAGTCATAAGTGAGATAAAGTCGCTAAAAACCCATATGGAAGGAAGCCCTAAAAGTTTGTTTGATATGGTAAACCCAAGTAAACGATGTTGGTTAGACTTGAAAAGGATGGGTCTTTCTTCAGAAATGAACCACTACTACTATGGTGACACAAGTGGAAAGATTATTACCTCTACTCAGAAGCGTGTTTGGGGTTTATTGATAGCTCAGATCTGACAGATCGTAGTAAATTATTTGAGGAATTGCTCAAATTTTTACTACGTGAAAAGGGAGAGTCATTGAGTATATGGAGACTGATTTGGGGGTAACATCGGTTCAAAGGCAATGATTCATAATTATGTGAGTGAGGAACCCGCCGAAGTAACGAGTTAGTTGCAGCGATTAAACAATTGCACGAAAGCCAGGAATCTCATCAGAAACAAATGCATGCATGTATGGTTAACATGACTCGAATATGACTGATCTTATATCTAATGTGGTAGGACATCAAAGTCACACGAGTTAGGAACAAATTCTAAGCGTTAGAAACAAGGCAATGTACAGGTCAAGAAAAAAAAATTTGGTTCCATGATTCAGACACTCATGATATTACAGAATGTGCAGGATTTCATAGGTTAAAAAATCAGGATAAGTTTAAAATGATTCGTGTGAATAATGTCTGTTTCTGTTGTTTACACATAGGACATCTAAGTAATAACTGCCCTAACAAGAGAATGTGTGAGGTGAGGATAGGACAGACAGGCGTTTGTGGGAGATTAAAATCACCATATTTTGGGCATAATATGTTCAATTATAGCAATTACCCTACGTATCCAGGAAACCCACAAATAACTTTTGTTCCTATGATGGGTTCTTCTTATATCGCAAAGTTAGGAGTAAAACCAAACATTTACAACATTGTGGGACCCTGGATCAAATGTGACCATGATAACTCATAGGATGGCGAAGCAACTTGGGTTGAAGGGAAGAGACGTGAATTTAGCTGTGACAAAAGTAGTAATTTTACTGAGAAATTTGAAAGTAAGGAATATTTGGTTCCTCTAATTGATGATCAAGGTAAACTTTGGGGGGTCCATTGCATGTGGTATTAATGAAATAACAGCAGAAGTAGCTAAAATAAACACCATAAGGTTGCAAAGTTGTTTGGAGTATTAAGCCATGATATTGAAAGGCCAATTGGTCAAGTGGATATGTTAGTTGGATCAATAACTGTGGCCTACTACCTATTGTTAAGACAGACTATGGGGAACTTGCAGTTAATGAGAAATCAATTTGGGTATTGTTTGCGGGGATCTCATCCATCATTAAACTGCACAGAAAGTAAAATAAGCATTAGTACCAGAGTACGCATTTTTCATATCACATGTGAATTAAATGTAAATGACATAAACATTGGACCAAAGCTTGGATTGACCAAACAGTTGGATCCCTTCTTTGCAGTGGAAAATCTAGGTGACATGTTGCTATCCTAAATGTGGAAATTTGGGTAAATGTGGTGGTTGTCCGATTGGGCAAACTCATACAGCATTAGGGAAGAAAGGGAATTAAACTTAATTAACCAAGGATTAAGTCATAATCAAGAGGCAAAACGTTGGACTGCAACATATCCTGGATAAAAGATCCCCGTAGTCTGCCAAATAATCAGTCTGTGGCTATAGCACGCTTGTATTTACAGAAAAAAGACTCTGAAACTTGGCTCAGAATATTCTAAGGCTTACCAAGAAGAGATGGAAGGTATGGTCAACGGAAAAGTAGCCCGTAAGCTTGAACCAAATGAGTTATGTTATCACACAGGTCCAGTTCACTATATTCCTCCCCATGAGTATTAAAGCCAGGCTCCTCAAGTACTCCTCTAGAATTGTATTCACTCTTCATCAGCATACATGGGCCATGTCATAATGATTACTGGGCAAAGGGACCTGACATATTAAATAATATCTTGGTATACTATTGGAGGTTTAGACAAGAAAAGGTAGCTATTGTTGGAGACATTGCTAAAAAGTATAATACTGTGGGAATTTCTGAGTTAGATCAGCACACGCATAGGTTTTGTCTGGCGTGATATGGGAGACTAATAGAAACCTTGACCATTATGTTCTCACAGCTGTGACTTTTGGAGACAGACCTAGTGGGGCAATAGCCATGATGGCTCTACGCCGCACGGCAGAAATGAGTTCAAGGGATTCCAGGGCAGCCAAAATGATAATTAAGAATTCATATGTAGACGACATCTTACGTCTGTACACACAACATCGAAGCAAATCTATAATTCAAGAAACTGAAAGGATACTTGATGTAGGAGGATTTAAGATAAAGCACTGGATAATGTCCCGGGGATAATGAAGGTATGAGAGAAAAGGTCCCAATTTCTTGGACCTAAGAAGGAAAAAAAATTAGGATTATATTGGAAACCCAAAGAGGACAAGTTCAATTTGAGGTTAAAAAAAATTTTTCAAATAAATACAAGAAAGTATAAAATTGGACCAAATATTGAAGTGGCTGACATAGACTATGGTCTTCCAACTCAGCTGACGAAAAAAATGGTATTAAGTCAAACGGCATCAGTCTATGATCCACTTGGACTAATAATACCATTTACAGTTCAATCCAAGATATTGATGCGGAATTAGTGTCTCAAGTGAAAATATGGAAGAATGATAAGGAAGAGAATCTAGGTTGGGATGACCCCCTGCCTGACTGCATGTATAAGAAGTGGAAATCCTTGTTTAAGGATATGTTATTGTTTAAAAGCATTGGAATTCAATAGATGTGTAAAACCGGATGATGCTGTGGGAGACCCCATGTTGGTTGTGTTTTTCCGATGCCAGTAGTCAAGCTTATGGGACTTGTGCTTATATCAGGTGGGAGCTTTCGGGATAACAGGGGTTTATGTGACTCTTGGCAGCTAAAAATAGAATAGCTTCCAATAGAAGCTCACTATACCTAGACTAGAACTTTGTGGCGCAGTTCTTGCATGTAGGTTGCGAGAATTCATTGAAAAAGAAGTAGAATGGAAGTTTCACTCGGTTACCATATTCTAGACTCATTTTATTGTCAGGTCTCAAATACAAAGGGAATCTTTGGATTTGGAACTTTTTTGGCCACAAAGATAGCAGAGATTCCAAACTAAAGACTGATCCTAATGAATGGTGGTGGGTTCCCTCCAACTGTAAACCGGCTGACATGACAACTAGGGCATGTCATCCTAATTAGCTTGGTTATGATTCTGTGTGGCAAAGGGGTCCTGAAAATCTGTTGCTACCCACTGAGATTTGGCCTATCAAACAAATGTGAGAAGGAATTACCCGATAGAATAGGAGCAGTAATGAATTTCGAAGCAAAGACAAATACTGACATGACTAATTTACAAATGGTTGACTTGCGCCGGTTTAGTAGCTACAATAGATTGATTAGACCATTGCTAGAATATTGTCAGCCTTCAAGGAAGGTCTTTGAAAGGGGTATTCAAAGAACCTGGTGGAGAATTTGTGAATGAAGCAGGAACGTGGTTGATTAAAGAAGTACAAAAGTCTATATGTGATGATTGGAAGACTAGGTATCAACGCCTGGGCCCAGGAATGGATGAAAAGGGTCTCATTGTAGTAGGTCAGAGAATGGCCCAAATGGTTGAAGACAACTGGAACCAGGATAGATTTGTTCTCCTTCCTACTAATCATAAATTTACAAAACTATATATCCAGCTATTCATAGTATAGATCATGCAGGAGTGGAAGTTACATTGGCTAATTAAGACCAAGTTTTGGGTACCAAGAGCAAGAAAGTTAATCAAATCAGTAAAGGAAGATGTGTTACATGAGAAAACTTGACAAACTTGTGGGAAATCAAACCATGGTCAAATTCCTAGTGAAGATTACAACCTGCGGGCCCCATTCAACAGCATTGCTATAGACTTATTTGGACCATTTTTGGTGAAGGACACAGTAAAGCGCCGGACAAAACTAAAGGTGTATGGTGTTATATTTAACTGTCTAGCTAGCAGGGCGGTTTACCTAGATCTGACTGAGGGTATGATACGGAAAACTTTTTAATAACTTTTAGAAGATTCGTAGCAATAAGGGGATTTCCGGTATGGTGCATTCAGATGGAGGGACTCGTTTGTGGCAGCCAATAAAAAGTTAAAGCTATGGTAAAGGGATGGAACCGGTCTGATATCCTGAGATTTGGTGCTAGTGAAGGGATGCGGTGGTCTTTACAAGTCTGCAGATGCCCCGTGGGAAAATGGAAAGTAGTGAAACTCCCTTAAAAGTTGGTAAAAGGGGAATGGTTTTAGCCATAGGAGGACAACATTTTATCATTTGGGGAACTCCAAACAGCCTTATTTGAAGTTGCTAACCCCATTAAATGAAAGACCCATTGGGATAAGCCAGGAAGTAACCTTGATCTGGGAACTTATTTGTGCCCTAATGATCTCTTATTGGGAGGAACAAGCAATAAAGCTCCAGGTGGTATGTGGAAGGATACACAGGACACTAGGAAAAGGTTGAACTTCATTGACGTATTGTGTCCTCTTTTTGGGAAAAAATGGCAACGGGATTATTTTCCCCCATTAGTTGTTAGGCAAAAAATGGCACAGTGAAGGGGAAACATGCAGCCAGGTGATATTTTTTTAGGGACAAGACAGTAATACAGTAAGGGGAAGCTGGAAGATGGCAGAGATAGTATCGGCTGAACCCGGTAGTGATGGCAAAATAAGAGATGTTAGCGTGCGTTATAAGACTCAGAAACCAGGTATAAAAAACGATGGACAAAATGACATTCTGGTAAAGCGATCTGTGCTCGTTTGGTTGTGATTTTGCCTGTAGATGAACAAATTTAAAATGATGAGTGTATGTCATATATTGGTGGGGGGAGTGTATTGTAAATATGGAGTTGGTTATATGCATTTTAATTATTACAATGGATAAAATAGATTATTGCTATTATGGATAATGGGTATATTGTTTGTATAAGGCGTGTCTTGTTTAATCTTGTATAACTAGGGAATTATGGGTGTGGCTGTCAGCACACCCCCACTTGTGTTTTATGTCAAGGTGTGTTTTTCTAGCAACCATCGTCCCCTCCCAGGCGGGGAACACGGGAACATGGAAACTTAGTGACTGAGGTGGTGCGCTGTTATTAGTGGGGGATTGATGTGAGTATTGATTTATATACATTGTTTTTTTATGTATTGTAGTTTATGCTTGTATGTATTTAAATTTAAATAGGTATTGTGAATGTATCTTGTTCAGTCTGTTGATCTGAGTGTTTTTCCAGGTCGAAACCTTTGTTCAATAAACTGTTGTGACATCATGCTGCGTCTTGCTTGACTGGTGAAACAATATATATATATATATATACTGTATATATATATATATACTGTATATATATATATATACTGTTATATATATATATATATATATATATATATATATATATATATACTGTATATATATATATATTTTAATATAATATATATGACTGGTATTATATATATATATATATATACTATATATATAGTTACTGGTATATATTAATATATATACTGTATATATATATATATATATATACTGTAATATATATATATATACTGTATATATATATATATGATATAACTGTATATATATATATACTGTATATATCTATATATATAATATCTGTATATATATAATATATATATATATATATATATATATAATATATATATACTGTATATATATATATATATATATTATATACTGTATATATATATATATATATCTATATATATACGGTATATATATATATATATTATATATATATACTGTATATAATATATATTATATATATATCTTATACTGTATTATATATATATAATATATATATATATATATACTTAATATATATATTATATATATATATACTGTATATAATATACTATATATATATATATATATATATATATATACTGTATATATATATATATATATATATATATATATATATATATATATACTGTATATATATATATATATAATATATATTATATATAGATATATTATATATAATATATATATATATATGTATATATATATACTGTATATATATAATACATATATATATTATATATATATAATATATATATATACTGTATATATATATATATATATATATATATATACTGATATATATACTATATATATATATATATATATATATATATACTGTATATATATATATATATATATATATATATATATATATATATACTGTATATAATATATATATATATATTATATATATATATATATTACTATATTATATATTAATATATAATATTATATATATATATATGATATATATATATCTATACTATATATATATCTATACTGTATATATATATATATATATATTATATATATATATATATATATTATATATATATATATCTTATATAATATATAGATTATATATATACTGTTAATATATATATATATATTATATATATATACTGTATATGTGAGAGATGGCTACGAGTTATGTGTTGGTCCCCATGGCTCCGGTACCAGAAACACCAACAGTTCTCTGCTTCTGAACTTTGCAAGGTCCAGAAGGTTGAGAATTGCAGGTTCTTGGTATCAGAGACCAGAGCTGCACCGCTGGACATGGTATAGTAATGCCGGAGGGGTAGCTAAGGAGATCGACCACGTCCTCGTTAGTACTCGTTGGAGGATCCTCCAGAACTGCAGGGTTTACCGGAGTGCTGAGTTCTTTGGAACAGATCACAGACTTGTTGTTGCTACACTTAAGCTTCGTGTCAAGTCCAGAAGAATCTCAAGAGGTAACCATACTGTGTTTCATCTTGAGAAACTGAAAGACTTGACATGTGCTCGTGAGTATGCGGTGGCAGTCTCAAATCAGTTTGATGTGCTCGGTGCTCTCAGGGATCCTGTAGAGCTGTGGGATACCTTCAAACGTGAAACTCTACAGGCTGCCAAGGAGTGTATTGGGGAGCGCCTGAGGTCAAGGCGTGGTTTTGTCTCGACGGAGACGCTGGAGAAAATCGAGGAGAGTCGCGCTGCCAGGCTGGCTGGGAACCGGGACCAGCACAGGGCTCTGTCACGCCGGACTAGAACCCTCCTGAGGAGAGACAAGGAGAGGTATGTCAGGAGTCTCGCTGAGGATGTCGAGGGTCATTTGAACGCTAATGACCTCCGACCCGCCTACCGAGCCCTGAAGAAGCTCCGTTCCAAGTCTCCTTCTCGGGCGAGTGCTATTCGAACAGCAGATGGGCGCCTCGTGTCGGACATGGATGGGCAGATGGCTCGTTGGGCTGAGTACTTTGGGCAGTTGTTCACGGTGGACCCTCCAACTGAGCAGCTTCACACCACTGGGTTACAGGCATTGGATGCCGATCCTCCCATTGACGAAACCGCACCCTCTCTTGACGAAGTCAGAGAGGCTGTAGCAAAGTTGAAGGGTGGAAAGGCAGCTGGTGTTTGTAATATCAGTGCGGAGCTCCTCAAAGCTGGGGGTGAGGCCATGATCCGCGGGTTGCATGCTGTCCTGACTGCCGTGTGGCAAGATAAGATAAGATTTTCATCCTATCTAGACACTTTGCAAGTACCAACTACAAGGTTATTGACTATACAAAGCGCCGCCACGTCAGCATGAACTAGGCGGACTCGAACCGCTGACCGAATGCACAGGGACGCTGCACATTGCGAACTCACGTCTCTACCAACCTTGCCACCCTGACGGGCTGCCGTGTGGCAATCAGGTACCATTCCTCCTGACTGGAAAAGGGGGCTGGTCGTCCCTATCTGGAAAGGGAAAGGGGACCGTCAGGACTGCAACAATTACCGCGGTATTACACTGCTCAGCGTACCAGGCAAGGTGCTTGCCCATCTATTGCTGACACGAATTCGCAGTCATCTGGTGAAGCATCAGAGACCTCAGCAGTCTGGGTTCACGCCTGGTAAGTCAACAACGGACCGTATCCTAGCGCTTCGTGTCCTGGTGGAACGCCGACGTGAGTTTCGACAGGGGATGCTTGCAGCCTATGTTGATCTCAAGAAGGCGTTTGACTCAGTGCATCGTGAGTCACTCTGGGATCTTCTTGCGACTTCGAGGGATTCCTGCAAGGACTATTGGTTTGATAACTGGTCTGTATTCTGGGACTGCGAGTGCTGTGAAGTGTGGGGCAGGTGTATCCAGCTTCTTTCCTTGAATACAGGAGTGAGGCAGGGGTGCGTCCTTGCCCATCACTTTTCAACGTTGTATGACTGGTATTGGACAGGTTGTAGATCAAGTGATTGTGGAGCTCCGTTCGGCAACACCAAGATCACGATCTTGTTTTTGCGATGATGAGTAATCTTGCTGAGTCGCTGGAGGTCTGGTGATTGGG
>JACEEZ010018849.1:77008-94887 GCA_016584305.1 Chionoecetes opilio | reverse complement strand
AGAAGAGAGACGAGAGAAAAGAGGAGAGGAGAGAGAGAGAGAGGGGAGAGAGAGAGAGAGAGAAGAAGAGGGGAAGAAAAGGAGAGGAGAGGAGGGAGAGAGAGAGAGAGAGAGAGTAGAGAGAGAGAGAAGGAAGAGGGGAAGAGAGAGAGAGAGAGAGGGGAAGGAGAGAGAGAGAGAGAGAGAGAGAGAGAAGGGTAAACAACTTCCCTTAACACCAGAACGAAGCGTAGCGGAACGAGACAGTACACTTATATTACGGAAACGTGACCGAAACTTTGTGAGATAAGCGAAACAGTAAGTTAAAGATGCACACACGCGCACACACACACACACACACACACACACACACACACACACACACACACACACACACACACACACACACACACACACACACACAGACACACATGCACACACACACACACACCCCACACACACACACACACACACACACAACACACACAACACACACAGCCCACACACACACACACACAGAAACACCAAACACACACACACACACACAAATACACACACACAAAAACACAACACAAAACACACACACACACACACACACACACACACACACACACACACACACACACACACACACACACACACACACACACACACACACACACACACACACACACACACACACACACACACACAAAGTTATATAAATTATGTAACAACAAAACGTCTTCTAATATCTTCCTGCATGTAGGTTTTTTTTAGTGTGGATTCTATAATCATAACATTTCTTATTACTTAATACTATAGTGTACACCACCATGTGTATCACGTGTGTGTGTGTGTGTGTGTGTGTGTGTGTGTGTGTGTGTGTGTGTGTGTGTGTGTGTGTGTGTGTGTGTGTGTGTGTGTGTGTGTGTGTATATAAGGGCTGTATGTACACTGGGGGAGGAAGTCAGATGCATACGTAAGGTTAATCCTAAGTAATCCTCTCTTATAGGCAAGGAGGATAAGAGAGAGAGAGAGAGAGAGAGAGAGAGAGAGAGAGAGAGAGAGAGAGAGAGAGAGAGAGAGAGAGAGAGAGAGAGAGAGAGAGAGAGAGAGAGAGAAGAGAGGAGAAGAAAGAGAGGAGAGGGGAGAGAGAGAGAGAGAGAGAGAGAGAGAGAGAGAGAGAGAGAGAGAGAGAGAGAGAGAGAAAAGAGAGAGAGAGAGAGAGAGAGAGAGAGAGAGAGAGAGAGAGAGAGAGGGGGGGGGGGGAGACAATGTAGTGAGCTAAATAACATGTGCATATGGAAGGGGATGTTAAGAAAAGACTAGAGTTGGGAGGGACAAGAGAGAAGAAGACAGACGACAGAAAAACATACCTGAAAAAAATTGGAAGGGAAATAAAGAAGAAAAGAAAGAAGGAAGGAGGAAAGGTACCTGAAAACATTCTCAATATTTTGCCAAGCATTTCAGAAACCATGTTCTAACTTTTCCATATGCAATGCTTGTTGCTTATCTCTCTCACTCAGCCTAATGTTCCCTCAGTTCTTTGTTTACCGTGAGTCAGGCGTGCGGTGTTGGCCTGGTGTGGGCGAGGCTCATGGATGGGTTAGGCTGAACTGTGCTGCCGCGGACTCATTTTGATGGTGGTATTTCTCACCAGTTATAAATTTTATTTCTGGTTCCTGTACTGCTTGAGTGTGGAGTAACGGAAGGTCTGTGTAGGGCAGCGTGACAGGCAGGGTGGTGATTGAGACACATCGCTCAGGCTACATCACAGCGTCCCTAGAAACGGGTTTACACTCAAAGTAGCCAGGACTCCGCTAATCCTTCGTTTTAAATTTGATGAGGATAGCTTTTACTCTTAATTAATACCAACTGTTACACTTAAGAGTAACAATTAAGAGCAAAGATTAACAGTAGACGAGGCTACGCGAGGGCCCACGACTTCGTCACAATGGCTCGCGCCGCCCCAAACATTGATTTAATTAATTTACTTATATGATATTTACTTTCCCTTCCCGCTACCTGAACTGTTTGTTTTTGTTCTCAAACTTTCACGGAAGCCTTTCTGTACAAAACGTTCATAAGGTTAGAGGGAGGGAAGAGTTCCGCCCTCCTCCACGACCACTACTCCAGCCTCCCCTGTGACCCACACAAAGGCTGGGCCAAACAGGGACAATATGCAGATGAAGGTGGCGCAACCATAAATATGGAAAAGAATTACAAAAAGTAAACCTCTTTTGTTAGGCTACGACGAGACCCTCTTTATGGACGGGTTTCCCCTCGACCTGCCCTAATGAGGGCGCCTCGTTCCCCTCACTCCCCTCACTGTACTACACGCTGCATCACAACCTCGTACAGCCAACACTCCCGAAGCTTTTTTTGTGCCCGTGGAAACATTCTACAGATCGGTGCACAAGGTTTTTTGTCAACCCGAAAATGTCACAAGGGCTTTGGTCTCCGATAACGAGTCAGAACACCACCAAGGGTGGCGGCGGAGGAACGCGTGCCTGGCAGCCGTGGCGAATACTGCGGCGCTGGTCAACAACCACTGCTAAAATAAGGGACGGGAAAAAACACCTCAAACATAACAAATATTATTCGAAAACAATGAAAATAAAAAAAAAACGCAATCAACAGAGAACATGAAGTGTTATTGCATGACAAACACTGAAGCTCGTAGTGATACTTCTGTGTGAATGATCAGATCCGTCCCGGCAACGGGGCAGAATTAACCTTTCTTCATTCATCCTTCTTTTTAATCTCCATCCTACGCTTCCCATTCCAAAACCCGTGAAAAGTAAAGCAGCGTCTTAAAAACACTAATCTTTTATAGCGTGTGAATACCCCGGGTTGCCATTCTATACGTCAAGATATAAAGGGAACAGTAAATAGAGGGGAGGGACTACGCTAAATGGCTTGAGTACAGAAAGCGGGAGGAAAGAAAAACAGAGGATGGAAGAAAGGGGTGAAAATGCATTAACCTTAAAGGGGGACTTAGGAAAAAGACTAAAAACACATGTAAATGGCCCCGTTGAGGCTCTAGAGATAAGGGGAGAGGAGATTGTTGAAAAAGGGGAGGAGAGAGAGAGAGAGAGAAGAGAGAGAGAGAGAGAGAGCGAGAGAGAGGAGAGAGAGAGAGAGAGGGGAGAAAAGAGAGAGAGAGAGAAAAAGAAAAGAGGAGAGAGAGAGAGAGGAGAGAGAGAGAGAGAGAGAGAGAGAGAGAGAGAGAGTCTACCTGCCAATCAAGTGAGAAGGGACAATATTAATAAGAAAAAAATACATACTCTGCCAGGGTCGAAGCATACCAAAAACTGAAATTAATATAGAAATTCTATAACTATAACTCACCAGGGAGCGAGAGGGGCGAGGGAGAGTGTGACGCCGAGCACAGTGGCCGTAATGACAACAGTACAACAAACATAATTATCCGAGCGAGCTTATAATATGATAGTTATAGTACTAATATCCGTAGGTGCTTGTAGTGATAGTCGGATATAGTAAATAATGATAACAATACTTACAATGATCAACATAGCATAATATAATAATAATAGTATAAGATTAGTAATTTATGATGTTATGATTATTACCCTAATGATGAACTAACAATAGTATGTGGTGGGTGGTGTTGGGTGGTTGTTGTGGTGGTGTGGTGGTGTGGTTGGTACTGTGGTAGTGATGATATGTGTATTCTATAATGGTATTGATATCGATTTGTATATTTGCTGTTACAACAAAAGGATTAATACAGCTTAGCGTAAGGCATATTATTTTTTTTAATTTGTTTATCATTTGTACATTTGTTGTTAGCACAATTATTACTACATTTTAACCTAATATAAGGAATAAGTCTTCTCTCTCTCTCTCTCTCTCTCTCTCTCTCTCTCTCTCTCTCTTCTCTCGTCCTCTACTCCTCTCTCATCCTCTCTCTCTCTCTCTCTCTCTGGCTCTCTCGTCTTTCTCTCTCTCTCGCTCCCTGTCTCTCTCGCTCTCCTCTCTCTCTTCTCTCTCGTCTCTCTCTCTCGCTTCATCTCTCTCCTCCTCTTTTCTCTACTCTCTCTCTCTCTCTCTCTCTCTCTCTCTCTCTCTCTCTCTCTCTCTCTCTCTCTCTCTCTCTCTCTCTCTCTCTCTCTCTCTCTGAGCGGAGCAAGAGATGTAACACAGTCTTCCCTGTCGTTGTTATAGTAGATAAATATAAGAAGCTGTGAGGGTGTTGGGGACAATGAGACCCTGACAATTACCTGATGAAGCCACAAGCCTACCGACCTTCCTCCTTACAAGAGGCAAAAACCCATAAAGCGCAGCAATCCTCGTCTCACTTCGCCTCCGGGACATCTACCGACCCTCTGCCGGGGCTTACGTATTAAGTCTTCGTTAAGTGGCGTGTTGCCTCGCGCCTCCTGTGACTGGCGACCCCTGTGTCTTTACCCATAACCTTACTTATAGTTTGGATGACCAACGAATTAGATAGTGATGAAGGGTGTGCAGACGGTGACAAGAATACGATACGATCTTTAAGAGACTGTTAGAATACAATTCACAGATGGGATGCGAGTGGTGGGGCCAGGGTAACAGAGATGCCTTGTGTAACCACTTTTTTTTCGCAACATTCGTAGTTATGGCCTGAGGGAGACCCTCTTGTAATTTTTATACAATCCGCCATGCATGCGGTACGCCTTCGCGTGTTTATCAACAGGTGTAATATATGTTGTTTTGTTCTCAGATTCAATGGATTCTGCAAGCAAAAAAACTTAGTGGTTGCAATACGAGTACTGCATTCCTATCCCTGTATGAGATATTGTTGGACTTCAAGCCCAGTTTTCGTGGCGCTGGTCTAAGATTCTGGATGTGTTTTTTTCTTTTCAACGTCGATAGCCGTGTGGCCCTCTCAACTATTTGACAGGGCGCTTATGCCCCGCTGTGTGTTGTTGAACGGTCATCTGTTGTGCTTCATCATAGTTTATTCTATCTCAAAGTCTTGTTAGCCAGTGGTCCCTTGTACCACTTGCCAAACTGGGAGGAGTGCGGGAGCGCATACCCCGGAACCCCGAACCCGAACCCAGCCGGTAGCGTAGTCTGAAGATAACCATACTAACTCGAAGAGAATCCTGCTCTGACCAGTGATGTTACACCGCTATGCTAATTCTGCATATAAACTACTAACAAGTTCCTCTTCGATTCAGCACCAACTTTCATTGATGCTATCAGAACAATTGCCTTAACTAATCGGCGTTGATAATTTCAAAGCAAACCCTTTTATGGAGTGTCCAAGTGTCACGCTTCAGCCCTGTCTTGCCTGTTTCGGTACAAAGCAGCGGACATCGAGCAAGACCAGAGCCACAAGACTCATCTTGGAGGCCCGACTCAACTCCAGCAGATTATTTACATGATCACCGATCTGATCCACCTTTCCAATGCATTCTCGCCCCTGCATTGGAATACACAGTCTCCGGCTTCCACCGGGCGCAGTCGGCCTTTGTCCCAGATATCCACTCACGAGTCGCCTCCCCTCTTGCAAGATCCATCAATTTCTTAAAACAGGGCCTCGGCCTTTTGTGTTCAGCGTCGATGTCGCTCGAATAATTGATAATACTCCGACCTCTGCGTCTCATTGTCCCCGCCACTTGATGTGAAGGAAATGCACTCAAGACAAGAAAAGCGAGGCAATCATCAAGGAGTACGGCTCCGTCCTCCGACTCAGCTCCTTGGATTGACTGTTGCGGTCGATGATCTATTGTTTTGGAAAAAAAAAAACCACCCCCCACCCACCCACCCACCCACCATTCTGTTGATGTAAATAATGAATCCATAATACGAATGAAATCTTCATCTCGATTTTCTGTAATTACTTGTCTCAAGCAAGATTCTGGAGGAGCTTTTTCCTCCCCCGTCTTCCAAGGGCGTGTGAAGGTTGCTGTGGAACTGATTCGGCAAGAACTCGCCACCTCCTCGAGGCCAAGCAAACGAAACTTCACTTAAACTTCTGAGTTTCCTTGTCCCGTCTATCAAGCCGTGAGGGGCTCCCACTCATGCACACGTGACGACTGATAGCGCATAGTAACTACACATAGCACTGTCTGTATTTTCAACCCTACTAACGCGCTCACCAATATGTCACATGCCTTGGCGGCAGACAAGTAAACTCATGTCGTGTTTGTGTTTGTATTGTGACGTAATCTGCGACAGAGCCCGCGTAAGGAAGCGTGGTTAAGCGTAACCGAGGCAGAATACCAGACCCAGTAATAAGGCGACGAAGAGGAAGAGATGTGGTGGGGTGGAGAGTGAGGAGGAGGAGGAGAGAGGAGGCATACAAATGGCATCAAAGAACACAAACACACAGACCCGGTAGGTCATTACAAGACTGTTTGCTTTAACGATACTACACTAACTAGATATAAGAGAGAAATGGGGGGGGGGGGATAGGAAGTAGAAATGCTCCTCACTCACCCACCCATCCCTCCAGCCGAAGCTGGCCGAAAAGAAGTGATACCATGCATTAATAACAAACTGCATGGTATTTTGGAGGAAATTTGAAGCTGAATCTAATTGCTAACTACTACTATTTGTGGGGTAGTTTTATTTCTTGATAGATAGTCATGTAGGGTGGTTTTGTAAATGGTGTGACACATGGGAGGTTCAGGTGGTGCTGCAGCCTTTGCCTGGCGCTTTTTCTGGGGAGGAGGGGAGTAGGAGGATGAGGAAAGAGGAGGAGGAGATGAGGAGCGAATAGGGAGTAGTATGAGTAGGAGGGTAGCGTGGATATTGTCTTTGTTGTGAAGTACGGACCGTCACAAATATCGATTTCATTTCCAGAGAGAGAGAGAGAGAGAGAGAAGAGAGAGAGAGAGAAGAGACAGAGAGAGAGAGAGAAGTAGAGATAGAGAGAGAGGAGATAGGACGAAGAGATGAGATAGAGCAGATAGAGGAGAAGTAGAGAGAGAGAGAAGAGAGAGAAGAGCGAGAGAGAGAGCAGAGAGAGAAGCCATGCGATCCGAGTGTAGGAGCAATAACGCATGTTCACACGGGCCTTCCCTTTTCTCTTTAGTGTCCTGACCTGCGCTCACAACGCGACCCTTCCCTCACCGTGACAAAACACCACAACACACACACACACACACACACACAACACACAACAAACACAGACACAGGCACAGACACAAACCAGACCCAGACACAGACCTAGCCACAGACACAGACACAGACACAGACATCAAGCAGACACGAACCAGACACATACACAGACACAACACCACACACCCACACATACCACACACACACGACACACACACACACACACACACACACACACACACACGTGATCAGGCCGTGGGTAAATGACACACAAACTTGGTCTCTGTATCACCACCACCAACACCACCAACTTATGCACCCCGAGCTTCCCCTAACCCTCCCTCGTGCACTAAAAAAATCCAAAGAAAAACTGAGAGAAAAAAAACAACGAACAAAAAAGTATCATATTCTTTCTGGTCAATTTGTGCTTATATGCCTCTACACATTTTTGGTCATATCTTCTATTCTTTTCTCCCTGTGTTCACTGTTTCCTTCCTCCTCCTCCTGGTCCTCCGATACCCGCATACCCCGCCCTCCATATGCTGACCACCACAGCAGCCCCGCCCCCTTGCTTGCACGCGCTCAAATGCTGCCATGGCGTGAGCGTGCCTGTTATGCCTCTCTCTCTCTCTCTCTCATCTCTCTTTCCTCTCTCTCAGTCGTCTCTCTCTCTCGTCTCTCTCTCTCTGTCTCTCCTCTCTCGTCTCTCTCTCTCTCTCTCTCTCTCTCTCTCTCTCTCTCTCTCTCTCTACAACAATAACAGGCTTGTAAGTTTGTGTGTGTAGTTTAGGTATACTTTTGTTTTTCTTTCTTACTTTTTTCGTTTGGATTGCAATGTTGGTCGGTCTTTCTGGTTCTTTTTCTGTTGTCTTTTGTTTGTTTGCTTGTCAGTCTCCATAAAGGTTCTTTCTTTCTTTTCTTTTTAAACCTTTCATCCTTTCTTTTTTTCTTTTGATTGTTTTACGTGTCTGTCTCCATACCTGTCGTCATCTCTCTCTCTCTCTCCTCTCCTCTCCTTTCTTCTCCTAACTCTCTCTCTCCTCTCATCCCTCCTCTCAATACTCTCTCCTCTTGCTCTCTCTCTCTCTTCATCTCGTCTCTCTCTCTCTACTACTCGCTCCTCTCTCTCTCTCTCGCTCTCCGCTCGTTTTATTTGTAAATTCGAGCCGGTTTCAGTGATTCATTAAATATTTCTTTCTTCACTCTTATGTTTTCTAACATCAATATGCATTTTTGTATAAATGTTTTTCTGTGTTCGTTTTAACTTTGAATTTATCTGTTTTCTTCTTGTCATTCTTCTCCCTCTCTTTAATAAATTAAGTGTCTTTTTGTTGCAATATTTTCTTTGCAGGCAAGGCACTTCGTGCCTTCCGTCGCTGGTCGTTTGTCGTTTTGTCTGCTTTGGGTAAAATTGTTCCTCGGGCTTCGCTTCCCTAACAACTTTTAGTGTCATTCCCACAAGATTTAGTACCCGCAGTTTTACTTAACTCACTTTCTCACCTAATTCATTTCTTCTCTCTCTCGTCTCCTCGGATCTCTCTCCTCCTCTCGTCGTTCTCTTATCTCTTCTCTCATCTCTCTCTCTCTCATCTCTCTCTCTCTCGCCTCTCTCTCTCTCTCTCTCTAAGTGTCTGATTTTTCATCATTTCTCCATAATTAAGCGTATATCTGACTTTTTATTCATATATTTTAGTTTATTGGTTGTTTTATCTTTACCCTCGTTCTTTGACACACACAACAAACAACAAACACAAACGAACAACAACAAACAACAACAAACAATCATAACAACAACACAAACACACACAAAACACACACACACACACACCCCAAACACACACACGACAACACACACACACACACACACACACACACACCACACTACACACTACGAACACCACACACCACAAACATAAAACTTTTCTCTGTTATCTTTTTTGTCCCATTAATTTTCAAGTAGTTTGTTTTCTCTCTCTCTGTTTCTTCCTACTTTTTGTCTTCAACTGCTTAGTTGTCTTCAGTTTCGTCTTCCTGCTTCTCCTCCTCTTCCACCTCACTATTTCTTCTTTACATACTTATTTCGTCTCCTTTATGTGCCACTTTTTCAACTTTCTTCCTTCTTTCCTCCTCCTTCTACCTCTAGAGTTGCCATTCTCTCTCTTTCAATTCTAACATAGCCAAATCCTATCCTTTTCTTCTCTCTTTTCACAGCCTCCTCTCGCCCTTTCCCCTTTCCACCCCTCACAGACGCATTTTCCGCTCTCTCTCTCTCTCTCTCTCGTCTCCTCTCGTCTCGTGTCTCTCGTTCTTCCTCCTCTCCTCTCCTCTCATCTCCCTCTCCTGCTCCTCTCTCTCTCGTCGCTCTCTCTCATCTCTCTCTCTCTCTCTCTCTCTCTCCTCATCGTCTCCTCTCTCTCTCCTCCTCTCTCTCTCTCTCTCTCTCTCTCTGTCTCTTCCTCTCTCTCTCTCTCTCTCTCTCTGTCTCTCTCTCTCTCCCTCTCTCTCTCAGTGCCCAGGGAGGGGAACAATAACAACACAGCTATCTTTAAAACAGAGAAATAGCAATGCAAACTCCAAACAAACAACTTGCAAATACAAAATAAACAAACAAATGGAAAGCATATTACAAGATCCTTCACATATATTTTCCACACACAGATCCGCCACCACCACCACCACCATCACCACCACCACCACCACCACTATCACCACCACTATCACGACCACCACCACCACCACCACTATCACCACTACTACCACTATCCACTTACTCTGTACCTACCACAATCTCTGATCATTACCACCACTACATCCAACAGCTTACCACAACCACTATTCGTTTTACCTACATCTACTGCTACGTATCTCTCTTTTTAGGAACACTATAATATACTTCATCATGTCTACCTCCACATTCCACCTCCTGTATGAACACTTCCACTTGTTCTGAAGGATCACTTCCACCAGCGTCCTCCCCCTTCTCTTCCTCAGACTCACATTTCATATTGCAATTGTTGCCTATACCATCAATATAATTATATAAGAGGAAGAGAAAGGAGTATGGAAGAACAAGGAAAAAAATCCGTAAATCCCTAAAAATCGCAGTCTCCATCTCTTCCTCGTCCTGTTCTTTTACTTTCTCCTCCTCCTCCTCCTCCTTCACCTCCTCCTCCTCCTCCTCCTCCTCCTCCTCCTCCTCCTCCTCCCCTCTCCTCCTCCTTCACCTCCTCCTCCTCCTACCCTCCTTCACCTGCTCACCGCCAGATATTCGTCAGTATCACTGAGAGTGGGTCACACAAAAGATACATTTATTAGCTGAAATAGCCATTCCAGCTAGAGACTTCCTAAATTGTCCGCACGCATAAGAGCAGGTGGAGGTGTTCATTCTTTATATTAAAGAATTTGCAAGCATCGCAATCGATACGTAAGAATAAGATTCATTATGACTCATCTACGCAAAGATTACTAAACGGTAAATTGCTAACTATTGGGACATATATCCGTCCTCCCAAATCTATCGGAATTAGTTGCCTCCTGTATTACGCGATAACGTCATTTGTGAACAATAATACGATACAATTTTTGTGGAGATTTTAACCTACCTCATATAAACTGGAATAATAATTCTGCTGATAGAAAGGTATGCGATTGCTTGATAGGGGTGAACGAAGTATATTTAAATCAGGTGGTCCGTGAGCCTACAAGGGATAATAGTATCCTAGATTTAGTTTCATTTACCGACATTGATCTGATTGATTACTGCGATATAGGTGAACATTTGGAAAAACAGTGATACAGGCTAATCAGATGCGGCATAAATTGCAATGTAGACATCACAGAAAATGGGTTTATTAGTCCCAAATTATAATAAAGCAGATTTCACGAAGATCGCAGGGTACTAAGCGAAGTTGAATGGATTGACCTACTAAATGGTAAAAAACGCCAAAAAACATGTGTAATGTATTCACTAATAAACTCCAATCGGTGGTGGAAAAACATGTTCCCATGGTAAGAAAACGTTTGAAAACATAAACCAGACCCAGTTGGATGAATAATGAGATCCAACAATCATTCCCAGAAAGCGCCGACCGTATAAAGTTACAAACGATCAAATGCAGACTGCGATTCTAGGGGAATACAATGACGTCAAACGTCGCTGCAAAGAATAATTAAGTCTAAAAAGCGCGAGTATGAAGAAAAAATTGCAAAGGAATCCAAATCAAACCCGAAAAGGTTCTTTCAATACGTTCAAAGAAAGAAAAACGTCAAAACAAGTATTGGACCACTGAAAGATAATAAAATACTTGGTAAATGATAATAAGAGTATGGCTTTCGTACTCAATGAATACTTTAATCCCGGTATTTATTAAAGAAGACGAAACTCCATTACCAGAACCAGTAAACATGTATGCAGGACTCGAAAGGGATAGACTGGTAATAGGAGAGATAACAGTAGACGAAATATCAAAGTATTTGCTGAAATTTGACCCAGCAAAATCCGTGGGGGGGGACGAAATCTCGCCGCGACTACTTCGCGAATGTCACAGTCAACTTCGTTTCCCATTAAAGATTTTTTTCAATAAATCGCTATGTGAAAAAAATGTTCCTAGTATGTGGAAATTAGCTAATGTTACACCGATTTTCAAGAAAGGGAGTAAGAGCCTCGCAAGTAATTATCGCCCAATAGTCTAACGTCCGTGATTGTTAAACTATTTGAGAAATTTTGGGGGATAAAATAGTGTCTTTCTCGATGAAAAAATAAATTTACTAAACTCCCAGCATGGATTTCGAAATAAGAGATCCTGCTTAACAAACCTACTCGATTTTTTAATGTCATTTATTCAAACTGGGACGCTAAAATTCCCTCGGATGTAATTACCTTGATTTTCAGAAAGCCTTCAATACAGTTCCACATAAGCGACTGTTGCCCAAAGCTAAGGGGCACATGGCATAGGAGAGCAATTATGTTCATGGATTGGCGATTGGCTTTCAAATCGAAAACCCAACGGGTAGTAATAAATGGTGAGGCATCTGATTGGTTAGATGTCACTAGTGGGGTGCTCAGGCTCGGTCTTGGGTCCTACTCTTTTTCTGATATATATCAACGATCTGGACTGCGACTTGTATCTAAAATATCAAAATTTTCAGATGACACCAAATAGGCGGTAAAGCATATACTAGAGAAAACTGCGAACTCATACAAAGTGATCTCGACAAACTATCAGATTGGAGTGATAATGGCTATTAAAATTCAATTCCGATAAAAAGTAAAGTAATGCATATAGGCAATGAAACCTCAAATATAACTAATCAAAGCAAAATAAATCGTTAACTGAAAATACAGCAGGAAAAAAGGGTCTAGGTGTCATCATCAGTAATGATCTGAAAACAGTTCGCATTGCCTAGCTGCCAGTAAAAAGGCAAATATGATGTTGGGCTTTATTAACGTAAAATTTGAACATAAAACTCCGAAAGTAATGACACAATTATACACGTCCTTTGGGTTTGGCCGCCTTTGGGAAAATGCCCTTCAATTCTGGTCGCCCTGTTTCGTAAAAGATCAAGCCAAATTGGAATCAGTGCAAAGAAGAGCAACCAAACAAAATTCCATCTCTGCGAAATTCATCATATGAAGAGAGACTGCGGAAACTTAATATGTTTTCCTTAAAGGATCGTAGAATCCGTGGGGACTTTATAGAAACCTTTAAGATCCTAAAAGGTTTTGATGTCATTAATCAAAAGGGACCTATTCGAGCTTTCAACTCAAGTGACAACAAGAAATAATGGTTTAAAAAATAAACGGTCAACGTTGCATCACCGATCTCCCTAAAAATTATTTCAATGGTTTGAGTCGTTGATCGATGGAACAAGTTACCAGAAATGTTGTCGGAGCAACACAATAACTACATTTAAAACAGACTTGACGCGCACTGTAAGTAAATGGTATTTATAGTGCGAATTGTATCTAGTCCCCCGTATCGATTAGTTGTAGTGGTAGTGGTAGTTGTAGTTAGTATTTTTCATATCCATCATCTGCACTATGAAACTTCCATGTTCCTATCCTCTTTAGGACCCTGGTACATTTTCCAACTGTTTTTTTTACAAGTAGTTGATAGTTAGTAGTAAAGTAGTTCAGCAGTACCCTCGCATGGACCAATAGGTCTCCTGGTGTCTGTTACTCCTATGTAATCCTATGTAATCCTCCTCGAAGGGTGAGGGAGCACAGAGATTCAAGTGGGGACAAGAGAGTTTAGAAAACTGTTTTTACTCCAGTGAACAGAGAGAGAGAGAGAGAGGAGAAAAGGGGGAGGGGAGAGGAGAGAGAGAGGAGAGAGAGAGAGAGAGAGAGAGGAAAGAGGAGAGGAGAGAGAGAGAGAGAGAGGGGAGAGAGAGAGAGAAAAGAGAGAGGAGAAGCGAGAGGAGGACGAGAAGAGAAAAAGAGAGAGAGAAAAAGACAGGAGAGGAGAGAGAAGAGGGAGGAGAGGAAAGAGAGGGGGAGAGAGGAGAGAGGAGAGGGAGAGAAAAGGAGGGGAAAAGAGAGAGAGAGAAGAGAGAGGAGAGGGGAGAGAGAGGGAAAAGGGAGAGAGAGAGAGGGGAGAGGGGAGAGAGAGAGAGAGAGAGGAGAGAGACGAGAGAGGGGAGAGAGAGAGAGGGGGAGAGAGAGAGAGAGAAGAGAGAGAGAGAGAGAGAAGGGGAGGAGAGAGAGAGAGAGAGCGTTACAACGTCAAAAAATAGGTAATATAAAGCATAAATTACAGGGAAAATATAAAGGATACGAAAACAGGGTTTCAAAGGGGGAGGAGAGGGATAAGTAAAGAAACTACAAACAAACGACTCACAACAAGGGGGAAGAAGGCGCATGAAGCTTGACAAGATAATGAAGGGCACGGTTACATGAGCAAAGAGGGGAAAGGTGCGAGAAAAACACATGACGACAAAAACAATATAAAACAACGATGGTTTTTCTATTTAAGACAATAACCACCGTAAACCCAAACCCCAAATAGAAAATATACTAACCAAATTACCACCATACTACTATATACTACTACTACTATCTACTATCTATACTACTACTAAACTATACTAAAATACTACACAACACATACTACTAAAAACAAATATAGAAACCACTACACAATAATATACTACCACACCACACTACTACACAATAACTACACCACAATACTACTACACCATACACTAACACTATACAACACTACACATACTACACAATTAAACAAACATACAAAACTACTACACTACCACCACATACTACATACCTACTACCAATACTATAAACTACTACNTCCCTTCCCCCCTTCTCTCTCTTTCTTCCCCCTCCCCCCCTTTCTCTCCTCTTTTTCTCCTTTTCTCACAAAAAAACAGGCTTTAAGTTTTTTGGTGTAGTTTAGGTATATTTTTTTTTTTTCTTTTTTACTTTTTTTCGTTTGGATTGAATGTTGGTCGGTCTTTTCTTTTTCTTTTTTGTTGTCTTTGTTGTTTGTTTGTCAGTTCCAAAAGGTTCTTTCTTTTTTTTCTTTTTAAACCTTTTACCTTTCTTTTTTTTTTTGATTGTTTTACTGTCTGCCCCCAAACGGGGTGTCATTCCTTTCCCTCTTCTCCTTTTCCTCCCTCTCTCTCTCTCTCTCTCTCCTTTCCTCTCTTCTCTCTCTCTCTCTCTCTTCTTCTCTCTCTCCCTCTCTCCAGTTTTTTTGAAAAATTCGACCCGGTTCAGTGATTCTTTTAAAATTTCTTTTCTTCACTTTTATTTTTTTTAAACACAAATATCCCCCATTTTTGTTAAATGTTTTCGTGTGTTTTTTTACTTTGAATTTATCTGTTTTTTTCTTTGTCATTCCTTCCCCCTCTTTTTAAAAAAATTAAGGTCTTTTTCGTTCAAATTTTTTCTTTTTTTCCCTTTCCTTGTGCCTTCCGTCTGCTTTCGTTTGTCTTTGTCTTTTTAAAAATTTGTCCTGGGGGCTTGCCCTACAATTTTAGTGTCTTCCCACAAGATTTAAGACCGCCGTTTATTTAATCACTTCCCCCCTAATTTTTTTCTTCCCCTCTCTTTTCTCTTTTCTTTTCTCTCTCTCCTCTCTCCTCTCTCTCTCTCTCTCTTCCCCCCTCTCTCTCTCTCTCTTCTTCCTAACGTGTCTTTTTCTCTTCCAAAATTTTAAGCGTATTTACTTTTTTTTCTTATTATTATTTGATTGTTGTTATTTTTCCCCTCGTTCTTTGACACACACAAACAAAAAAAAAACAAACAAACAAAAACAAACAAAACAAAAAAAAACAATCAAACAAACAAAAAACAAACACAACACAAACCACACACAACACAAAACCCACAACCACACACCAAAAACAACACACACAAAACACAACAAAAAAATAAAACTTTTCTTTTATCTTTTTTCATTATTTTCAAGGTGTTTTTTTTCTCTCTTTTTTTCTTCAACATTTGTTTTCACTGTATTTGTCTTCATTTTCCCTTTCCCCTTTGCTCCTCCTTTTTCCACCTCCTATTTCTTTTACAATTTATTTCGCCTTTATTCCTTTTAAAACTTTTTTTCCTTCTTTCCCCTCCTTTCCTCTTGGGTTTCCCCACTTTCTCTTTCTTTCAATTCTAACATGACCATCCTTTTCTTTCTCTCTTTTCACAAGCCTCTCCCCCTTTCCCCCCTTTTTCCTCCATCACAGCGCATTTTCCTCCCTCTTTTCCCCCTCTCTCTCTCTCTCTCTCTCTTCTCTTCTCTCTCTCTCTCCTCTCTCCCCCCTTTCTTCTCTCTCTCTCCCTCTCTCCCCCCCCCCCCAAGTCCCCAGGGAGGGGAACAATAACAACACAGCTATCTTTAAAACAGAGAAATAGCAATGCAAACTCCAAACAAACAACTTGCAAATACAAAATAAAAAAAAAAAAAATGGAAAGATATTACAAGTCCTTCACTATTTTTTCCACAACAGATCCGCCAACCACCCACCACCTCACCACACAACCCCACCACTTCACCACCATATCACGACCACCACCACCACCCCACTTCACCACTACTACCACACCCATTTCTGTACCTACCACAATTCTGTCTTACCACCACTACACCAAAAAGCTTCCCACAACCCCTATTCTTTTTACCTACATCTATGTACGTATCTCTCTTTTTGGGAACACTATAATATACTTCATCTGTCTACCCCCACATTCCACCCCCTGATGAACACTTCCATTTTTCTAAAGGGACACTTCCCCGCGTCCTCCCCCTTTTCTTCCTCAGACTCAAATTTCATTTGAAATTGTTGCCTTAACCAAATTAATTTTAAGAGGAAGAGAAAGGGATGGAAGAAAAAGGGAAAAAAAAACCCGAAAATCCCTAAAAATCGCAGTTCCATCTCTTCCGTCCGTTTTTTACTTACCTCCCCTCCTCCCCCCTTCACCCCTCCTCCTCCTCCTCCCCCCCTTCCCCCCTCCTCCTCTCCCCCCCCTCCTTCCTCCCTCCTTCCCCTTAAACGCCAGAATCGTCAGTATCACTGAGATTTGGGGGTCAAACCAAAAGATAAACTTTTTTTTTTGCTGAAATAGCCACCCAGGTTTAAGACATTCCTAAATTGTCGCAGCATAAAGAGGTGGAGGGTCTTTCTTTTATTAAAAAAAATTTGAAAAGCAATAAATCGATAAAGAAATAAAGATCATAGTCAGTCTAGCAAAGATTAAGCAAAAAGGTAAAGAAAACTTTGGGAAAATATATGCCCCAAATCTAAGGGAAGTAGATTCCCTCCTGTATGGGGGGATAAAGTCTTTTGTAAACAATAATAACGTTTACAATTTTTTTGGGGAGATTTTAACCTACCTCATTTTTAAAAATGGAAAAAATTCTGCTGTAGGGGGGGGATGCGATTGCTTGATAGGTGAACGAAGTATATTTAAATCAGGGGCCCGTGAGCCTACAAGGGAAATTATCCTGTTTTTATTTTTTAACACCGACATTGATCTGATTGATTACTGCGATTAGGTGAACTTTTGGCAAACAGTGATCACAGGCAATCAGATGCGGATAAATTGCAATGTAGACCACAGAAAAGGGTTTATTAGTCCAAAATTATAATAAAGCAGTTTTCACGAAAATCAGCAGGGTACTAAGCGAAGTTGAAAGGATTGACCACTAAATGGTAATAAACGCCCAAAACAGTTAATGATTCCTAATAAAAAATCCCAAACGGGGGTGGAAAAACATTTTTCCCCTGGGAAGAAAACGTTTTAAAACATAAACAGAAACCCGTTTGGGGAATAATGAGATCCAACAAATCTTGGCAGAAAGCGCCCACGTTAAAGTTTACAAACGTCAAATGCAGACGCGTTTTTAGAGAATACAATGACGAAAAAGTCGCTGCAAAGACTAATTTAAATCAAAAAGCGCGAATGAAGAAAAAAAATTTCAAAGGAACCAAATCAAACCCCCAAAAAAGGTTCTTTCAATCGTTGAAAATAAGAAAAAAAGTCAAAACAAGTATTTGGGCCACGAAAGAAATAATAAAATCTTGGTAAATATAATAAGAGTATGGGGGTTCGTACTAAAGAAACTTTAAAAGCGGTATTTATTAAAGAAGACGAAAATCCAAACCAGAACCAGTAAAATGTGCAGGACTCGAAAGGGGAAGACGGTAATAGGAGAGAAACAGTAGACGAAATATCAAAGTATTTTTGGAAATTTACCCCGCAAAATCCCTGGGGGTGGAGAAAATCTCCCCCGGGCTACTTCGCGAAGTCACGTCAACTTTCGCTCCCTAAAGATTATTTTCAATAAATCGCATGTGAAAAAAAAGTTCCTAGTATGTGGGAAAAT
>JACEEZ010018849.1:49508-72008 GCA_016584305.1 Chionoecetes opilio | reverse complement strand
GAAGCGCCCATGTGTGACAGATAAACTAATTTGTTTTCGAATGCATCCAAATTACTGTCAGCAAACCTTCACCACGACCTGCTTCTCTCTCTCTCTCTCTCTCTCTCTCTCTCTCTCTCTCTCTCTCTCTCTCTCTCTCTCTCTCTCTCTCTCTCTCTCTCTCTCTCTCTCTCTCTCTCTCTCTCTGTCGTAATCGCAAAAGCAGGAAATAAATAAAGACAAAAGGACGCATGTCAATATCTATGCTTTTTCCCACTCCTCTTCATGCTGCTCCTCCTCCTCCTCCCACTCCTCTTCCTGCTCTTCCTCCTCCTCCTCCCACTCCTCTTCCTGCTGCTCCTCCTCCTCCTCCCACTCCTCTTCCTGCTGCTCCTCCTCCTCCTCCCACTCCTCTTCCTGCTCTTCCTCCTCCTTCTCCTCCTCCTCTTCCTCCTCCTCACACTCCTCCTCCTCTATTCTTACCTTCCAACATTCATTTTTCTTGTTACCATAGTTTCCAATAATGCGATACTAAAAATTTCGTCCACCTCTTCTTCGCATTACCATTTATACTACCTTCATATTGTTACGGGAATGCATTAACGATACATATCCTTCCCATATACTTAGGTTCCCTTTTTTTCTTATGTACAGCAGCATCAGTGAGCCCCTGAGGAAGACACAAGACTGTTGGTGTCTTTGGGTGAGGTGGGACTCGAGGCAGAGGAGGAAGGGGCGGTAATTGTCACAGCAGCAATGCACAACGCAGCGTGTGATCTCTTTATTGACTGTCCCTTCTCTTGCCTTCCATGTTTCTTATTTTGATTGTTAATTCTCCTATTTTTTATTCTTTTTTTTTATGATTTAAGCTAGGTGATGTTAGTGTTGTTTGTTGGTAAACTTGTAGTGTGTGTGTGCGTTGTGTGTTCACCTAGTTGTATTTTACAGGGCCTGAGCTGCACTCGTATGGCCCCGTCTCCGTATCAACTTTTTTTTTTTTTTATCATTCATCCCGTGTTGGCCGAAGCCACCACCCCGAGAGGCGGGTCACAAACCCCCGGCTAACACCCGGTACCCATTCACTGCTGGGTGGACAGGGGCTCGGGTTTTAAGAAGACCGCCCGACTGTCTTCGCTCCGCCCGGGGATCGAACCCGGGACTTCTCGGTTGTGAGCCAAGCGTGCTAACCGCTACACTACGGAGTACCCCGATACTATACTACAAGTGCTTGTGGGCCCTTCGGACCCATGTATTGATGTTTGTAGGAGTAGTATATATTAGACAACATGTGATTGCAAACTCCAATCGTGTTGTTGCTGTCGTTGGTCACTGGTCAAAGTGCCTCGGGTTAGACCACGTTCCGTGTGATTCCAACCCTTTGTGTTCCAACATACACACTCACACACGCACACAAACGGTAAGTCCATGAGTCTACTGAGTTTGTGGAATGGGGTAAGACGTTACCGCAGAGTTTTTCCTGTAATCTAAAACTCCTAAAAGTTTTTAGCCCAAAACCCCCCCTTCAAAATGATTCAATCGACATGGGACCAAGCCACTTACACCTATGATTTATTTGCGATTTTTTGAGCCTACTCTCATCAAAATTGAATTTACAGTTTCGGCTACCCAAAACAGACAGACAGACAGACAGACACACTATATACTACTACTCCTATAGTATATTAGATAGATAGATTCGTGTGTGTGTGTGTGTGTGTGTGTGTGTGTGTGTGTGTGTGTGTGTGTGTGTGTGTGTGTGTGTGTGTGTGTGTGTACATTAGCCTGCGTGCCGGCCGTAACACAAAATCAATGATAATAAAGAGAGTAATGGTTTGTGAAGCGATAGACAGGAAAAGAAAACTATTTGGGGGAGAATTTTACGTGAGGTGGGAGGAGACAGGCATGGCTCGTTATCGGCTCCTAAATATGGAGGAAACACACTCACTGTGTGTGTGTGTGTGTGTGTGTGTGTCATTCACTCATGGTCTTGTTCATGCGAGTCAAACTCGCGATCGCCAGTTTCACTCTCCTGGTGCAAATTTGGAGCTCATTATTACCGATCTTTGGGTAATGCTGGGACCTCACACACCACCAGAGGTGGGCATCGTAATTTTTTTTCCAATTCCGCAATCGCAATTCCGCAATTCCGACCTGCACCAGTCCGCAATCGCAATTCCGCAATTTTTTTCAGATAGGCCTTTTCGCAATCACAATTCCGCAATTCCGCAATTCCGAAAACTAATGTTGACACCTACAATTAAAACAAAACACCTACAATTAAAACAGAAAATGTCTATAGACTCTTAAACACCTACAATAAAAAAAAAAAATGTCTCAAGACTTTTTATTAGTGTTTATTTTTAATACTTCTGTATTCCTATTGTTTCTGTTTATTCTTGTTACTTGTCATTCACAATTAAGTCTTTGTCTCTTTTAGTGTTTTTCTTTACTTTTACACTTCACAGTCTACTGGCTAGTAATCACTAGGTGACTAGGGTATCTATATGAAAGAGGGTAACGCCATTCATGGGCCCTATGTTAAACGCTACTGGGCGCCATCTTAGCGCCAGGGCCTCTTCGTTCACCCAAGACCGGGGAAGTTCTCAAGGCATGACCCCGCAGTATATCATGTTATACATGTATAAAAGATATACTGTCATCTTCGGAAATGTTTGTTCTATAAGGTTATCACATAAAACACAGTAAAACACATTAAATAAAGGCAATTATGAGACTCTGAAGAAATATGCATGAACTTAAAATTCACTTAAACGCATCGTCATGTAAAACTTTGTGGGACAACATATTACATGGAAGATATCAATAGAAGCAGAATTGTATTAGCTTTCCATTGATATGTTTCGTTTTCTGATAAATGTAGTAATACCTTGCAAAAATAAGCGTTAACTAAATAAATCGCCGCGCAGGCCGCTCTCTGTGATGACTGTGTTCACAAATAATCAAATATATATTGGATATATATCGCCTTTTATTCAGCCTTTATAACAATTTTACTATGTTTTAACTTTTAACTAGTAAATTAAAGGATAATTTATAGTTTCACCCAACCAACGATTTCCTGATGCGCCTTATATATATAACTAGCCGCAAAGCCGCCCTCCGGGCGGACTTTTTGGCTAGCTCCTGCGGAGGGCTATTGGTGGGCCTTCGGCCCAACACCTGTGTTTGGTTGGCCTGTGGCCCACCAAACACGGACTCTCCAGATAGCCCCTTCTAACTTTCCTGAAATTATGGATGTAGAAATGTATGTATTCCCTCCACCCATTCACTCACCCATTACCCATCATCCCCCACCCATTACCCATCACCCCCCACCCATTCACTCACCCTTTACCCATCACCACACACCCATTCACTCACCCATTACCCATCACCCCCCACCTATTCCCTCACCCATCACCCATCACCCCCAACCCATCACCCCCCACCCATTCAATCACCCATCACCCCACACCCATTACCCATCACCCCACCCATTCACTCACCCATTACCCATCACCCTACATCAAGGTTTCCTCAATTCTCGCAACCCACTTTTTTTTTCACAATTCTCGCTAATAGGCGGCTAAAAAAAAGAAAAAAAAAAGTGATCGGATCATCTCATAAGTGGGCTTAAAACCTTCCCTGGTCGACCTGGTTCCAAAAATGTGCCATATGAGGTGATTGCGCCACGGGGGGAGGAACCTATACCACACACACACATACACACACACACAGACAGACAGACAGACAGACACACTTTCGCTTTTATTATTATAGATTTTAACCACACACCCATTCACTCACCCATTACCCATCACCCCCCACCTATTCCCTCACCCATCACCCATCACCCCCCACCCATTCACTCACCCATTCATTACCCATCACCCTACATCAAGGTTTCCTCAATTCTCGCAACCCACTTTTTTTTCACAATTCTCGCTAATAGGCTGCTAAAAAAAAGAAGAAAAAAAAGTGATCGGAACATCTCGTAAGTGGGCTTAAAACCTTCCCCTGTCGACCTAGTTCCAAAATGTGCCATATGTGGATTGGGCCACGGGGGGCGAGAACCTATACCCACACACAACACACACCACACACACCAACAACAAAGACAGAAACTTTCGGCTTATATTATTACTAGCCGCAAAGCCGCCCTCCGGGCGGACTTTTTGGCTAGCTCCTGCGGAGGGCTATTGGTGGGCCTTCGGCCCACCAACCACAGACTCTCCAGATAGCCCCTTCTAACTTTCCCGAAATCATGGATGCAGAAATGTATGTATTAACGCCATACCATTTCACATCACCCCCAACCCATTCACTCACCCATACCCTCAACCCCCCACCCATTCATCACCCATTACCCATCACCCCCCACCCATTCACTCACCCATTACCCATCACCCCCCACCCATTCACTCACCCATTACCCATCACCCCCCACCCATTCACTCACCCATTACCCATCACCACACACCCATTCACTCACCCATTACCCATCACCCCTCACTTATTCCTTCACCCATCACCCATCACCCCCAACCCATTCACTCACCCATCACCCCCCACCCATTCACTCACCCATCACCCCACACCCATTACCCATCACCCCACCCATTCACTCACCCATTACCCATCACCCTACATCAAGGCTTCCTCAGTTCTCGCAACCCACTTCTTTTTTCACAATTCTCGCTAATAGGCTGGTAAAAAAAGAAAAAAAAAGTGATCGGATCATCCTATAAGTGGGCTTAAAACCTTCCCCTGGTCGACCCGGTTCCAAAACTGTGCCATATGATGGGATTACGCCACGGGGGGCGGAACCTATACCACACACACACACACACACACACACACACACACACATACACCACACACACACACACACACACACACACACACACACACACACAGACAGACACACTTTCGCTTATATTATTATAGATAGATAAGGCACATCAGAAAATCGTTGGTTGGGTGAAACTATAAATTGACCAAATTAAATTTACTAAATACTCAGTAGATAAGGAATAACTTACTTGTCCAAGTGACTCAAGTTAGCTGGAAGCTTCTCTCCATCTGTTTCCTGGCCCTGCCTGCTCTCACGCTCAGTGCTCTGGCTGAGGGGCTGAGTGCTGGGGAGATCATCCTGAGCCTCCAAGTCAATTCTGACACAATCCCCACTTCTAACACTATCAGTATCCAGTGTATCCACACTCATACTCCTACTTCTAGGCGACGGAGATGGCGACAAAAACTTGTCCATTCTGCTTAAATTTGCTAATTTTCAGAAGCAAAAATAGACTTAATAAACGGTGTTTAGTAATTAAACGGCTATTTTTGCTTCTGTCTAATTTGTAATTTCAGTAATTTCAAATTTGTCTTATATTTTGCAGATTGTGCTCATATAATTAGCGTTTACTAAACGCTAATTATATGAGCACAATCTGCAAAATATACGACAAATTTGAAATTACTGAAATTACAAATTAGACAGAAGCAAAAATAGCCGTTTATTTACTAAACGCCGTTTATTAAGCCTATTGTTATCCTATATATAAGTTAATAAACCCGTTTATTAACCACAATAAACACTGGTTAGTGGTTACTAACCACTAACCACTGCCAGTAACCAGTGTCTATTGTCTAATTTGTACAATCTTAGTACTTCACTAACACAACAACAGTATATGTAGGATAAATCAGTAATCACACACACGGCCAGCGTAGTGAGCGTACACGCTCTCAATCCCAAGTCCCAGAACGCACTGACTGAGTGAGTGACTGTGCTACACTAGCTACAACACTAGCTAGCGATGCTTGGACGATGCTTGCTTGGTCTTGGTACGAAGACCGTTTTTTCTCGCAATTGAAAACTTATTGGTTTCTGCGACAAAAACACAAGAAGCTTGGTAGGGGCCGAAATACTAATCAGACCAAAACATTGCAAACAATATCACAAAGCAGTATAACACACATTTCAGCAAGTGTTATTGGAGTGGTCTTCGTAATCCAAGACGGTGCTTGGACGACAAAAACAAGGCTCATTGGCAGTTGGCAGTGTCGTCTCCACCATATTTGGTGGGAACTTATGTTCGCACGGGCACTTGCCATTTTGAAGGTGGTGATCGTCACAATTATTGCGATTGCGTTTCAAAATTTTGGCGGTCCGCAACCCGCAATTCCGCATTTTTTTCAGGCATCCGTAATTGCGCAATTCCGCAACCGAATTACCCATTCCGCAAGTTATTGCGATTGCGCTTTAAAATTTTTGCGGTCCGCAATTCGCAATTCCGCAATTTTTTCAGGCATCTGTAATTGCGCAATTCCGCAACCGAATTACCATTCCGCAAGTTGCGGAATTGCGGAATTGCGGACTAAAATTGCGGAATGCCCACCTCTGCACACCACACCCCCCCCTCCCCTTGCTCAAAGGAGACAGTAACCGCCCGAATTTTTCATTTGAAAAATTCCTCGGTATGAGCGGAGCCGGGGATCTGGATTTTTTGAACGCCGGACCACAGAATGGTGCCGGGCGCCCTAACCAACTGAGCCGTGCAGACGGTGTGTGTGTGTGTGTGTGTGTGTGTGTGTGTGTGTGTGTGTGTGTGTGTGTGTGTGTGTGTGTGTGTGTGTGTGTGTGTGTGTGTGTGTGTGTGTGTGTGTGTGTGTGTGTGTGTGTGTGTGTGTGTGTGCGTGTATGTGTGTGTTTTTGTGTGTGTTTGTATGTGTGTGTGTCGCACAAAAAAAATACCAAATGGAAATGCCATACATAACGTCAATATGATGCATGTATGTATGTATGTATGCATCGTCGAGGCGTGAGGGTCGGCGTTCATGTGTTAAATTTGAGTCAGCGCTGAAGAACGTGCCCCGTTTTCTTTAGGAAGTTTCTGCCTTTACGTCATGTTTGTTTCCTTGTTATCCTATTTGTTTTCCCTCCTTTACTGTTGCTTTAGTTATTGTTGCTGTTATCTATTTCGTATCATATTGTTATTGTTATTGTTCTTGTTCTTATTATTGTTATGCTGTCCCGGTAGAGCGGTGGTTTGAGAGGTCGGTTCACTGTCAATGTCCGCGGTTCGACGCGGTTAACCAAGAGATCTTTATTCGGGGGCTTGGCAGCCTCCTGCGCCAAAGCCCTGTTCGTATACACACGTACAGAATGGGAGAGTTTACTTGCGTTAGAAAAATATAAATAGCTGGAAAAATAATATAAGCATATGAATATATAAATTTAAAAAATCTTACTGAGAGTATTTTGTTGATTGTCATTTTCTCCCCTAACAATATAAGAAATAAAAAGTAACGTTTTTTTCTATACATCCCAAAACGTCTTCCTCTAACCCTTCCTCCGTCTCCTTGGCACGAGTTCAAGTCACAGGAAGGCAGAAAGACACAACATAACGCATGCATGTACAGTTTTCTATCAGTAGTGATACATAAGTGGCGAGGCTGGTTCACTTTTGCATTAGTTATGTGAGTAGAATATGAAAGCAGGAAATCCTTTTAGGGTGGGGCAGGGAAGGATCGAGAGAGATCAAATATGCAGTAGAAATAGATATAAATTGGACACCACTGCAAATTATGAAATGTTGAATATTAATAAATTGTCACTTAAAGAAGGTAGGACGATGAGACGCACAACCTTTGAATAAACTATGTTCAGGGAATAAGTTATATGAGTGTGGCACCACTGTGTGTGTGTGTGTGTGTGTGTGTGTGTGTGTGTGTGTGTGTGTGTGTGTGTGTGTGTGTGTGTGTGTGTGTGTGTGTGTCGGGGGAGGGGGTGAGTGTATGTTGAGCTCTGCTTCTCTGCCTTGGTCAGTCTGCATATTTGTTTGTCTGTCTGTGACTCGAGACAGGAGTGACATGCATACGATATGTAAATGAAAAGAACATTTTATGCAACTTTATGATTAGTCTTATCGTATTTTTGCTCTCTCTCTCTCTCTCTCTCTCTCTCTCTCTCTCTCTCTCTCTCTCTCTCTCTCTCTCTCTCTCTCTCTCTCTCTCTCTCTCTCTCTCTCTCTCTCTCTCTCTCTCTCTCTCTCTCTCTCTCTCTCTCTCTCTCTCTCTCTCTCTGCTTCTCTTCTCCGCATCTTCTTTGTAAATCTCATCTCTATTATTATTTTTTCATTCTATATTTTCCTCCTCCTTTCATCCTCGCATTTGTATCCTAGCGCTTCGTGTCCTGGTGGAACGCCGACGTGAGTTTCGACAGGGGATAATGCTTGCAGCCTATGTTGATCTCAAGAAGGCGTTTGACTCAGTGCATCGTGAGTCACTCTGGGATCTTCTGCGACTTCGAGGGATTCCTGCAAGGACTATTGGTTTGATAACTGGTCTGTATTCTGGGACTGAGAGTGCTGTGAAGTGTGGGGCAGGTGTATCCAGCTTCTTTCCTGTGAATACAGGAGTGAGGCAAGGGTGCGTCCTTGCCCCATCACTTTTCAACGCTTGTATGGACTGGGTATTGGACAAGGTTGTAGATCAAAGTGATTGTGGAGCATCCGTCGGCAACACCAAGATCACTGATCTTGTTTTTGCCGATGATGCAGTAATCTTTGCTGAGTCGCTGGAGGTCCTGGTGATGGCTCTCGAGGCGCTGCACGAGGAGGCAAAGCCTTTGGGACTTGAGGTCTCCTGGCTCAAGACCAAGGTCCAGGTATTTGGAGACTTACTAGATGAAGCAGTACAGTCTGTTCATGCGTGTGGCGAGGACATTGAGATCTTGGAAAGTTTTACATACCTTGGTAGCGCAGTCCATAATGACGGCGGGTCACGTCAAGAAGTCTTACGGCGGATTGGCATAGCCCACGGTGTTATGGACTCGCTCAGCGGGAGTACTTGGCGTTGTCGGTACCTGTGCAGGAGGACAAAGATCCGGATCTTCAAGTCGCTTGTATCTTACTCTATGGGTGTGAGCACAGGACACTGAAAATAGTGACTTAAAGAGACCCAATCAATGCCTTTGGTTAAAAGGGTCTTCGCAGAATCATGGGGTATCGGGGGATGATTACGTGTCAAATCACAGCGAGGCACCGGGAGACTGAAATCGAGGACCTATTACCTGCATAGTCCGTCAGCGCCAACTTCGGCTTCGGCTCTCGGCATGTGGCACGCTACCCTGAACCGATCCTTCCAATCGGGTTGTATCTGTGTAAGAGAACAATCCGGCGTGGAGGAGGCCAAGCGGTGGCGCACCAAAGGCTCCGTGGCTGGGGCAAGTTGATGTCTTGTTCGGGGAGGAGCTGCTGGTATGGGAAAGGAGCCTGCATGGGAAAACTCGCGCGTGGTGACCCCGGAGTGGCGTCGTAGGGGGGCGAGGCGACGCGCCCCCGGCGTATGCCCCCAATGATTGATTGATCGATATGTTTCCTCCTCCCTTCACCTCGCATGTGTTATTATTTTCATGATTTTCCTTCATTTTCAGTCTCCTCATAGGAACTTTTTCTTATTGTATTCATTTCTATCTTTCTCTTTCCTTCTCTTCTTTGTTTCCTTTGTTTCTTCCTTACAAAGTTCGTTGCATTTCAAGAAACCAGTCATCATCTAGTATACATTTTCTAACATCACTTGCATGTGTGTGTGTGGTGTGTTGTGTGTGTGTGTGTGTATGTGTGTTGTGTGGTGTGTGTGCTGTGTGTGTGATGTGTGTGTGTGTGTGTGGTGTGTGTGTTGTGGTGTGTGTGTGGTGTTTGTGTGTGTGTATGTGAGTGTGGTGTGTGTGTGCGTTGTGTGCGGCTGTCGGTGTGTAGTGGTGGGTATGTGTGGTGTGTGTGCGTGTGTGTGTGCTTGTGTGTGTGTGTGTGTGTGTGTGTGTTGTGTGTGGTTTGTTGTGTGTGGTGTGTGTGGATGTATGTATGTGTGTGGGGAGGTGATGCCAGTCAGAATGTAAATTACATAGTTATGATGAACCTCGTGTAATTATGCATGACAAGTGATCGTGTGTAAGTGCATTAATAACAACACCACAGCAATAATTATATATGATACTACTACTACTACTACTACTATACTACTTATACTACTATATTAATAATAACAATAATCAAAAGTGACTAATAATAACATAAGGTTAATTTACATAGCAGTCACGGACCTAAAAACTATAAATTGGGGAACTAACGTTTATCTTGCTGATATTATTATTACTGCCTCTAACGTAATTATAATGCTATAAAAAAAGGAAATAGGAATATTAAAATGTATAGAGAACAAAGATGTTTGACGAGGGAGGGAAATAATGATATGAAAATGCACGCCATACAATGGAGGAACAGGACGATTCCACACTCTTACTAATGTTCTCCCAGCAACTCAACCTTTCAAACACTAATAAAAGAGAAGTGAATAATCGCCGGGCATAATGGTGGCAGCGGTGGGATACAAACACTCAACTCCATTAGTTATATATATAACAAATAAAATAGCATGGTAATTAGAAGCACATGTGGAGAAACTGTTACAATGAAACGGTAACAAAGGAAAAAAAACTAACAAGTGTGTTTGTGAGGGAAATGCTCTGGTGGCGCGAGTAGCATCTACAAGCTTCACTGACAGGGATTAGCCCAATTGCCGATCCTATTTGCTCCCAAACAAGCACCTACAAGCACTTCACTTCTTCTACATGTTGAAGCAGAGGTAGGTTGGCAAGATGTCATCACCATTGTTTCCCACTATCACTCGTAGAATTCGTCCGTAGTTGCTGCGCAATAATTAAGCTGTTAAGCCGTCATCTCGGCAACTTCTGACAGTCACCTCCTGTGCTGAGATGGAAGACCCTGATCTGTCCGTGAAGTCAGGACTGGTGCAACATCAACGGCTTGGCTCCCTGTACGTCACTGTGAGTTGGGATGACGGCCTCCGTATTCAGCTGTGACTCGTCGCCGCATCACAGGTCCTTAAGTGATCGCCCACACCCCGTGATGGTGCGCGAGCCAGAGGAACAGCCGCTATGATGATTCGCATCTACTCATTTCAGACTATAATCAGTCACAATTAGTAAAGTTCTGCAAGGATCACGTGAACTTTACGAGGACGACGTTGCCACGAGGGACACCAAGTTCTCAACAAAACACAAGCCTCATGAGTTTTTCCAATTTAGGAGATAAACAGAGTAATCTCTGTAACATTTCTCCAGGAATTAAGCAGTGAGAAAATCTCACTCAGCTCTACAATTCAATACATTTAAATAACTAATATTTTTTAATCAAATCAGTTAGGATTTTCATTGAATATCCTTAGTTGACTGTGTCTGTTAATGATGTTAATAATAACCGAGGGAAACAACAGTGGATCTACAATGATCAATAAGCTTCCCTAAAGTTTACAAAAAAAGCAGCGGCGGCGAGAGAGGCGTTACGTGGCTGCGTTTGAAAACCAATAGAAACTGACCAAGGAATATTTGTGGATCACTTCGTATTACAAAAATTAATGAGAATCTACGAACTTTTCAATGCTACAATAAACCCAGTACCACAACAAAAGCTTCGAATATGAGGCTATTGGATGGGCAGGTGTGCGTGTGAAACGTCTCTGATGTCATTATGGACTGAGTGATGGAAGTTTTATGGATGGGGGTGGACATGATGTTTTCCAGTCGCTGGGACAAAATGTTCCGGGAGTTAGGCGTAATGATGGAAAAGGACAGGAGTAGCCGAGTTTTGGGGTCAAATTGATTGTACCATTTTGACAGGGCAGATCAATGGTGTGGTGGATCTATTTGCTTCAATCTATATATTCTAGTGAAATATCAGGGCGGGGACAGTGGGGGTTGGTGGGGGGAGAGAGTGGATAGGCTGGGAGAGAAGAGTAGGGTCAAGAGGAGGCGGGGGGGGAGGGATAGTGACTGTTAATATCACAAGCCGCTAGTTCAGGGGTTAAGTGTGAGGTGCAGGGGAGACGTGTAGCGTGGTTTATGTGACCAGAGATTTAATCTTGGAGCACTGAGAACCACTGCTGCGTTGTTGGCCAGCCTGAGGTGGGCTTGTAGTTTGTCTGGGTGGTAGATTGGCCTTGGCGACCTTAATAATCTCTATGACTATGTTCCGGGCCTCTCCTAAATCCCTGTAGAAAGCCGTGCGCCTCTGGCAGACGAGTCATTCTGTGATGCTGGGGGGGCGCTATCCACCGGGGTCCATGCACTGATGGGCTCTTGATAAAGAAGTGGATGGAAGGCTTGGGTGGTCGTACCTTGCTGCACCATTTACTGTGGACGTCTCGCCTATGAGTCACCTTAGTGCATGGGTGTTGCAAAGCAACGAGAGATCTCCCGGATGTATGTATGTATGAAGTGGTGTATGTATGTATTATGTTTGAATATATGTAAGCACGGGCGCTAGGGGTGTGTTCAAAATCTTAATATATTTCGATCTATATGTACTGACAGAAACACTGGAAACACAGGATTGAATAAAAAGAAATGATGGACCGGTTTGCGTTGGTTAAAAAAAAATCGTTGTTCAATCTCTCGGTTGCGCCTATCCCCTGAACGCAGATGGTGGAACACTCGTGCTGATTGGCTAAAGACACAAGCGTGATCCCGTGACATCATCAAATGGCCAAAAAACGCGGCTTTATGTGCACCGAATTAATTAAAGTAGCCTAAATAAATTAAAATAATTTTGGAGTGATGAGGAGTGCAATGACACCCCAACACACACACGACACACACACACACATACACACACACACAACACACATATTGTCGGTCATTACTATTCCCCTTGAAACAAAGGGGATCGTGGTGTGTGCGGTGAGTGGGTCCCAGCTCAAAAAAAAAATTCAATGAAGGTTTACAACTTCGGATCGCGTGTCCAGCGCATGATCAAGCCATGGTGTGAATTACACACACATGAAAACCTATTTGTTTTGATGAAATGAATCTGGATTGTTGTCCTAGGAGAGAGGAGAGAGATGAGAGAGAGAGAGAGAGAGAAGGGGAGGAGAGAGAGAGGGAGAGAGAGGAGTGAGACGAGAAGAGGATGAAGAGGAGAGAGAGACGGAGAGAGAGAAGAGAGAGAGAGAGAGATGAGGTAGAGGAGAGGAGAGATGAGAGAGAGAGAGAGAGAGAGAGAGAGAGGTGAGAGTTTTTGAGAGAGACGAGAGAGAGAGAGGAGGGGAGAGAGGATGAGAGAGACGAGCCGCGGAGAGAGAAGAGATGAGAATTGATGGAGAGGAGAGAGAAGGAGAGAGAGAGAAGAGAGAGAGATATCACTGCAGTTCACACAGTAACAACAGCTGGCAAAAGCAGCTTCTGAGGTCGGTTACCCTTAGAATGAAACCAATCCGGGAAATGGCTCTCACGTCCAAACATACTGACAGTCAATCAATGTTGTATACTTTCATGTTTTTCCTTTGAACGCGCTAAACATCTTTGCATCCCACGACTCGCGCTGCCAGGTTATTGCAATCACTTGTCATGGCCGCTTGAAAAAGATTCCACGAGGCGACTTGCAAATACGGCTTCGATCATACACCTTAAGGCCTCGACACACAATAAGGCAGTCGGACATAAGCTCCCTATACCTGTCGTTCAAGCGTCCAAAGCGACCCCGCATCTAGAGCCAAACAGTTTAAACTTATTTTAGGACATTTGGAAACCTTTCCAGTTATTTTTCAAAGTCTCGCTCGATCAAATCCAATCAAAGGTTCGCTTGTAATGTTTGTTTATTTTGTCTCTACCTGCCTACATTTGCGTCCGTAGAATTTTTTTTTAATTTGAAAGTCGTCGGCAGCCACCCAATGCCGTGCACATTCTAATTCGGTATACTTCAGCGAGGGAAAGGCGGCGGCCAGAAACTGCATAACGTTTTCGAATTGTAATCTTCTTATATATTTTCATGCCAATGATTGTGAGCGGAAGCTATATTCAATATTTCGTCTGCCGTTGCTCGTGCCTTCACCGTGTAGGGGGGGAGGGGGGGGAGCTGCCGTGCTCGTGCCTTCACCAGTGGTATGGGGGGGGGGAGGCTGCCGGCTCGTGCCTTCACCTGTGTTATGGGGGGGCGGGGAGTGCCGGGCTCGATGCCTTCACCAGTGTATGGGGGGGGGGGGAGCTGCCGTGTGCTAGTGCCTTCACCAGTGTATGTGTGGGGGGGAGAAGCTGCCGTTGTGCTCGTGCCTTCACCAGGTAGGGGGGGGGAGCTGCCGTGCTCGTGCCTTTCACAGTGCCCATGGGGGGGAGAGAGCTGCGTGCTCGTGCCATTCACCAGGTATGGGGGGGGACGGAGCTGCCGTGCCTCGTGCCTTCACCAGTGTATGGGGGGGAGGGGGGAAGCTGCCGTGCCCGTTGCCTTCACCGTGTATGTGGGGGGAGCTGCCGTGCTCGTGCCTCACCAGTGATGGCGGGGGGGAATTCGAGAGCTGCCGTGCTCGTGCCTTCACCAGTGTATGGGAGGGGGGAGATGCCGTGCTCGTGCCTTCACCAGTGTATGGGGGGGGGAGGGAGCTGCGTGCTCGTGCCTTCACCAGTGTATGGTGGGGGGGAGGGAGCTGCCGTGCTCGTGCCTTCACCAGTGTATGGGGGGGGGGAGAGCTTCCGTGCTCGCGGCCCTTCACCAGTGTATTGGGGGGGGGGAGAGCTGCCGTGTCGTGCCTCACCTGTGTTGGGGGGGGGGAGGGAGCTGCCGTGCTCGTGCCTTCACCAGTGTTGGGGGGGGGGAGAGAGAGCTGCCGTGCTCGTGCCTTTCACCAGTGTATGGGGGGGGAGAGAGAGCTGCCGTGCTGTGCTTCACCAGTGTTATGAGGGGGGGCTGGGGGGGGAGAGAGCTGTCCGTGCTCCGTGCCTTCAACAGTGTATGGGGGGGGGGGAGCAGGAGCTGCAGTGCTCGTGCCTTAACCCAGTGTATGGGGGGGGAGGGAGCTGCCGATGCTCGTGGCCTTCACCAGTGTATGGGGGGGGGAGAGAGCTGCGTGTCGTGCCTTAACCAGTGTATGGGGGGGGGGGGAGCGCCGTGCTCGTAGCACCTTCAACCAGTGTATGGGGGGGGGAGGGAGGTGCGTGCTCGTGCCGTCACCCAGTTTATGGGGGGGGGAGCAAGCTTGCCGTGCCCTACGTTGACCTTCACCAGTGTTAGGGGGGGGGGGGGGGGGCGGGAGCTGCCGCTCGTGCCTCACCAGTGTATGGGGGGGGGGGGGGAGCTGCCGTGCTTCGTGCCTTCACCAGTGTATGGGGGGGCGGAGCTCCGTGCTGTGCCTTCACCAGTGTATGGGGGGGGGGAGCTGCCGTGCTCGTGCCTTCACCAGTGTATGGGGGGGGGTTGGGGGGGGGGGGGGGGGGGAAAAGAGGAGCTGCCTTGCTCGTTGCCTCACCAGTGTAGGGGGGGGGGGGAGCGGCCGTTGCTCGTGCCCTTCACCAGTGTATGGGGGGGGGGGAAGCTGCCGTGCTAGTGGCCTTCACCAGTGTATGGGGGGGGAGGAGCTGCCGTGCTCGTTTGCCTTCACCAAGTGTATGGGGGGGGGGAGGGAGCTGCGTGCTCGTGCCTTCACCGTGTAATGGGGGGGGGGGGGCTGCCGTGCTAGTGCCTTCACAAGTGTTATGGGGGGGGGGGGAGCTGCCGGTTGGCTCGTGCCTCACCAGTGTATGGGGGGGGGGGGGGAGGGAGCTGCCGTGCTCGTGCATTAACCAGTGTATGGGGGGGGGAGAGAGCTAGCCTGCTAGTGCCTTCACCAGTGTATGGGGGGTGGGGGGGGGGGGGGGAGACTGCGTGCTCGTGGCCTTTCACACAGTGTATGGAGGGGGGGGGGGAAGAGCTGCCGTGCTCGTGCCTTCCCCAGTGTATTGGGGGGGGGGAGCTGACGTGGCTCTTGCCTTAACCAGTGTATGGGTGGGGGGGGGAGGGAGCTGCCGGCTTGTGACTTCACCAAGTGTATGAGGGGGTGGGGGGAGGGAGCTGCCGTTGCTCGGGCCGTCACCAGTGTATGGGGGGGGGTGGGGGGGGGGGAGGGGAGCTGCCGTGCTCGTCGCCTTCACCAGTGTATGGGGGGGGGGGGAGCTGCCGTGCTCGTGCTTCACCAGTGATATGGGGGGGGAGGAGGTCTGCGTGCTCGTGCCTTCACCAGTGTATGGGGGGGGGGGGAGCTGCGTGCTCGTGCTTCCACTTGTGTATGGGGAGGGGGGAGGGAGCTGCCGTGCTAGTGCCCTTCACCAGTGTATGGTGGGGGGAGGGAGCTGCCGATTGCTCGTGCCTTGACCCCCCTAGTGTATGGGGGGGGCGGGGAGCTGCCGTGCCTCGTGCCTTCACAGTGATGGGGGGGAGGGGAGGAGAGCTAGTTGGTAGTGCCTACCAGTGTATGGGGGGGGGAGATGAGAGGAGAGTAGAGCTGCGTGCTCGTGCCTTCACCAGTGTACGGGCTGGGGGTGGGGAGCTGCGCGTGCTCGTTGCCGCCTTCACCAGTGTATGGGGGGGAGGGAGAGAGCTGCAGTGCTCGTGCCTTCACCAGTGTATGGGGGGGGAGGGAGCTGCCGTGCTCGTGCCTTCACCAAAGTGTAGGGGGGGGGAGAGAGAGGCTGGCCGTGCTTCGTGCCTTCACCAGTGTATGGGGGGGAGGGAATGAGAGGGTGCGCCGTGCTCGTGCCTTCACCAGTGTATGGGGGGGGAGGAAGCGAGCTGCCGTGCTCGTGCCTTCACCAGTGATGGGGGGGGGAGAGAAGCTGCCGTGTCGTGCCTTCACCATTGTATGGGGGGGGGGGGAAGGAGGAGAGCTGCCTGCTCGTGCCTTCACCAGCTGTATGGGGGGTGGAGGGAGCTGCCGTGCTCGTGCTTCACCAGTGTATGGGGGGGGGGGATTTTCAGAGAGCTGCAGTGCAGTGCCTTCCACCCCCCCAAAGGTTGTATGGGGGGGGAGAGAGAGCTGCCGTGCTCGTGCCTCACCAGTGTAGGGGGGGGGGCGATGAGAGAAGAACGGCCGCGTGCTCGTGCCTTCACCAGTGTATGGGGGGGGGGGGGTGGGAGCTGCGTTGCTCGGCCTTCACCAGTGATGGGGGGGGGGGTGAGCTGCCGTGCTCGGCATTCACCAGTGTATGGGGGGTAGAGAGCTGCCGTGCTCGTGCCTTCACCAGTGTATGGGGGGGCAGAGAGAGCTGCCGTGCTCGGCCTCACAGTGTTATGGGGGGGGGGAGAGAGAGCTGCCGTGTGTGCCTTCACAGTGTATGGGGGGGGGAGAGAGCTGCCGTGCTCGTAGCCTTCACCAGTGTATGGGGGGGCGGAGAGAGGCGAGAGAGAGGAGGAAGAGCTGCGTGCCGTGCCTTCAACAGTGTATGGGGGGGGGAGAGAAAGAGTGCCGTGCTCGTGCCTTTCACCAAGGTAGGTGTGGGGGGGGGGGGGGAGCTTGCCGTCTGGTCGTGCCTTCACCAGTGTTATGGCGGGGGGGGGAGCTGCCGTGCTGTGCCCACCAGTGTATGGGGAGGGGAGGGAGAGGAGCTGCCGTGTCGTGCCTCTCACCAGTGTATGGGGGGGGGGGAGGGGAGCTGCCGTTGTCGTGCCGTCACCCCGTGTATGGGGGGGGGAAGCTGCGTGCTCGTGCCTTCACCAAGTGTATGGGGGGGGGGAGCTGCCGTGCTCGTGCCTTCACCAGTTGTATGGGGGGGGGGGGAAAGAGACTGCCGTGCTCGGCCTTAACCAGGTATGGGGGGGGGGGGGAGCTGCCGTTGCTCGTTGCCTTCACCAGTTGTATGGGGGGGGAGGAGCGGGGGCCGTTGCTCGTGACTCAACCAGTGTATGGGGGGGGGAGGGAGGAGAGAGAGAGCTGCCTGTGCTCGTGCACTCACACAGTGTATGGTGGGTGGGAAGGAGCTGCCTGCTAGTTGCCTCATCAGTGTATGGGGGGGGGAAGTGAGAGAGCTGCCGTGCTCGTGCCTTACCAGTGTATGGGGGGGGGGGGGGAGCAGCTGCCGTGCCGTGCCTTCACCAGTGTATGGGGGGGGGGGAAGCTGCCTGTGCTCGTGCCTTCACCAGTGTATGGGGGGGGGGGGGGGGGAGCCGCCGTGCTCGGCCTTCCACCAGTGTATGGGGGGGGGGAGAGAGACTGCGTGCTCGTGCCTTTCACCAGTGTACTTCACCAGTGCTATGGGGGGGGGGGGAGCTGCGTAGCTCGTGATTTCACCAGGGTATGGGGGGGGGGGAGAGAGTGCCCGTGCCCCCTCGTGCCTTCACCACCGTAGTATGGGGGGTGGGAGCGCCGTGCCTCGTGCCTTCACCAGTGTATGGGGCGGCGGGGAGGGAGCTGCGTGCTCGTGGCCTTCACAGTGTTGGGGGGGGAGAGGGTAGCTGCCGTGCTCGTGCCTTCACCGTGATGGGGGGGGGGTGGGGTGGCAGCGCGGTGCTCGTGCCTTCACCATTGTATGGGGGGGGGGGGGAGCTGCCGGCTCGTGCCTTCACCAGTGTATGGGGGGGAGGGAGCTGCCGTGCTCGTGCCTTTTCAACAGTGTATGGGGGGGGGAGGGAGCTGCGTGCTCGTGCCTTCAACTGTGTATGGGGGGGGGGAGGGAGCTGCCTGCTCGTGACCTTAACAGGTATGGGGGGGCGAGGGAGGGAGCTGCCGTGCTCGTGCCCTTCACCAGTGTATGGGGGGGGGAGGGAGCTGCCGTGATTCGTGCCTTAACCAATGATGGGGGGGCGGGGATGAGAGAGACTGCCGTGCTCGTGGCATTCACCAGTGTATGGTGGGGGGGAGAGAGCTGCCGTGCTCGTGCCTTCACCAGGTATGGGGGGGGGGGAAGCTGCCGTGCTCGTGCCTCACCATGTGTATGGGGGGGAGGGAGAGAGCTGCCGTGCTACGCTCAGCTGCACCAGTGTATGGGGGGGGGAGGGAGCTGCCGTGCTCGTGCCTTTCACCCAGTGTGATGGGGGGGGAGAGAGGGAGAGAGAGCTGCCGTGGCTCGTGCCATTCACCAGTGTATGGGGGGGAGGGAGCTGCGTTTGGCTTAGGCTTCACCAGTGTATGGGGGGGGGGAGGGGAGCTGGCGTGCTCGTGCCTTCACCTGTGTATGGGGGGGGGGAGGAGCTGCCGTGCTCGTGCCTTCACCCAGTGTACTGGGGGGGGGGAGCTTGCCCGGTGCTCGTGCCTTCACCAGTGTATGGGGGGGGGGGGGGAGCTGCCGTGCTCGTGCCTTCACCATGTATGGGGGCTGGAGGGAGCTGCCCGTGCTCGTGCCTTCAACCAGTTGGAGGGGGGGGGAGAGAGCTGCCGTGCTCGTGCCTTCCACCAGTGTATGGGAGGGGGGAATGAGAGCTGCCGTGCTCGTGCCTTCACCAGTGTATGGGGGGGGGAAGGGAGCTGCCGTGCTCGTGCCTTCACCAGTGTATGGGTGGGGGCAGGAGAGAGCTGCCGGCTCGTGCCTTCACAAGTGTATGGGGGGGGGATGAGAGATCTGCCGTGCTCGTGCCTTCACCCAGTGTATGGGGGGGGGAGAGAGAGAGCTGGCCGTAGCTCGTTGCCGTTTCAAAGGTATGGGTGGGGGGGGGGGGGAGCTGCGTTCTCGTGCCTTCACCAGTGTATGGGGGGGGGGGGGGGAGCTGCAGTGCTCGTGCCTTTCACCAGTATGGGGGAGGGAGAGCTGCCTTGCTCGTAGCCTTCCCAGTGTATGGGGGGGAGAGAGAGCGCCGTGCTCGTGCCTGGTGTTTCACCAGTGTATGGGGGGGGGAGAGAGAGCTGACGAGAGAGCTGCCGGTCGTGCCTTCACCAGTGTTATGGGGGGGGGAGAGAGCTGCCGTGCTGTGCCCTTCACAGTGTATGGGGGGGGGGGAGAGAGCTGCCGTGCTCGTGCCTTCACCAGTGTATGGGGGGGGGGAGAGAGAGCTGTTGTGCTCGGCCTTCACCAGTGTATGGCGGGGGGGGGGAGCTGCCGCGTCTCGTGCCTTCACCAGTGTATATTTATGGGGGGGGGGAGGCTGCCGTGCTCGTGCCTTCACAGTGTTGGGGGGGGGAGCGAGAAGCGCCCGTTGCTCGTGCTCACCAGTGTATGGGGGGGGGAGCTGCCGTGCTCGTGCCTTCCACCAGGGTTATGGGGGGGGGGGGGGGGGAGCTTGCCGCTTGCTCGTGCCTTCACCAGTGTATGGGGGGGGAGGGAGCGGCCGTTGCTCGTGCCTTCACCAGTGTATGGGGGGGGGGAGCGCCGGCCGTGCCTTCACCAGTGATGGGGGAGGAGGGAGCTGCCGTGATCGTGCCTTCACCAGTGTATGGGGGGGGGGGGGAGACTGCCGTTGCTCGTGCCTTCACCAGTGTAGGGGGGGGAGGTGAAGCTGCCGAGCTCGTGCCTTCACAAGTTGTATGGGGGGGGGGGAGCTGCCGTGCTCGTGCCTTCACCAGTGTATGGGGGGGGGAGCTGCCGTGCTCGTGCCTGCACCAGTGTATGGGGGGTGGGAGATGCCGTGCTCGTGCATCACCAGTGTATGGGGGGGGAGCTGCCGTGTAGGTGCCTTCACCAGTGTAGGGGGGGGAAGCGCCGTGCTCGTGCCTCAACCAGGTATGGGGGGGGGGAAGCTGCCGTGCTCGTGCCTGCACCAGTGTATGGGGGGGTGGAGATGCCTTGTGCTCATGCCTTCAAACAGGTAGGGCTATGGGGGAGGAGGGAGCTGCCTGGGCTCGTGCCTTCACCAGTGTATGGGGGGGGAGGGAGAGAGCTGCCCGTGCTCGTGCCTTCACCAGTGTATGGGGGGGGAGGGAGCTGCGTGCTAGTGCCTTCACCAGGTTATGGGGGGGGGAGAGAGAGCTGCCGTGCTCGTGCCTTCACCAGTGTATGGGGGGGGGGGAGCTGCGTGCTCGTGGGCCTTCACCAGTGTATGGGGGTGGGGGGAGAGGGGGGGACGGCTTTTACCGTGCTCGTGCCTTCACCAGGGTATGGGGGGGGGAGGAGAGCTGCGTGCTCGGGCCTTCACCAGTGCATGGGGGGGGGAGGGAGGATGCCGCTCGTGCCTTCACCAGGTATGAGGGGGAGGGCAGGAGAGCTGCCTGTGCTCGTGCCTCAACAGTGTATGGGGGGGGTGAGGGAGCTGCCATGCTCGTGCCTTCCACAGTGTATGGGGTGGGGGGGAGCTGCCGTTGCTCGTGCCTTCACCAGTGTATGGGGAGGGGAGGGAGAGCTGCCGTGCCAGTGCCTTTCAGCCAGGGTATGGGGGGGGGAGAGAAGCTGCAGTTCGTTCCTTCACCAGTGTATGGGGGGAGAGAGAGCTGCCGTGCTCGTGGCCTTCACCCAGTGTAGGGGGGGGGAGGGAGGAGAGCTGCCGTGCTCGTGCCTTCACCAGTGCTATGGGGGGGGGGGGAGGGAGAGAGAGAGAGAGAGAGAGAGAGAGAGAAGAGAAGAGAGAGGAGAGGAGAGAGACGAGAGAGAGAGGAGAGAGAGGAGGAGAGAGAAGGAGGGAGAGGAGACGGAGAGAGAGTTTGAGAGAGCGAGAGAGGAGGAGAGGAGAGAGAGAGAGAGAGAGGAAGGAGAAGAGGGAAGAAGAGAAGGAGAGGGAGGAGAGAGTGGATGAGGATGAGACGAGTGAGAGAGAGATGAGGAGTTGAGAGAGAGAGAGAGAGAGAGAGAGAGAGAGAGAGAGAAACATCCGTATATTCCAATGTTAAAGGGAGATATCACCATTACCACCAATTACGTACAATAAAAGCATGGCAAAAAAGGGAAAACTGGAGTACCAATACGTTAGTCATAAAATTTATGATGAGGGTAATGAAATGGAACAAAATTCACAATTCAATAGCAGCAGCGACAAGACCTAATAATTAAAGCAAACAAGAATGATACTGATTTTACCACTACGACAACTACTACTACTACTTATACAAAACTATACAGTAACTATCAACTATTACGACGACCGACAATGATTACCACTAATCGACAACTAGGACGACTACGACAACTATTACCAGAGACAACTAGTACGACTGACACAAACGCGTATCGACGACTCACAACAGTACTACGACGACAACTAGTACGTACAACTATTACTAACTACTACAACTATTACCACTACTACAACTATTACTAGCACTACAAGTATTACTATACTACAACTATACTACTGACGACAATTATTACACTACTACAAATATTACTACTACGACAACGATTACTACTACTACAACTCTACCACTACACAACTATTTATACTACTACAACTATTACTACTACTACAACTATTACCACTACTACAACTATTACCACTACTACAACTATTACTACTACTACAACTATTACTACTACTACAACTATTACTACTACTACAGCTATTACCACTACTACAACTATTACCACTACTACAACTATTACTACTACTACAACTATTACCACTACTACAACTATTACTACTACTACAACTATTACTACTTCTACAACTATTACCACTACTACAACTATTACCACTAATAACAAACTATTACCTCATTATTACGCTGCCTGTGCTCCCAACCCTTTTATATATGTCTACCTCATAACTTTCTCTCTCCACTCTCTCTCTCTCCTCTCTCGCTCCCTCCTTCTACTCTCTCTTCTCTCTTTCTCTCTCT
>JACEEZ010018849.1:44508-47008 GCA_016584305.1 Chionoecetes opilio | reverse complement strand
TGTTCGGCTACTTATGATCACATTAAATTTCTAAGTACACTTCCTGAATCTGCACACTTTTCTGACTATAACGGTATAGGATGCGTCCCAGTGTGAAAATATCTAGAGGGTCAAAATAGTCATTTGATCTTTGTTTTGCTTACATAACAGCCGCCGCGTCGCCCTCTCGTGGAGCAAGCGACGGTCGAACGTTTTCTGCGGGGGTACAGCAAGAGAAAAGTAACCGCTTGCAAGCGAAATTTCTCTTGCTCCCCCGCAGAAAATGTCTTTAGTTAGTGTCATGCTTTGCAAACATGCTTGGACCTGGAACATATATATAGGAACATATATATATATATATATAATATATATAATATATATATATATATATATATATATATATATATATTATATATATATATATAACATAACATACAGGTACTCCGTGGTGTAGTGGTTAGCACGCTCGGCTCACAACCGAGAAGTCCCGGGTTCGATCCCCGGGCGGAGCGAAGAGAGATGGGTGGTCTTGCTTAAAACCCGAGCCCCTGTCCACCCAGCAGTGAATGGGTACCAGGTGTTAGCCGGGGGTTTGTGACCCCCCTCCCAGGGTGGTGGCTTCGGCCAACACTAACCTGCAGCGGTAGATCACTATGGCTCTGAGGAATTGTATATCCTCTAAACAAACAAACAAAAAACTATATGAAATTGGCAAATTTATTTAGGAGAAATAGAATTGCTACATGGAAAATACAATGAAATAATCACAATAATCACATTTTAATCATTGATTATTATGAAGAAAAATATGATTATGATTTGATTATGATTAAAGCTGCAGCTTCATATTTGATTATGATTATACCTGTTGCTTAACTTTTTATTATTATTTGATTATGATTATGTAATCACAGCCTTCGATTATGATTTTTTAGATTAATAATCATAATTATGCCCATGTCTGGTGTGTGTGTGTGTGTGTGTGGTGTGTGTGTGTGTGTGTGTGTGTGTGTGTGTGTGTGTGTGTGTGTGTGTGTGTGTGTGTGTGTGTTGTGTGTGGTGTGTGTGTAGTAGTAGTAGTAGTAGTTAGTAGTAGTAGTAGTAGTAGTAGTAGTAGTAGTAGTAGTAGTAGTAGTAGTAGTAGTAAAAGTTGTAGTAGTAGTAGTAGTAAAAGTTGTAGTAGTAATATAAGTACTATAATTGTTGTGGTAGTAGTGGTAGTAATGGAAAATATGACGAGTAGTAGTAGTGGTAGTAGTAAAAATTAAACACTACTACTATCACCACTACAACTAAATATGAATAATAATTAAAACTAATACTGACATTAACAAAAATAATAACACTAACACTGAAGACAATAACAGAAGCAGCAGCAGCAGCAGCAGGAGCAGCAGCAGCAGCAGCAGCAGCAGCAGCAGCAGCAGCAGCAGCAGCAGCAGCAGCAGCAGCAGTAACAATACAAAGAGAAGCTCATAATAATCATCATCACACACACGTAAAACAGGATCCCCTCGCGCCTACGCCTCCTGCGCCGCCTTCACTAATACTAACAAATGCTAAACTATGATTTATATGCCAATACGAAATAGGGGCGACGCCTACTTAACTCTTTGAAGTGAGGGAGGGGAAGGGGGGGACAGAGGGAGGGGAAGGGGAGAACTAGAGGGAGGGGAAGGGGGAACTAGAGGGAGGGGAAGGGAGAACTAGAGGATGGACAAGAAGGGAGGGAGGAGGGGAAAAGAAGTAAAGGTGATGGAAAGAAGGAATAAGGAAAGATTTGAGGGAAATGATGGGAAGTTAACAAAACGTAGAAGCAAGAAAGAGGTAAAAATCTGGATTACAAAGGGAGAAATTCTTGCCTAAGGATGATAAAAACTTGTCTCCCTTCCTTTTTTCCCTTTCCTTTCTCTCCATGGTCTCCTTTCTTTACCTCCCTCCCTCCCTCCCTCCCTCCTCCTTCCCACCCACCCTCCCTCCCTCCCTCCTTCCCTCCCACCCTCCCTCCCTCCCTCCCTCCCACCCTGCCTCCCTCCCTCCCACCCTCCCTCCCTCCCTCCATCCCTGCACCATAAAGGCAAGCGTTAATAGTTTTCGTCTGACTGTAGAACAAGAAATATCGAGTTAAGAGAAAGTCAAATGAGCATAATTTTTCTCTTATTATTCTTAGGATGAGGAAGCAAGAACCTTTTCTCCCTCCCCTTCTTCTTCCTTTTATCATTAATATTATAATTATTTCACTACAACACCAATACAGAGAGAGAGAGAGAGAGAGAGAGAGAGAGAGAGAGAGCAGAGAGAGAGAGATGAGAGAGAGAGAGGAGAGAGAGAGACGAGAGAGAGAGAGAGAGAGAGAGAGAGAGAGAGAGAGAGAGAGAGAGACGGAGAGAGAGAGAGAGAGCGAGAATGAGAGAGAGAGAGAGGGCGAGAGAGAGAGAGGAGATGAGAGAGAGAGAGGAGAAGAAAAAGTTTGATATTCACGAGAAAATGATATTAGAGCATGTACCCCAAAAAACAAACA
>JACEEZ010018849.1:24586-42336 GCA_016584305.1 Chionoecetes opilio | reverse complement strand
ACGAACATATAAAGCACGAATGAAAAATATTGCCTATAAAACATCGCACATCAAAATACACATGAAAAGCACCGTACATAAAAATAGAAAAATATGGCAATAAATATATCGCTAATAAATATATCGCATATGAAAAACTCGTATATAAAAAACTATCGTAAATTTCACAAGCGTAGTATTGCTTTGGAGTGCGATGAGCCACGTAACTGTCTCTTCGGCTGTTTTTCCAATGAATTACTTGTTTACTGAACCCTGAAGCAATTATCCTTTATTGTCTATGTACATATTCTTCCTTTGGTGGTGGCAGATGATTGAAGGAAGGAGAACCGCTGACGCCAATAGCAGGCACTGTATTAAAGGACCCGAGCACGTGATGACGGTGAGGATGTGAGAGGGAGGATGGGTGGAGCGACAGACTTTATATCATCGAAGGAGAGAAGGATGGAATAAGGGAAGGAGGGAATGAAGTAGGATAGAAGGATTGACGAGAAGAGGGATGGAAGGAAGAAAGGAATTAGAAAAAGAAGAATTAAGGAAGAAAAGAGAAAGAGAAGGAAGAATGTAAGGATTGAAGGAAGGTCGGGAGGAAGGAAGGAAGGATACAAGATTAGGCAGAGGAGAAAGAGGAAGATGAAGCAAAAAATGAAAATGTAGATATGGCGACGGGACCATACGAGTGTAGCTCAGGCCCTGTAAAGTACAACTATGTAAATACAACTAGGTAAATACACACACACACACACACACACACACACACAAAGCACTGACGACAATAGCAAAAATAACGTTAACCATTAAACACCCCCACCTCCCTCTGCCCTTACAAACACCAACAAATATCGAAAATTAATAAAGCTTTAAAATGAACGCTTGGTTCTTGAGTGAGCCATCGCTTGGCTGACACCTGTGCTTCCTCGCTCACCTGAGAGCGGCGCGGGGTGATTAGCATGATGAATCACCAGCGTACACCCTTTGCCGTCTCGTTAGGTGCTCGGCTCGTTATCAATAGAGGTGCTTGATGGATGGGCGAGGCAGCGGCAACGCCAAACCGTGGTGTGTGTGTGTGTGTGTGTGTGTATTCATGGCCTTCTCGCTCTGTGTGGTATCTCCTCAGTGGTTTCTGTTTGTCTGTGTGTGTGTGTGTGTGTGTGTGTGTGTGTGTGTGTGTGTGTGTGTGTGTGTGTGTGTGTGCATTCATGGCCTTATTGCTGTGTGGTATCTCCTCAGTGGTTTCTGTTGTCTGTGTGTGTGTGTGTGTGTGTGTGTATGTGTGTGTGTGTGTGTGTGTGTGTGTGTATTCATGGCCTTATCGCTCTGTGTGGTATCTCCTCACTGGTTTCTGTTTGTCTGTCTGTGTGTGTGTGTGTGTGTGTGTGTGTGTGTGTGTGTGTGTGTGTGTGTGTGTGTGTGTTGGGGTGAATGCACGCACAATAAGGGAAACAAAACTCTGGCGTCACCTTTCCCTCCTCTACGCGTGGTTACATTTTACAAACGAACGCACGAACAAGCTTGCCCTTCCGTGCGTCAAAACCATTAACACAACGGAAATACAAAATTATACGCGAAAAACAGCGAAACGCAACACAGCAGCGAGAGAGAGAGAGAGAGAGAGAGAGAGAGAGAGAGAGAGAGAGAGAGAGAGAGAGAGAGAGAGAGAGAGAGAGAGAGAGAGAGAGAATACTACTTCAATACTTCAAAAAGAACGCAAGTACTTTGTATTTTTGTATTTAGTTTTTTTGTACAACTAAGCACAACGCAAATAAAAAGAATACTAAAAATAATAATGAAAATAATCAAAATGATGATGAAAATACGTAATGATGATTATAATTATAACAAAAATAAATATACAAAAGTAAAACAAACAAACATAAGTCCAGGCGAAAATCAAACAAAAGAATTAAAAACAAACAAACAAAACAGACAAAACAAACCTTCACAAAACAAACACAAATCCAGTACAAAGACAGGGAAGCGATTGACAAAACAACAACCTTGATAATCCTCGCTGAGTGGCCGTTCACAACAACACTATTAGGCTTAATGAGTGCCGAATGTAAAACCACTGCGTTATGAGTCGGCCCCGAGGCATGAGTGGGGGGAGAGGGTGATGAGAGGGAGGGAGAGGACAGGAGTGGATCATTAGAGGAGGGGGGGAGGGAGGAGGGAGAGTGCGAGGTTACGGAGAAAGCTTAATGTCACATGAAGATACTAAGGACCTTTGAGCATCGTTTTTAATCATACCACTTAGTGAAGATGATTTCAGGAAACTCTATCTCTCTCTCTTCTCTCTATCCGCTCTCTCTCTCTCTCGCTCTCTCTCTCCTCTTCTCTCTCTCTATCCTCTCTCTCTCTCTCTCTCTCCTCTCTCTCCTCTCTCTCTCGCTCTCTCCTCTCTTCGTATACTACTTTCATCTTCGATACCTTCCTTCTTAATGACTGTATTTTCTCTCTTTCTCTCTCTCCTTAGTAGCTCTTTGCGTGTTTTCTATTTGTGATTAATTGTTCTCTCCTCGCTTCTTCCTCTTCTTTTATTTTTATTGACCTGTTTTACTTCATGCTCCGCGACCACAGGACCATTAATATCATGCTCGGCGTTATAACTTATTCGCAGCGATGTTTTCTAACACTATTCTCTCTCTCTCTCCCTCTCTCTCTCTCTCTCTCTCTCTCTCTCTCTCGACTCTCTCGCGCCTCTCTCTCTCTCCGCAACCTCCATGCACACCCATTTAACCTCAAGCCGATATTAGTAATTGGAAGAAACGTTGAAAACAAGGCCACATTAAACTCAGAGAGAGAGAGAGAGAGAGAGAGAGAGGAGAGAGAGAGATGGAGAGAGAGAGAGAGAGAGACGAAGAGAGAGAGAGAGAGAGAGAGAGGAGAGAGAGAGAGAGAGAGAGAGACGAGAGAGAGAGAAGGACGGGAGAGAGAAGAGAGAGACAGAGAGAGAGAGAGAGAGAAGAGAGAGAGGAGAGAGAGGAGAGAGAGAGAAGAGAGGTGAGAGAGAGGAGAGAGAGAAGAGAGAGAGAGAGAGGAGAGAGAGGAGAGAGAGCGAGAGAGAGAGAGAGAATGTTTCCTGGTAATAATCTTCACTAATGGGAATAATATCAAAAACGAGGCTCATAAGGTTCATTACTATCTTCATGTGACATATAAGCTTACTCTTTTAAACCTCCCCTCCCTCCCTCCCTCCCTCCCTCCCTCCCTCTAATGACCCACTCCTCCCCTCCCTCTCATCACCCCTACACCTCAAGGAGTCAGGTTCAACATTCGAGGGGGGAGTCGAACTCTGGCTATCACTACCACCAGCCACGTCAAGAGGCGCCAAGGGATGCTGCTGGAAACTGAGCGCATCCGACGCGTCGCGCACCTCCTGGACGCTCAGGGAGTCGGCACACTCTACAAGTCACAAGTTCCGCTCCCTGAGGAATTCTCCGCCCCTCGCATGTCCTCCTGCCCCCCGTCATACCTACACGCCGCCTTGACGGGTTCAAGCCAGAGCCCAGCGGCTGGCCGGCATGGAAAGCCCTGAGGCTGCTGCTCAGATCATTCAACCTCTCCAGCAGCGGCGTGACGTTCGGCAGGCATTGTGGCAGTACACAGCTCACAGGATGCAGTTCATACCAACTAGCAGAGCTGCGCCTCAACCCAAGGGCCAGGTCCTCCATGTCTAACCCGTGCGGACCCAACATGACATCAACGTGACTGTGCCCTTCGCGAGACGGAACATTACCTCCGCCTCCTTCCTACCCCGCTATGGTCGACATATGGAAACACTTTCGGTGCGCCAGACCGACCTGCACCCTCAACACTTCCATGCACGCCTTCCAAATCGGGCGGTAAAGCTGGCTGCAAGCGGAACTTAACGCAATAAAACATGCAATTAAAAATCAGGAATAAACATTTGTATGATAAGATTATATTTTATATTAGTATAATTTCTTCTATTAGATATATAATATATGTGTATCACGTATTAGTATTACTTTCTTTAGATGATTTGTATTTAGCGTATAGTTGTTATCAATATTCATTATAGTAGAGAATAGATGTACTTTTTCCATAATATTGTATAATATTGATATGAAATAAAAATATAATACTGCTAGCATAGTCCTTGGCGTCCCAGTCAGGACTTTAGCACATCAAATTCCCTTCTGTTCTTCAATGTATTAAGTTTAAAAAAAAAGAAAAAAAAAGAGAGAGAGAGATAGAGAGATGAGAGAGAGAGTGCGTTGAGAGAGCTGTAAGAGCACGGTTAGTGAAGCACGAGAAGAAGAATTAAGGGGAATACTTCCATGTATTTTACGGTCTCTTTTAACTCACAGTAGGATAAATCTTGGGCGAGAAATACAGTGGCCATGAATCCTGCACGCTGAACTCTTATCTCTCGCCACATGAGGAAGCAAGAAGTGCGATAAAAGGGAGTAGCTAATGGAACAAAAGGATGGAGTGAGGGGAGGTATGAATTAGGAATAAGAGAGGTAAGTTAATAATGACTTCAGTATCTAAATCATGGAGCGAGAGAGAGAGATGAGAGAGAGGAGTTAGAGAGAGCGAGAGAGGGAGAGAGATGAAGAGAGAGGAGAGAGAGAGAGAGAGAGAGGAGGAGAAGGGGAGAGAGAGAGAGTAGAGAGATAGAGCGAGATGAGAGAGAGAGAGAGAGAGATGGAGCGCAGAAGCCACAAAGGTAGAGATTTAAGGACCAGAATCCTAAAGAAACCAAAGGGAATGGAGAGGAGGATATAATAAGAGACAAAAAAGGACAGAGGAAGAAAGAGGAGAGAGAAGGAATGGAGGAGGAGGAGGAGGAGGAGGAGGAGGAGGAGGAGGAGTTGAGGAGGAGGAGGAGGAGGAGGAGGAGGGGAGGAGGAGGAGGAGAGGGAGGAGGAGAGGAGGAGGGGAGGAGGAGGAGGAGGAGGAGAAGGAGGAGGAGGAGGAGGAAGGAGGAGAAGATGATGGAGAAGGATAATGAGCGAGAAAAAGAAGAGAATGGAGGAGGAGAGAGAGAATAAAGGAGGCAAGATAAACAGGTAGGAAGAGAGAAAGTAAAGAAAAAAGTCAATGAAATGAAATTACAGAAGGCAAAGATATGAAGGAAGAGAGAAGAAAAGGAGGGAGGAGGAGGAGGAGGAGAAGGAGAAGAGGAAACACATAGGAATACAGATACAGGCTACCCTTTAGTCTGTGTATTGCCGAGGGTATCTACTGAACTGACACAACTACTAATTAAAAACAACCGTAGAGAAACGGGATATACAGAACAAGCTCATCCCTAAAAAAGGAAGAAGAAGAAGGAGGTGGTTAGCAGAGGAAGATGAAGGAGAAGAAAGTATAATAAGAAAAAAATGATGAAAAATAGACAAAAAAATTGAAGAAAAAGTTTAAACAAGCTGCTCAATCACACACGCACTACAACACCTATAACATACACTTTCCATTGGAGGAAACTCATATAAATCGACAAAAGCTTCAGCCTTGAGTGTCCTGGGGCGTCCCTTGATCTTCCTGATTCACGGTTGTCTCCTGGCCGTCATTCTATAATATATAACCCGGTGAGCAGGACACAGACTTAAGGGTCAGGGGTTTACAATGGGGGATGAGGGAAGGATAGGGTCACTTCCAGCCACTCATATCATATTAAGGGCAGGGTGAGGACCGTAGGAGAACTATAGCGGGTTCCCACAAAAAATAAACTATACTGTCAACATACGTGAAGGTTACGAGGTCTCATTATCCTCTGTATACACACGAACACGCTTCACTAAGTTATTAATCAGCCTCATGAAACAAGTGCCGCTGCCTGAGCCCAAGAATTATTAGGCGAAGTGCTTTGCTTCCCTGCGTTGTGTCTCGAGAGTCATCAAGATTGTTGTGACAGCCAAGACTACAACAATATCGGGAAACTTAATGTGAGTTACTCCTACAGTGTTGACAGACGTTCCGTAACAGATGACTCGTGACTCTGGCCAGTATTTAGTTCATGTAACTGTAGCAAAAGGGTAGAGCAGGACGTGGCCTCTGTTTACCTAATGCACAGGATAAAAGATTCAATACATTATCGCAACACTTCATGGCACGAGCTAACTGATCGTTTTCAATCTTTAAATCACCGCCGCAATGCTGCTTCTCTTGCTATCTTCTACCGTTATTTTCATGCTCACTGCTCTTCTGAACTTGCTAACGGCATGTCTCCCCCTTCACGCGGGCACGCTGCACAAGACTTTCTTCTTACTCTCACACCTATTCTGTCCATTTTTTACTAATGCAAGAGTTAACCAGTATCTTCACTCTATCATCTCTTTCAGTGGTAAACACTGGAACTCTCTTCCTGTGTCTATCTTTCCACATTCCGACGACCTTAAATCTTTCCAAGAGAGGGTGACAAGGACACCTCCCGAACTATATTATGCACACCATTCGGAAGTCTCCTTTTTTCTATATGGGTCTCGCAGAAAGGGGGCTTTTTGTTACCTTATATCTTAGCAGCCCGGGAAAACAGACCCAGATCAGAACATTATTCTTTCACGGAATCCTAACGACGTCTTCAGTCATACGTTTTATGGTGACGCCTCTCGAACATCAAACGTTTATGAGCGCTCCACTAGCCTCGTGTTTTCGCGATTGGATGCATGGTGATGAAATGTGCGGGGTGACATGGGGTGACTGGTGATATCTGGGTGACTGGGTGACATGTGGGTTGAACCCTTGGGGGGGGGGGGGGGTGACATGTGGGTGACTGAACTGTGGGGTGACATGTGTGTGAGGGGGAAATCTGGGGACTGGGTGACATGTGGGTTGACTGGGTGACATCGGGGGAACTGGGTGACATGTGGGGACTGTGTGACATCTGGGTGATTGGTGACATGTGGTGGACTGGGTGACATTTGTGGGTGACTGAACATTGTGGGTGGACATGTCGTGGGTGGAATGGGTGACATCTGGGTGATATTGGTGACATGTGGGGACTGGGTGACATGTGGGTGGACTGGGTGACATGTGGGTGGACTGGGTGACAGTGGGTGACATGCTTGGTGGACTGGGTGCATGTGGGTGACTGTGATATGGGATGATGGAATGACATGTGGGTGACGGGTGACTGTGGGTGATGGGTGACACTTGGGTGACTGGGTGACATGTGGGGGGACTGGGTGACAGTTGGTGACGGGTGGACATGTGGGCCACTGGGTGACATGTGGGTGACATGTTGGTGAACTAGGTGACATGTGGGTGATGGGGTGACATTGTGGGTGACATGTTGATGACTGGGGTGTACATGTGGTGACAGTGTGACGTGGCGTGACGGGTGACATTGTGAGGGTGACTGGGACAGTGGAAGACATGGTGATATGACGGGACTGAACTACATGTGGGTGACGTAGATTACTGCAAACTACTAAACGACAGGATAAAATATAGGTGTCATTGGGACGCATGAACCACTCGTGCCATCACTGTCTTCTATAACCAGCAGCCCAGACTGACAGAATGTGGCAGTTCTGATACAGTTGTAGTCGCCTAAACTTTCCCCACGGCCATAGCATCTCGCAAATAGAGGATGTGGTTTCAGAAATCGGGGGTCAGCAGCCGTCCAGACACCAGCCAAGGGATGGAATGGTCATTTGCATTGAAAGACCGAAAAACATCCACCCTGCTTTCTCCTCAGACCTTTAAAACCAGCGTGGAGGATTAGTCTTATTGACTTTCCCAGGACCTCTCGCATGTGCGAAACATCTCTGACACCTTGCTGCTGCCCAGGTTTCCTTGGTGCCTTTTACGAAATACTTAAGACATTCCAAAGGGCTCAACTGTGGACTTTCAAAAGCCCTAAACTGGGTAGAGGCTACAATATACATATGTACTCTTAGGTGCCCTAAATCCTACAGTTCCTGCCTCAAGATGCAAGTTACATAACCTTGCAAAGTTGTGTGCATCCTGCCATTCCTTCGATCGAAATGAGAAATGTCTGGGTTTTTTTTGGTTAAGATGTCAAACTTATTCTCTCTCTGTCTCACACACACGCAAACACACACACGCAAACACACACACGCAAACACACACACGCAAACACACACACGCAAACACACACACGCAAACACACACACACGCATCCATAAAAAAAAAAAATAACAACAAATAAATCTTTAAAAAAACCTGGCGTCCACTTGCTAACCCATCATACCACACTTCCCCTTCTTTCCTCCCCTTCACTTTTCTTGCACCCTCTCCTTCTTAACTCACAACCACTCCTTCTTTCTCTAACCTCTCGCTTCCTTCATCGCAAAAGACCAAATAGAGATCCCAGTGGAAAAAAACAACAACCGCATGCCAATTTCCCTCAAAGGCTGCTCGTCTTATGCTGAATTACATTAATCTAATTATTCTATTCGTTACTTTTGAGTCGTTGTTTCTTAATCTAAGAGGATTTGTGAAAAAAAAATAACAAACGAAATTACTGTGTAATGCATGAGAAATGAACGAGAGAGAGAGAGAGAGAGAGAGAGAGAGAGAGAGAGAGAGGAGGAGGAGAGAGAGAGAGAAGAGAAGAGAGGGAGAGAGATGAGAGAGAGAGAGAGAGGAGAGAGGGAGAGAGAGAAGAGATGAGAGAGAGGAGAGAGAGAGAGAGAGAGGAGAGAGAGGAGAGAGATGAGGAGAGAGAGAGGAAGAGAGAGAGAGAGAGGAAAGAGAGAAGACGAGAGAGAGAGAGAGAGAGAGAGAGAGAGAGAGAGAGAAAGAGGAGGAGAGAGAAGAGGAGAAGAGGAGATAGAGAGAGAGAGAAGGGCGAGAGATGAGAGGGGAGAGAGACGAGGAAGAGAAGAAAGGGAGGAGAGAGGGGAAGGAGGAGAGGAGACGAGAGTGGGAGAAGAGAAGAGAGAGAGAGAGAGAGAACATTTTGCCAGATAGAGATAAGGCATTAGAAAATTCCTTTGACCCCTTGAGGTTTTGGAGTAGTCTTTCCCCTTCCATTTTGCCCGCATTTTCTAAACGCCCCGGCCCGATGTCCAATTTGGTTCCATCCTGCACTTCTGGGAGAGCTTCCATTAATTTATTAGGCTTTTTCCCCCCCTCCCGCCCCCTCTCGTCTTCTCTTTTTTTTCATTGGCACCTTCTCTAATCTCTCTTCTCCTCTCTTCTCCTTCTCCTATCTTTCTGTTATAAGTTTCCATTAATGTTAACAACTACAGTTCTTTTCTCCAATCTACCGTTCCTTTTTTATTTTCATTTTTTTTAAAAATTTATCTTTCCCCCCCTCTTCTTTCTTCTCTTTTCTTTTTTTCTTCCCCCTTTTTTTTTCCCCTTTTCCCCCCTNTATTTTTTATTTTTTCAATTTGGGTACTCCCCCGGCCACCGACCCTGCAGAAAGGGGGCTGCTTCCGCGAGACTCGAAAAAGGGGGAACAAAAGCTTCCCGCTTCCAGGCACTAACCCTCGTCCACCACCCCCCTTCCCCTACCAAAAAAACCCCAGAGATTTTTTATCGGAAGTTAATTAAAAAAAAATTTTTTTTTAAATTTCTAATTGCATTGGTGTTTTGAAACCATTTGTTAAATATTTAACAGAGAATTTTAAAGTCTTGTTTTTCTCTCGTAAAAAAATGTGGTTTCTTTCACGTGGGGGGTTCGCGTCTTCAAATGCAGACCCGTGTTTTTGTTTACTTTGTTGTGCCCAATAACTCTTTGTAAAAGAGGATAAATGTCAAAGGGAAATTTTTTGCCTTTGATTACTAAAATTTTTCCCGGATTTTACCATTTAAAAAAAAAATTATTTAGTATTTTTAATCCACTTCCGTCTTTTTGATGGTTGTGTGTGTGTGAATTTTTTTGGGTTTTCAGTGATTTTTTTTTTTTATTTCCCTGATTCAGGGTTCAGCAATTTTTCTTTTTCTCTTATCAGTGCCCAGCGGGTTGAAATTTATTTCATTTTCACGAAGCACTCGACGGTTTCTTTTATGCTCGAATCTATTTTTCCGCCGTTTTTCACCTAGCGTCTACTGTGTACGTTTTTATCTATAAATAAGAAAAAAAAGGACAGAGAAGAAAGAGGAAGAGGAGTAGGAGGAGGAGATTTTACAGGATTACATAGGAGTCAACACCAGGGCCCTATTGGCCCATGCAGGGTTTGCTGAACTACATATTTAACTATCATATTGTAAAAAAACAGTTGGAAAATTATCCCAGTCCTAAAGAGGATGGGAACATGGAAGTTTCAATGCAGAATAAGGTATGAAAATACTAACTACAACACCACTACCACTACAACTAATCGATAGGGGGGACTAATAGAATTCGCACTATCAATCCCCATTTACTTACAGTGGCGTCAAGTTGTTTTTTAATGTAGTTTTGTGTTTGGTCCGACAAAATTGCTGAAATTGTTCCCGATCAAAAGACTTAACATTGAAATAATTTTTTCGGAGATCGGTGATGCAACTTACCGTTTTGTTTTAAACCATTTTTTTTGTTGTCCTTGAGTTGAAAGCTCGAAAAGGTTCTCTTGATTAATGACAAACAAAAACCCTTTTGATTTAAAAGGGGGGTTTTATCAATCCCCCGGATTTTTACGATCCTTTAAGGGAAACATATTAAGTTTTCCCCAGTCTCTCTTTTAAGATGAATTCGCAGAGATGGGAATTTGTTTGGGTTCCTTCCCGACTGTTCCAATTTGGCTTGATCTTTTACGAAACAGGGCGACCAAATTGAACGGCTATTCCAATCGGCCTAACCAGGACGTGTATAATTGGTCATTACTTTTGAGTTTTTTGTTTTAAAGTTAGTTTAATAAAACCCACATATTTTTCCTTTTTTTCTGGCAGCTAGGGAATGCGAACTGGTTTTCGATCATTTCGTGTGACACCCAGTCCTTTTCCTGCTGTACTTGTTAAAAAGATTTATTTTGCATTTTTTAGTTTTAAAATTTAGGGTTACGTTGCTAATTTCATTACTTTTACATTTTCGGAATTTAATTTTAATAGCCTTTTCACCCAAAACTGTAGTTTTTTCGAGTCATTTGTATGAGTTCGCAGTTTTTCCCAGTATTGCTTTACCGCCTAATTTGGGGGATCTGCAAATTTTTTATTTTGATACAAGTACGCAGTCCAATCGTTATATATATCAGAAAAAGAGTAGGGACCCAAGACCGAGCCTGCGGCACCCAACTTTGACATCTAACCATCAGATGTCCTCACCATTTATTACTACCCGTTGTTTTACGATTTGAAAGCCAATCGCCCAATCCATGAATATAATTGCTCTCCTATGCCATGTGCCCCTTAGCTTGTCAACAGTCCGCTTACTGTGGAACTGTATCGAAGGCTTTTCTGCAAATAAGGAATATTTACATCCGAGGGAATTTTAGCGTCCCAGTTTGAATAAATAACATTAAAAAATCGAGTAGGTTTGTTTAATCAGGGAATCGTCTTATTTCGAAATCCAGCTGGGAGTATTAGTATTTAGTTTATTTTCATCGGAAAAGACACTATTTTTATCCCGCAATATTTTCGTGGAAATAGTTTAAACAATCACGGACGTTAGAAACTTGGCGATAATATCTTGCGATGCTCTTACTTCCCTTTCTTGAATATCGTGTAACATTAGCTAATTTCCACAACTAGGAACATTTTTTTTCACATAGCGATTTATTGAAAAATAATCTTTATGGGAGCGAAAGTTGACTGTGACATTCGCGAAGTAGTCGCGCATGCCGGCGAGATTTTTCGTCTCGTCCACTTCACCCACGGATTTTGCTGGGTCAGAAGTTCAGGCAGATTTCATCAGCATAAAATACTTTTAACTTTGAATATTTCGTCCTACTGTTTATCTCTCCTATTTACTAGTCTATCCCTTTCGGAGTCCTGCATACATGTTTACTGGTTCTGGTAATGGAGTTTCCGTCCTTCTTTAATAATCCGCATTAAAGTTATTCTTGAGTATGAACGCCATACTTCTTATTATCATTTCCAAGCATATTATTATTATCTTTCAGTGGTCGGCACTACTTGTTTGACGTTTTGTTCTTTTACTTCGAACGTATTGGAAGAACACTGTTTCGGGTTTGATTTGGATTCCTTTGCATTTTTTTCTTCATACTCGGCTTTTTTAGACTTAATTAGTCCTTTGCAGCGACGTTTGACGTCATTGTAGTCTTCTATAATCGCAGTCTGCATTTGATCGTTTGTAACTTTATACCTCGGCGCTTTCTGCCAATGATTTTTTTGGATCTCTTATTCATGCCAACTGGGTCTGTTTTATGTTATCAAACGTTTTTTCTTACCATGGGAACAGGTTGTTCCACCAACGATTGGAGTTTATTAGTGAATACATTACACATTTTTCGGCGTTATTACCATTTAGTAGTCAATCATTCAACTTCGCTTATACCCTGCTGATCTTCGTGAAATCTGCTTTATTATAATTTGGGACTAATAACCGTTTTCTGTGATGTCTACAATGCAATTTATGCCGCATCTGATTAGCCCTGTGATCACTGTTTTGCCATGTTCACCTATATCGCAGTAAATCAATCAGAAAATCAATGTCGGTATGAAAACTAATCTAGGATAACTATTATCCCTTGTATGCCTCACGGACAACCCTGATTTACATATACTTCGTCACCATTCAGCAATCGCTATACCTCTCTATTCAGCAGAATTATTATTCGCAGTTTATATGAGGTAGGTTAAAATCTCCCAAATAATTGTATAGTTTATTATTATTCACACGACTTTATCTCGTCATACAGGACAATCTACTTCCGCCTTAGATTTGGGAGGACGATATATTGTCCCAATAGTTAGCAATTTACCGTTTAGCTTACTCTTTGCGTAGACTGAGTCATAATGATCTTTGTTTACTTTATCGATTTCGATTGCTTGCAAATTTTCTTTTAATGTAAAGAATGTCCACCTCCACCTGCTTTATGCGTGCGACATTTAGGAATGTCTTATAGCCTGGAATGCTATTTCAGCTAATAATGTTTATCTTTTGTGTTGACCCAACTCTCATTGTGATACTGACGATATCTGGAGCGTTTTCGGCAACACGTATGCTAAGTAATTTGTTACGCTTTAAAATAATGCTTCTGGCATTTTGTAGAGTAATTTAAGTTCCTTGTAGTTTTTGGTACCTTGCGTGAGGGTTTACCGCCAGGGCGTCTACGGTCCACTGTTTCAGGTCGCTTTGTTAAGTTACTTTGATTATATTTGCGGAAACTGACGTGACCCCAGCGTTGCTGTGGGGTAAGAAAGGGGTTAAGAGGAGAGGAGGGAAGGAGGAGGAGGAGGAGGAGGAGGAAGGGGAGGACTACTACTACTAATTCCCCCAAACAACAAACAACACACAAGCATTGGCAGAGGAAGGAAGGCGGAAAGAAGGAGGCAGATAGTGAAGGGATAAAAGATGCCAATACGGAGAGAAAAAGAAAATATGAAATGTCAAAAAGGACGAGGCGAATGAGGTGATTAGTGAAACAAGCTGATGTAAGGAGGAGGAGGAGGAGGAGGAGGAGGAGTGAAGGGTTGGAGGATGGGGGAAAGTATACGAGGAGAGAGAGGAAGGGAAGGAAAAAGATGAGTAAATGGTAAATGAGGAGGAGTAGAGGAGAAAGAGGAGGAAAATATGAAGATTGGTGAAGGAAAAGAAATATTTGTGGAAAAGAAGATGAGCGAAAAGAATTCTATTGACAACAAGAAAAAGAAGAGATTGAAAAAATGAAAAAAACGAGAAAAGGAGATTGGGAGAATGGTAAGAAAGACCAGAGAGTAAGGAAGAGAAAATGAACTATGAGAGAAGAGTAAGAGAGGAATGAAGACAAAGAGAGGAGGACATGTGGATACATAAGAGGAGGAGGAGAGAAGAAGATGAAAAAGAGGAGGAGGAGGAGGAGGAGGAGGAGGAGAGGAGGAGGAGGAAAATAATAGAGAAAAGAAGAGAAGGAGAGAAAAGAGGAGGAGGAGAGAAGAAGAGAAAGGAGGAGGAGGAGGAGAGAAGGAGAGAAAAGAGGAGGAGGAGGAGGAGAGAAGAAGAGAAAAGAGGAGGAGGAGAAGGAGAGAAGAAGAGAAAAGAGGAGGAGGAGAAGGAGAGAAGAAGAGAAAGGAGGAGGCGTGTTCTAACTGACCACTATCATATTTATGTATTTTTATTTTCTCATTCTTGACAGTGGCACTTAGTTTTCCCTGTGTAGTCGCTGCCGAGGAAGAGGTGGAAGAGGAACGCACGAAGGGAGGAAGGAAGGAAAGGAGGAGGTAGAAAAGTGAGGGATTTTCAATAATGGAGTTCCGCTCGAATAACTCTTCGCGAGATACTTTGTGGTACATCTTCAAAGTATTACTGAATATGTGGCTGGATGACCTCTTCCCTGCGGGTATCTCTCTCTCTCTCTCCCTCTCTCTCTCTCTCTCTCTCTCTCTCCTCGCTCTCTCTCTCTCTCTCTCCTCTCTCTCGTCTCTCTCTCTCTCTCTCTCTCTCCCTCTCTCTCTTCTCTCTCACCTCTCTCTCTTCTCTCTCTCTCTCTCTCTCTCTCATCTCTCTCCTCGTCCTCTCATCCTCTCTCCCTCGTCTCTCTCTCCATCTCTCGTCCTCTCTCGTCCTTCTCTCTCTCTCGTCGTCTCTCTCGTCTCTCGTCTCTCCTCTCTCTCTCTCTCTCTCCGTCTCTCGTCTCTCTCTTTTAGGAACGATTTCTTTTACTCCCGTCATCCTTTCATGGCAAGGTCCGTGAATGCTTTATTGGCATTATAATATAATCCGCTCTTTTGCCGGGTCTTTTTGTGCAGGGATGTTTTAGATCTTATTAAGCATTCCTTTTAGCCTCAAAGAACCTCGTCGTTCAAGGATCGCTCATCTAAAGAGACTTCGTGCCCTGGAAAGTCCGGTTTCCTTGGCGAGGTTCAATATTCACATTCCCGGCACGAGGCTCCACGCGGCAACCTTTTGTATTCCTTCACTCGTTTGTCTTTCTTTGCGAGAATTATTTAAGTTAGGTCTGAGCACTTGTCTTGTTTTGTCTCTTTTCCTGTCGTGTCTTCTGAGGTGATTCCCGCTCGACTTCGCAATTTCCCTGTCTGTTTGCTTTCTGAGTGGTATCTTACAGCATTTTGGCAATTCATCTGAGCCTGCCAATTGACTATCGAGATTAAATGACCCAAAAATGTTATGGTATGCAGTCGTTCTGTCTCGAATAGTCTCTGTATATCCAGCCCTTGCTTAAGACTGAGAGGCGGGATGGGCGCTGCGGCAAAGCATGTCCTGACGTGTCCGTCACATCGCTGGTCGTCGCGCGAGCTGTGGTTGCGGTGTCGTAAAGCTATGGAAGGTCCTTGCATTCTGTCTTTAGGAGGCATCTGCGCGTAACGACAACAGGTCATCGGAAAGAAAATATCAAGACAAAAAGTAATAGAGAAAAAGTTAGGCTAGATAAGTATATTATCTTACTTTCCAATACTATACTTTATTATTTTCGTGTTATTATCTCCCCATGTTTATGAAAATACAACAGCGTGACAGGACAAGACTCGCCCTCCAATATTAATCCCGCGCTGGTCTCCAAGGGTAAATCAACACAAACTCTCACTTATAGGTGCCTGCACTTAACGAGCGGCAGTAACGAGCGGTGACATCACGTCGCCAGGGTGAGGTCCCAAGGTTAGTCGGTGCGGCGGCGTGATGAGTCATACGAGCCGTGCAAAGGCCGTACTTTTAGGCTCGTGCAGTAGCAGGATGGCTTGTCACGGCTCGGCCAATTAAAGTGATAAGTAGGTGTGTGTTTCCTGATTTTGCGAACTGGAAAGTGATTGCTGAAGAGAATCATCCTTGCGTACACTGTGTATATTGAAGGGCACCCGTGTGTGTGTGTGGTGTGTGTGTAGTGTTTGGGTGTGTGTGTGTGTGTGGTGTGTGTGTGTGTATTGGAGGATTGGAGTGTACCTGTGTGTGTGTGTGTGTGTTTGTGTGTGCGTAGGTGGATATGAAGTGTTTGGACTGGAGCATACTGTCAAGGGCGAGCGCCCTAGGGAGCAGCCGCCGTATCGCGTCAATGTTCCAAAACCTACAAGATCCCTCTCTTTTAGCGGCGGTCATTCACTCTTGACGCAAAACAACAGCGACGCATCATGTGACAATACTTCAGTGTGTGTGTGTGTGTGTGTGTGTGTTGTGTGTGTGCGTGTGTGTGTGTGTGTGTGTGTGTGTGTGTGTGTGTTGTGTGTGTGTGTGTGTGTGTGTGTGTGTTGTGTGTGTGTGTGTGTGGTGTGTGTGTGTGTGTGTGTGTGTGGTGTGTGTGTGGTTGTGTGGGTGGATGTGTTGTTTGTGTGTGGGTGTGTTCTTTTGTTGTGCAGTGCAGTGCAAGTGCAATTCAATTAGTTCAAATTTTTATTGCCATAGAATACACAAGTTTTAAACATCATAAACTTGTAAATAATCGCTGAGAAAACCTCTGAGCCACCGGTTTTTGAGGCAAGCAATGTATGTACTGCAGAGGAAAGTGTATCTCACCAAGATCGAGATCATGCGTAGAACCAGCACCCAATTACCATGAAAAAAAGAGCCTATTTATGTGTAAAGTGTGTTAGTGTGATTCGTGTTGGTGTGTGTTGTGTTGTGCTGTTGCAATGTATGGGCATTAGGTGAATGTGTTTCGTGAAGTGTGGGTGCTTGTGTGTGTACGTGTGCGTCGTGCTGAGCCACGGGCTAGATGTGTCGTACGACAGTGATGTGGTGTGTCGGTGTCTGCTGGGCATTAGTTGTGTGTGTTCGTGTGTTGTGTGTGTTGTTTGTGTGTATAATGAATGTGTGTGGTGTGTGGTGTGTTGGGGTGGTGGTGTAGTAGGTGTGTTGCCGATGTGTGTCCGTGTGTTGTGTCGTGTGTGTGTCTGTGTGTTGTGTGATCTGTGTGGGGTTGTGTGTCGAATCGTGGGTGCGCGCGTCCTGTGCAAAGTCAGTGTCAAGTATTTTAAGGTAAAATAGCCAGGACCAAATATTAATCTACATTACTTCGTGGAAAAGTCGGGCTGGGGAAACTCGTTAGCGGACCAGTTATTAAGGCAAGGTAAGCCTTCACATCTAACGAAGACATTATCATCCTCTATGTGTATTCTGACAAACTCTAGAAATATCCTACTCATACTAACGTATACTATCTATTTTAAGTCAGAAATATAAACACGTAACATAGCATAATATTACTATAAATATAAATACTACCGACATATGCATAAACTTAAGAGCTACGTAAAATATTCAAACATAAAATAGGAACCACCACAGCACTGACACCACCACACACGAGACACAGGGACACAACACACACACACACCGGATCACACGCATTACCACACACAGCCACACACACACATCACACACACTCATCCACACACAATGTACATTCGATTACTACACTAATTTCATGAATTTACTAGTTACCTAAATTAACAAAGTATACAAGTTGCCCTACAAAATATGACTACATATTTGCAGATAAAAGAGCTTCAGCTGTATATAGTCTTTTTGTGCTTGTGAATGCAAAAGGTTAACGTTTTTAATCTATACTTGTAGCTGTTAACGGTACATAGAAGAATTTTCTCTTCTAGACTAGGTAAGGAATTCCACACCTTAGGACCGAGACACAGGATAGAATTACTGTTTAATGGTGTTCTAAATGGAGGACATACTATGATTTGTTTCTTCTGGTATTAAGCTGATCTGAGCTGAATGTTATCATCTTTTGAAATGATAATTTTTTTATCAACATGAATATTTA
>JACEEZ010018849.1:7086-19586 GCA_016584305.1 Chionoecetes opilio | reverse complement strand
ACAGGAAGCTGCGATGCGCTCATGCACATTTAACAAGAGGCCATGCATGTCGGGCACGTTGTTACCAATAAACTCTGCAATAGTTCTGCTCATTGCTGTGTTGGCTCTAGTGACAATTTTTATAGTAAACATTAATGGATCATCCGTTATATGAGATCTTTCCAAAGCTAGCTTAGAATAAATAGTGTGCTGCTTTAATCTGACTAAGTCCGGCAGTGAAGGGTATCCTAACTCAGCGTAACACACGTCATTCGGGGTTGATTTTTTCATACCCAACAGCTGTTTGAGTGCCCGGTTGTACAACTTTGTAATTGGCTTTAAATCGGCTCCTACCCATGACTCGCAGCCGTACAGTAACACACACACACACACACACACACACACACACACACACACACACACACACACACATACACATACACACACACACACACACACACACACACACACACACACACACACACACACACACACACACACAGACACATACACACACACAGACACACACAGACACACACAGACACACACACACACACACACAAAGTCCTCATTTAACACGGATCAGGGTAACTCGGAATGAAGGAGTGGAGGTGTCCGCAGTGGAGGGAAGGGGAGTGAAGGTGAGCGACTGAGGGAGGGAGAAGGGTTGAGGAAGGAATGGTGGTGGTAGGGAAGGAGGGAGGAGAGAGAAGTGAAGGTGTTCGCGGCCAAGCAGTGAGTGTGACTGATGGCAGATGCAGAGGAAGGGTTGAGGGAGGGCTGGGACAGAGAGCAGCAAGTGGCATCAGGAGAGGATCATGCGAAATGGAAAGGAAGGAAAAATAACGCAAGGTGACGCTTTGCTGCGGTGCACATCTCCTATTATTTGATCACTGAACCTATGACAGGACTACAACTTCTTGCCTTCGTTACATGTAAAGCCCTGTCACCTCTGTTAATTAAGATAGAGCCGCGACTTCTTATCCTACCAACACCTAAACAGGAGGACGGACAACAGGGTCAGGTATATGTCAGCACCTCAGCAGGGATTCCAACCATGATAGATCAGAAACAATACCAGAAGCACTATCTATGTCACCTCAACACCATATATGAAGGTGATGATAATCCGAGGAGGAGAGAGGTGGGTAATAAGAGAGATAATTCTAGAATAGTGAGGGTGTGGTGTTGTGTGTGGTGATGTGGAGGTGAATGCTGATAATGGTTGTGGTGGAGTAAAGATGATAAATGCTGGAAGTGGAGGGAAGTGGAGGAAATAATGTTAGGCAGGTGGCAAAGGGGCGGTTATGGAGGAAGAGGATCCAGTGTTGTGGGTATTGAAGGATGGATGAGATGGAGCAAAAGGGTGAGAAGGAAGGACGGTGATATAGGTGAAATGGAAAGTGCGTGGCAAAGATCTGGAGAGAGAATTAACTAGCTATTGGAAGACTGATGGTGTGGCTTGACGATTGATAAGAGTGAATAAGTCAACTAAAGGAGGAAAGGAACGAAGGAAGGAAGGAAGGATCGAAGGGAGGAAGGATCGAAGGGAGGAAGGATCGAAGGAAGGAAGGATCAAAGGAAGGAAGGATCAAAGGAAGGAAGGAAGGAAGGAAGGAAGGAAGGAAGGAGCTACTGTATACCGCTGGAGGAGTGGTCACGTGCGATACAACCATCAGCTCAACATCTATGTAGCGACGTTTTGCCTACACCTGGAAATACAACCAACAGCTCACTGCAATACCCAGGTGTCGGCCGTGCAGGTGAACCACACGGTAATCGTAAAGAAAGTAACAAGAGCGTGAGTAACGAAGAAAAAGTTAAGTAGGATTAGGTTAAGTTATTCTGTTCTCTTACACTTCCATCACTTTGTTTCCTTGTTTTTTGTTTCGTTTTTGTTTTTAGGCCCAGGCAGGGAACACTGGCAGCTGGTTGGCTGTCATGGAGCCTTCGACCCTATCATGTGTATCTATTTCACACTGACTCAGGTAATACAATAGAAACGCCGCTTTGCTCATACAGATACATACGAAATATATTCAACCGCATCATATATAAATTTACATAACGATGGACAGCAAATATATATGTTTGAGTGAGCTGAATTAATGTTAAAGAATCACACTCATGTCTCAAGTGTGATTAGTCTTAAAAAAAATATATATATAACTCATGATGTGGTAAATAATGTCTTTTCTCATATTTTCAGCTTCGTTTTCACCGCACGCTTAAAAGCCGCGACGTACAAGTGTATTAAGTTGCTGAAACACAACGGAATCAGTTGGGACTTATTTCTTATGCATCTTTATCCCAAAAGATCGTGTGTTGCCAGGTGTCGCAAGAATTATGGACGGTCAATGTAAAAGATTAAGATTATATAAAGATAGTATTTATGCACTTACAATTTCCGGCACGTTTCGGACGGACGTACGGACTGAAGCACACGCAGGCGCACGCACGCACAGACACACCCACCCACACACATTTAGACTTTTTATAAATGTTTTGCAATTCTATGAAAAACTTACATGCTGTTGAAATTATAGTAATACTTGATGTGAACTCACCTTGCTATTAACACAAGAACTACCTAGACTGCAATGATACCCTATTTAGACGCTAACTAAGGTATACTCAGCAGTGGTACATGGGTTGATCATTTGAAGGCTTGATTATTATTTGAGGGAGTGGTGGTAGTCGCTGTAGGGCGCGGATAATTGTGGTAGGTGCACGTAATGGCGGCGATGGTGGTAGGCCGAGTAACTTTCCACAGTTCCTGGCGCGGCACGTACTGTTGTGGTGTTTTTACCACTTAGTCCTTGGTTTAACCGATTGATCGGTTATATTGGCTCACACATATTAAGATGAGCGTGACTACACCTTAGTGTACAATCAAGAGAGTGGCTACACCTTCATCGTGTAGGTCTAATGCATGAATACTGTCTTGACCGAAAACCCTTATCAAGACGGCTGGAGCTATACACGTGTATGTTCCAATAATGTTTACTCCTACACGTGTAGGTTCCAATATTTTCCTCACAATTCTTATATCATGTTAATCCTATGATTAATTGTGGTACTAGTGAATACCACCAGAATTATATTACTATATTTAATGCATCTTAATTTATACCCAATTCTATAATAATATATACATAGGTAGAATTTTTACTCATCGCTCTTTTTGACAGGGGAGGCGTATCCCACCATACCATTCTCCCGATTAGAGAGCGGTTTTAGTGGATAATTTCCACACATGCATTAATTTTTATCTTCTACAAGGTACGTCCCATTAGCTCGGGCCAGTTAAATGGTTGGTGTGGCGATAAGTGCATATTATATTGGAAAGCCCCCCCCCCCCCCCCCACACACCACACACACACACTATATATATACAAACAAACAAAACACACACACACACAAATACACACACACATATACACACACATACAAACAAACACACATACACACACACACGCGCGCACACACACACACACACACACACACACACACACACACCTTTGCCCGTGAAGACTTCAGTAATGAAGTTGCCCAGCTGGATTGTTAACTGTTATAGAATCTGTGTGTCCTAATGCATCGTATAATATTTTTTTCCAATATTTTAATAATATTTTCCAGAAACATTTCCCAATGAAGCAAATTCGCGTAAAACCTATATGTCATCAAACACCATACATCACTCCTGCCTTGAGGAAAAGCATCAAAGAAAAGCACAGGTTAGACAGATTAGCTCACAAATGGCCAATCACTTTTCGAGAAACCTATCGAATCTATAGAAATAAATTAACATCTGTTTTAAGAGCTGCGAAAAACCAATATCATAAAGAACAATTAAAGCAAACTCAAGGTAATCCCAAATCACACTGGCAGTTTATTAATAAAATTCTTGGCAGAAGTTCAACTACATCAAATAACTTAATTGAATTAAAACCTCCATGTAAAAACACTGCAGATAAATTTAATGATAGCTTCTTGCGGTTCGGAGATTCCTTAACCAATAATACATTAGATAACTACTCACATAGACAATATTTATGCATTTCTCCAGCCTTTTCTATGTATCTGACTCCAGTAGAGGCAACGGAGACTGAGAAGTACCTAACAGCCATTAAGTCTGACGCAGCTGGTTGTGACGACATTTCACCTAAACTTTTAAAGCTCACTGCCTCTTCTATTTCTCGTCCATTGACACACATAATTAATCTTTCCTTAACAACTGGTACATTTCCAGATCAATTAAAAAAGGCCAAGGTAATACCATTACATAAATCAGGGAACAAGAATGACATCAAAAACTATCGTCCCATCTCAATCCTTCCTGCTTTTAGCAAAATATTTGAAAAGGCAATTTCTACTCGCCTTATTAACTAACTACTTGGAGGGAAACAGCTTATTATCTGACTCTCAACATGGCTTCAGATCAAACCGCTCTACAGAAACAGCAATTTTACAGTTTGTCAGTGACGTATACCAAAACTTAGAAGGTAAATATTATGTTGCAGGAATATTTATAGATTTATCAAAAGCCTTTGATTCTTTACATCACCAGATACTTCTCGACAAATTAGAAAGCATAGGGATAAGAGGTGTGCCTCACCAACTGTTTAACAGCTATCTTAGTAACAGGTCACAAAGTGTTTTTTGTAATTCCAATCTCTTTCAAATCTACTCTTTCAAAATCTATATCTAAAGGTGTACCTCAGGGATCTATTTTAGGGCCTATACTTTTTCTTATATATATAAATGACATAGTCAATGCTAGCTCAAAATTTAAATGTACTATATATGCTGACGATACAAATTTCCTATTAGCTGATAATAACCTGAACTCCTTACATTTTAATTTGGAAATTGAATTGTTGTTGATAAATAAGTGGATACAGGCCAACAAATTAAATCTCAATGTTACAAAAACCAATTATATACTGTTTCAAAATCGTTCAATAAAAAATGTCATGCCCCCAATATTTTTAGCAGGTGAACCAATACAACGTGTCTCTTATACAAAGTTTTTAGGTGTAATTATCGATGAAAATTTAAATTGGAGCCATCATATTAATGAGGTATGTACAAAGCTATCAAAAATATGTGGCATCCTATATAGAGTCCGCCATCAACTAACAACAGAGAGTATGTTAAGTATATATTACACTTTATGTTACCCTCACCTGATCTACTGTGTCTCCATATGGGGTTGTACATGGCCATCATTTTTGAAAAAAATAGTAGTAGCCCAAAATAAGATTATCAGATCTATTCTATTCATGGATAAATTTGATTCTACCAGCCGTAATTATTCTCAGTTAAATATATTAAATTTCAAATTCATAAAAATATATTTTGTATTGTTGCTTATTTAAAAAAATAAGCAATTAGATATGAATATCTATACAGGTAACAAACTTTTCAAATTTATTGAAAGTTCTCATAACACGAGGGGTAATAATATAAATCTAGTGAGTCCACAATTTCGAACAACCCTCTACAACAAGAGTGTGGTATGTGACGGTCCTCAGCTGTGGAATTCCCTTCCTACTGATGTAAAAACATTAATATTTACATGTAATTTATTTCAATTTAAAAAGAAAATAAAGAGTTATTTGTTTACTTGTCAGAATAGAGGATGTTAGGCGAACGATGTAAGTGTGTATCAATACGCAAGTCAGTGTGGATGTTCTATATTGTTAACGCTTGTAAGAATGCATGTGTTGGAGATTTGGTGCTTGTTTTTACATAATAGAAATCTTATTTACTGTAGTTGTAAAGTTTGATTGCATAATCTATTCAAAATAATTTCTTAGAAAATAATGTTGCCTGTGTACTGCAAATTTAGATTAGAAATTTCCGTCTGTCAAAGAGTCTTGGCTCGACAGACCATGCCGTTAATAGACATGGTATATATAAGTTTGTTTATATAATTTATAGATGTAACAATTATGGCAATAAATTTACTATTACTATTATTATTACTATTACACACACACACACACACACACACACACACACGCGCGCGCGCACGCACGCACGCACGCACGCACGCACGCACGCACGCACGCACGCACGCACGCACGCACGCACGCACGCACGCACGCACGCACGCACGCACGCACGCACGCACGCACGCACGCACGCACGCACGCACGCACGCACGCACGCACGCACGCACGCACGCACGCACGCACGCACGCACGCACGCACGCACGCACGCACGCACGCACGCAGGCACGCAGGCACGCAGGCACGCAGGCACGCACGCACGCACGCACGCACGCACGCACGCACGCACACACACAAAGAGAAAGAGAAAAAAGGAGATAGATAGAGAGCTGGAGATTTTTTTTTTCCATTTTATAATTGTCCTCGAACATTATTTATATTCCACATTTCCGTGAAAGGATGAAGTTTTGTGTTATATTTTCATGAATCTCCTTCCTTACCTGTGTGTTGACGTGTGTAGAGGAGGCAACGCGACCTTATGATCCATAACACCTTCACTTAATTCACTTAAGATTGATATTGACAACTGTATCCTGTATTTCTGTTAGGCCTCACGCTTTTTAGAGAAATACTCTCTCTCTCTCTCTCTCTCTCTCTCTCTTCTCTCTCTCTCTCTCTCTCTCTCTTCTCTCTTCTCTCTCTCTCTCTCTCTCTCTCTCTCTCTCTCCTCTCTCTCTCTCTCTCTCTCAAACTCTCGCGCTGCCTCCCCGTAGAGTTTGCATCCCTCCCCCCCTCACCCACCCAGTCCCTCCCTCCCTCTCACCAGGAGGGTCACGCGTTAGGTCATACAAACTCGTGGACTAAAATTAGCGTCTTATTTCACGTCCGGCACAATGCAGGCACTGTTTGGCACTGCCTGGCTCCTGGGTATAGTGATCACGGCCTCCTCCTCCTCCTCCTCCTCCTCCTTGCGCTCACTCATGTTACAGCGAGGACGTCGTGACCAAATTTGTGCCTTCTTGTTTGTTTGTTTGGCTGTGTGTGTGTGTGTGTGTGTGTGTGTGTGTGTGTGTGTGTCTGTGTGTCTGTGTGTCTGTCTGTCTGTCTGTCTGTCTGTCTGTCTGTCTGTCTGTCTGTGCTGTGCTGTGCTGTGCTGTGCTGTGGGTGCGCCGAAAAGACAACACAGGGCCATTGTAATCAGACGGAGGGAGCACTCCCTTCCTTCCCCTGCGCGGCGCGTCAGCATGCGGCGGGAAGGGCGTGTGCCTCGTGGCGATCGTCTCCTTGTTGCTCCCACCCGGTAATTATACAGGGCTTCCCTCCTAAGGTATTGCCAGCCCCGCCTGTTACCTGTGTTCACCTGGGCCGCAATTAAGTAGCTCCACTCTTACCAGTTTGTTCTGGCGTGTTCCCTGGCGCTAATTGTGACTTACTCACGCCGTCTGGGCTGCACCAAGAAGCCACGGGAACCGAATTTCGCTTGTTCCATACTCAAGATTTATACGAAGCCACAGTTAGTGATGAAGTGTAAAGATGTATTTTTTTGTGTGCGTGTCTACTACATATACATAATATATATATATATTATATATATATATATATATATATATATATATATATATATATATATATATACATATAATTACATATAATATAATAATATATACATATATAATATAATATATATACATTATATATACATATATATATATAATATATATATATTACATATATATACATATATATATATAATATACTATATATATATATATATATACATATATATATATATACATATATATATATATATATTATATTATAATATATATATATTATATATATATATTATAACATATATATATATACATATATATATTATATATACTATATATATATTATATATATATATATAATATTATATATATATATATATATATATATAATATATATATGTATATGTATATATATGTATATGTATATGTATATGTATATGTATATGTATATTATATGTATATGTATATGTATATGTATATGTATATGTATATGTATATGTATATGTATATGTATATGTATATGTATATGTATATGTATTGTGAAGAGAGAGAGATACAAGGAAAGAGAACATTTTCCTTTTACGAACAAAGATATTCTATACCATCTATATAACCAGTACGCTTAGATGAGGCAAGATTACATACAGTAAGATAACAACAAAAGATAACAAGACAAAGAATTCATCTAAAAAGGAAAAGTTGGCGCTACCAATCCAGAGCCTCACACGCAGCAATACTCCCGTCATGAAAGAGTTAAGTTGCCTTCATGTCATTCACGCCGCAGCTTCCCTTGCGGTGCCCGGTAATGAAGGATCGAGGTGGTGTTAGTGTATGCCCAGCCGCCACAACACTTACCCAACCCGCATGCAGCGGCTCACCTCGGCACGCCCGCCACTGCAAGGGTTACTGAGAAGAAACACATTCACATGGATCGATGGCGAGAATTTCAACGTCATGTTGGCGTGGTATAATTAACTCAACATAATGGGTGTAAGTGAAAATTTTAAGTATAAAATTTCTATATCTCGTGTCAAGACATCTGTTTACATGAAGATTATGAGGGAGGTAATGGATGTCGAGGACAATGAAGGAGGAAAGCAAACCTGTACGAGTATTATCAAACTTCTGAATTGTTATTGTTCAGAAATTTCTTCTCGGTTATAAAGGTGAATACACTATTACCACCTGTGCACAATCCCGAAGCACCTGGGTTTGCCGAGATGAAGCAGGGCGGTAATTGGCCGCCATAATACTCTATCATGAATGGCTGTGCAAGTATCCACCTGTGATAAGTCAGCGTAGGATGCAGGGGCACAGGTTAATGTACAGGTGGTCAAGGGGTCAGAGGTGAGGGGTTCAGGTAGCCAGAGGAAGAATGCAAGTACTTAGGTGGTCACTGGATACATGTGTGTGGCCTTCGATCAAGAGACCAGATGTGCAGAGGGATGACATTAGGCACAGGTAGTTAATGGGCTTCAGGTGAGGCGTTCAGGTGGCCAGGGAAACAGTGAAGGGTCGGTGTAGTCAGCAGGGGCGAGATAACGAGTCTCAGAGGCACAGATGCTCACCTTTACAACGGCTCCAAGTCTGGCAGCAGCATTGAACTTTCCCTGTTTTTATGGGATGCGATTGAAGGTTACCGCAAGGAAAAGAAGGAAAAGGAGATTGCGGCGGTGGTGATGGTGGAGTAAGGTGAAGAAAAGCAGGTCGTGATGAAGATAGCGGGAAAAGACGAGGATGAGATACGAGGGGAAGGAGGAGGCATGAGAGAGAAGAAGACAAGGAGGAGGAGGAAGAAGAAAAGGTAGAGGAAAATATTACAAAATAAAGTAATTGTATAAGTTAATTATGAGGATGTTAATAATGATGATATGATGCTGATGATGATGATGATGATGAGGGCAGACAAGATAAATAATTTTGGCAGAAGTGTGAAAAAAACGAGTACAAGTAATCATAATATTTATATAACAATAATATTTATCATATATAAGTAATTTATACAAGTATAAATTACATATATGATAACAATTAAGAATAAAGAATAAAACAGGATGATAACTGTGATGATGAGGAGAGAGGAGATGAAGAGAAAGAAGTGAAGCAGAAGAGGAAGAGGAAGAAGAGCGGGAGAGAAGACCCGGTAGTATGATAGTATCCAGGGTGAAAGGGTCGTGTTCAGGGGTGACTCAGCTATTTCATGATTTCCTGGAGTCTATTTTTCCCCACCACGTAAATATAAGCTTTCGACGGTATTGCTTGCCTCCACCCCTCCCCTTCGCTACCTCCACCTTCCCTTCGCTACCTCCACCCTTCCCCTTCGCTACCTCCACCCTTCCCCTTCGCTACCTCCACCTTCCCCTTCGCTACCTCCACCCTTCCCCTTCGCTACCTCCACCTTCCCTTCGCTACCTCCACCCCTCCCCTTCGCTACCTCCACCTTCCCTTCGCTACCTCCACCCCTCCCCTTCGCTACCTCCACCTTCCCTTCGCTACCTCATCCCTTCCCCTTCGCTACCTCACACCGCCATAACGTCAATGCGACAGTCGCCAAGCTTTCCTTATGATATCATTTTACCGTGGAAAGATTATGTGTAAATGGATTTGTTGTCCCGTATGAATTTTTTAAGTCGCAGATGTGTTTCTCAGTGTTCTTTTATCATAAGCATCCGAGGAGATCACAGCTGGAGGAGGAGGAGGAGGAGAAAAGGAGGAGGTGGAGAAAAGGCGCATGAAGGAAGAGGAGAAAAATATTATTTATATACTGGTAAAACTTGGCTACCGAATTTGGGCTGACTACACTTTGGCTTACCAGTAGAGGATGGGCAGATGGTGAATCGTGTTTTTTCTTCTCGTGTTTCAAAACAGCAATAATTAAGTATGTAGTACGTATAGTAAAAAGAGTTATCACCACGGCTGTTACGTACGTCATGGCAAGATCAGCAACAACCTGTATTTTCCCACACCTGTATTGAACATCAGTTGCCAATCACACCTGCGTTAATCGTCATTAGCGTATACTAACAAATCAACAACAAGTTTTTGTTTTGTATTTATCCATAATATAATTTAATCCATAATTTATCCATAATATAGTGTATACAGACTTTAACAGATGCATTTGCAACTTTAAATTTTTCCATTCTTCACCTTTACTGTACTTACTCCAAGTCGGCATTTTCGAATATTCATGAAAACTTTAACTTCATATCCCATCCGTTACTCGCCCTTACTCTTACACAATCATTCATCCTCTTCCACGCATCCTTTATCCATTCAACCCCTAAGAGACTTCCTTATTCCTTCAGTTTGTTTGCACTCATGAGTTTGATTAATTTTAAACTGGCAGCATTTTTACACCTAGGCTTACCTAACGTGTTCATTTCAACCTTCTTTTTAAGGCACTACTGCATTTTTTTTTTTTTTACGAATATAACATTTGGTTTGAATTCTTATTCCATCAAATCCCCTCACTAGAATCAGATTCTCCTCTCCTCAATACCTTTATCCTTTTTCTCACCTCTTCCCTGGTCACGCGTCTCGCCGCCCATATTTCTCCATTCTTAACCTTCGTCGCCTGCCTCACCTTCCCTCCTCATCACCCACCCCCGTCACTCATGAACAAGCCCGCCGCCGCCGCCGCCGCCCATTTCGCCCCCATAAGTCACGGGCTGTCATCGTCAAGGGTCACTTGCCGCCCTTTATTGCTCAAGGAAGCAATGTATTGAGGCCAGAAATAGAGCTAATAGCGTATTACGATTCATTACCAGAAGTGTTAAAAGTAGAAGTGCGGAAGTTATTCTAAAGCTTTATCTGGCTCTAGTCAGGCCTCACCTAGACTATGCAGTTCAGTTTTGGTCTCCATATTACAGGATGGATATAGTGTTAGAAAAAGTGCAGAGAAGGATGACCAAAATGATACAAGGGATGCGTAACTTTAGTTATGAGAGGAGATTGAAGTTATTAAAATTACACTCACTCGAGAGACGCAGAGTAAGAGGCGATCTGATAGGAAGTTTTTAAGTGGATAAAGGGATTTAATAAAGGAGAGGTAGGAAAAGTTCTTACGGCTTTTAACCAGGGTAGAACAAGAAGTAACGGATTCAAGCTGGAAAAGCGCAGATTTAGAAAGGAAATAGGGAAAAACTGGTTCACAAATAGGGTGGTGAATGAATGGAATGGTCTCAGTACACAGGTAGTTAGTGCTGAGTCATTGGAGAGCTTTAAAGGGGAGCTGGATAGGTTCATGGATGGGGATGAAAGGTGGATGTAGGTAGTGTTAGGTGACAGGAACTACCACGTGTAGGCCTCGTGGCCTCTTGTAGCTTCCTTATTTTCTTATGTTCTTATGTTCTTAAGGAAGATCTGCCATTGGTCGGTTGTCATAAATCAGCTGCTCGTGTCCGTAACAAGGGGCCACCCCCTTTGAGAGACTTTGGGCCACCCCTGGGCCACCCCTTTTTGACTCCTTTGGGCCCCCCCCCCCCTCTCTCTCTCTCTCCTCATCTCTCTCTCTCTCTCTCTCTCTCTCTCTCTCTCTCTCTCTCTCTCTCTCTCTCTCTCTCTCTCTCTCTCTCTCTCTCTCTCTCTCTCTCTCTCTCTCTCTCTCTCTCTCTCTCTCTCTCTCTCTCTCTCCTCTCTCCTCTCCTCTCTCTCTCTCTCTCTCTCTCTCTCTCTCTCTCTCTCTCGTCTCTCTCTTCTCTCTCTTCTCTCTCTCTCTCTCTCTCTCTCTCTCTCTCTCTCTCTCTCTCTCTCTCCTCGCTCTCTCTCTCTCTCTCGCTCTCTCTCTCTCTCTCCTCTCTCTTCTCTCTCCATTCTCCTCTCTCTTGAAACCTCCTCTCCTCTTCCGATCTCTCTCTCTCTCTCTCTCTCTCTCCTCTCATCCTCTCTCTCTCTCTCTCTCTCTCTCTCTGTCCTCTCTCTTCTTCTTATTCCTTCCATTTATCGACCGCATCTTTCATATTGAAAAAACTCCTTCCTGTGATCCGACCTGTTCGCAGTAATCCCGGT
>JACEEZ010018847.1:0-17922 GCA_016584305.1 Chionoecetes opilio | reverse complement strand
AAGAGGGGGTTTAAAGTTTTGAAGGAAGGTTTTTTGAAAAAAATTTAAGGAAGCGTTTGAAAGTTTTAAAGGGAAGCTGTTTGAAAGAATTGAAGGAAGCTGTTTTAAAGAATTTGAAGGAAGCTGTTTTAAAGAATTTGAAGGAAGCTGTTTTTAAAGAATTTGAAGGAAGCTGTTTTAAAGAATTTGAAGGAAGCTGTTTTGAAAGAATTTGAAGGAAGCTGTTTTGAAAGAATTTGAAGGAAGCTGTTTTTAAAGAACTTGAAGGAAGCTGTTTTTATCCTGCTGTAGGGATGGGGTGCTTGTATCCCATGACCCTGCTGTAGGGATAGGGTGCTTGTATCACATGACCCTGCTGTAGGGATGGGGTGCTTGTATCCCATGACCCTGCTGTAGGGATAGGGTGCTTGTATCACATGACCCTGCTGTAGGGATAGGGTGCTTGTATCCCATGACCCTGCTGTAGGGATAGGGTGCTTGTATCACATGACCCTGCTGTAGGGATAGGGTGCTTGTATCCCATGACCCTGCTGTAGGGATAGGGTGCTTGTATCCCATGACCCTGCTGTAGGGATAGGGTGCTTGTATCCCATGACCCTGCTGTAGGGATAGGGTGCAGTCTGTTACAAGAACAATGAAAAGTACCAAACTTACCTTGATGGAGTGGTAGGAGAGGTTCAGGCTAACAGAGGGAGTGATCTTCATGTGGCGCTTCAACATCATCTTCACCTTGGCAATTCTGGTTGTTAGTAAAAAAGATTTGAAGCATTCTTGCCTTTCAGGATCAGATGGAATAATGACCTTTAGCTCCACTTTCAGATCCTTCAATTTCTGACTCTTTTGTGTTTTGAAGCTGGTGTCATCCATGGGCGCACCGTGGGCTGCCATCAGAAAAATAATGTGATAGAATTAGATTTTGGTATTACAGGTGTAACATTTAGACTAAACACAAACACACACACACAAACACACACTACTATTGACGAAAGAACTGGAAGTAATTAGTAAAGTAAATTATCAGTGCCCACTTGGAAAGAGCGACCATGTACTTATTGAATTTGAAATAAATGATAGCAAAAAATAGGGGAGAAGAGAAGAACACAAGAAAGGAAGATACAATTATGGAAAAGCAGACTTTGTCGGATTAAGAAAAATTTTCGGAGAGACAGACTGGAGTAATTGCCATGCAGCAACGAGTACCCAGAAAAAATGGGATGAGTTCATCCGAATTTACACCGAAGGAATAAATAGTTATGTTCCAAGGATAGTTATCAGAGAAAAGAAAAAAAAATTAATGGTTTAACAGAAAATGTGAATTAGCAAGACTAGAAAGAGAAAAAACCTGGAATAGTTGGAGGAAAAAAGGAGGTATCAACCTTTGGGAGAAGTACAAAACAACTAGAAATAAATATGTAAGAATCCGAAGAGAAGAAGAAAGTAACTGTGAGAGGAATATAATAGAAAAATGTAAGAACGAACCGAAACTTTTCTATAGATATATTAATGGAAAAATGAAAAGCAAGGAAGGAATAGATAAGCTGAAGGTAGAAGGCATAGTGTATGAAGATGCATTACAACAGGCTGAGGTGATGAATAAGTGCTTACAGACTGTATTTACAAGAGAAAGCGAATTTAAAACAAAAAATTTAATAGCCAAAGAAAATATAATGGAAGACATAAAAGTAGACGTAATAGAAGTAAAAAGGCTAATGGAAAGTCAAGATGTGAGAAAAGCCCCGGGTCCAGATGGAGTGTCCAACTGGATAATGAAAGAGTGCAGTAACCAACTAGCAGGAAAGTTACATAGTGTAATTGAGAGTTCACTCAAGGAGAGCAGAGTCCCGCTTGATTGGAAAAGAGCAAATATTGTGCCAATTCACAAAGGAGGAGACAAAGAAGAACCACTAAATTACAGGCCAGTATCATTAACAAGTGTAGTGGCAAAAATGTGTGAAAAAATTGTGAAGGACAGATGGTTGAAATATTTGGAAGAGACAAACACACTTGCAGGTGGCCAGTTTAGATTTAGAGGAGGAATGTCATGTACAACAAATTTATTAAGCTTTTACTCGAGTGATCGATGTGACACAGGAAAGAGAGGGGTGGGTCGATTGCATATACTTGGACCTAAAGAAGGCATTTTACAAGGTACCTCATAAGAGACTGCTCTGGAAGCTAGAACATGTAGGAGGATTGAAGGGTGGTTTGCTGAAGTGGATGGAAGACTTTTTGAGCAATAGAGAGATGAGAACAGTAATAAAAGATCAGAAGTCAGAATGGTGCAGTGTGATAAGTGGAGTTCCTCAAGGATCAGTATTGGCCCCAGTGATGTTCTTGGTCTATGTAAATGATATGACAGAAGGAGTAAACAGTTATATGAGTTTATTCGCTGATGATGCTAAATTACTAAGAAAAGTAGAAAGTAAAGAGGACTGTGAGGATTTACAAAAGGATCTAGATAAGATTTTCAGATGGAGTCAACTATGGAAAATAGAGTTTAATGCTAAAAAGTGTAAAGTGATGGAAGTGGGCAGTAGCAAAAAGAGACAGAGAGGAAAGTATTCGATGGGAAATGAATGGATAATCAAAACAAAGGTCGAAAAAGATCTGGGAGTGTGGATTACGGATATAATTTGTCACCTGAGAAGCATATAAACAAGATCACAGGAGATACATATCAATTGCTGAGGAATATAAGAATGGCATTCAAATATCTGGATGAAGAGATGATTAAGAAATTGATAACATCTCTGATTTGACCAAGGTTGGAATATGCAGCAGTGATTTGGTCACCACATAAAAAGAAGGATATAAGGACGATTGAGAGAATACAAAGAGCAGCCACAAAAATGGCTCCAAGCCAGAGAGATTTACCATATGAGGAAAGACTTTCAAGACTAAAGCTCCCAACTCTTGAGAAAAGAAGAGAAAGGGGAGATTTTATAGCAGTGTATAGAGCATCAATGGGTCTGGAAAAAATTGATAGAAATGATCTGTTTGTGTGGGACGACAGAAGTACAAGAGGTCATGAGAAGAAATTGAAAAGGAAAACATGCAAGAGGGACATAAAAAAATACAGCTTCCCGTATAGAAGCCTAGAAGCCTGGAACAACCTTGATGCAAAAGTGATTAATGCAAGAAGTATTCAGGACTTCAAAGGCAAACTGGATAATAGTAGATTTGGAGACGGGACAATACGAGCATAACTCTTTTCCTGTATGTTACAACTAGGTCAATACAACTAGGTAAATACACAATCACATAAATCACACAATCACAAAAGAATCAAAATTCAATGGGAATGAATGGGAATGAAATGGATGGGAAGGCAAGGAATGAAAAAAGTCAGAAAGAGTGGAAAATAAAAATAGAGAAGGAGGAAGTTAGTGAATTGTTGAAGGCATTGGAGGCGAGGAAAGCACTGGGACCAGACGGAGTGTTGGGTTATGTTTTAAAAGAGTGCAGAAAGCAGTTGTTTGAACCAGTCTATGATATAATAAAGTGCTTAGTAACAACAGGAAAAGTGCCAAGGGAGTGCAAGAGAGCAGATAGAGTGCCAATATATAACAATGGTAGGAATGATGCTCACATTACAAATTGTCGGAAATGTTTAATTTTGCCGTTATCCCGACTCCTCAATATCCAGCCTGGAGACTTGTCGGGAATGCGGGGTTTACGGTGGATAGTTATTTTTTCTCCATTTAATTATTGTAAGATTCTCACTAAACTGTCATTATATTCAGACGTACAGTAAAACCTCTCGAATGTGGACCCTCATTATTCGGACCTTTTTTTTTTTTTTTTTTAGGGGGTCGAAATTTCCTAGCTATACATATACAGCTAAGTATTAATTATCCGACCTTGGGGGGACCGAAGGTAGGTCGGATAATTGGAATAGTCGGATGTTCGGATATCACAGTAGCCATAAACGTAACTGTGACGGCACTGTGAGAGATGGCTACGAGTTGTGTGTTGGTCCCCATGGCTCCGGTACCAGAAACACCAACAGTTCTCTGCTTCTGAACTTTGCAAGGTCCAGAAGGTTGAGAATTGCAGGTTCTTGGTATCAGAGACCAGAGCTGCACCGCTGGACATGGTATAGTAATGCCGGAGGGGTAGCTAAGGAGATCGACCACATCCTCGTTAGTACTCGTTGGAGGATCCTCCACAACTGCAGGGTTTACCGGAGTGCTTAGTTCTTTGGAACAGATCACAGACTTGTTGTTGCTACACTTAAGCTTCATGTCAAGTCCAGAAGAATCTCAAGAGGTAACCATACTGTGTTTCATCTTGAGAAACTGAAGGACTTGACATGTGCTCATGAGTATGCGGTGGCAGTCTCAAATCGGTTTGATGTGCTCGGTGCTCTCGGGGATCCTGTAGAACTGTGGGATACCTTCAAACGTGAAACTCTACAGGCTGCCAAGGAGTGTATTGGGGAGCGCCCGAGGTCAAGGCGTGGTTTTGTCTCGACGGAGACGCTGGAGAAAATCGAGGAGAGTCGCGCTGCCAGGCTGGCTGGGAACCGGGACCAGCACAGGGCTCTGTCACGCCGGACTAGAACCCTCCTGAGGAGAGACAAGGAGAGGTATGTCAGGAGTCTCGCTGAGGATGTCGAGGGTCATTTGAACGCTAATGACCTCCGACCGCCTACCGAGCCCTGAAGAAGCTCCGTTCCAAGTCTCCTTCTCGGGCGAGTGCTATCGAACAGCAGATGGGCGCCTTGTGTCGGACATGGATGGGCAGATGGCTCGTTGGGCTGAGTACTTTGGGTAGTTGTTCACGGTGGACCCTCCAACTGAGCAGCTTCACACCACTGGGTTACAGGCAGTGGATGCCGATCCTCCCATTGACGAAACCGCACCCTCTCTTGACGAAGTCAGAGAGGCTGTAGCAAAGTTGAAGGGTGGAAAGGCAGCTGGTGTTTGTAATATCAGTGCGGAGCTCCTCAAAGCTGGGGGTGAGGCCATGATCCGTGAGTTGCATGCTGTCCTGACTGCCGTGTGGCAATCAGGTACCATTCCTCCTGACTGGAAAAGGGGGCTGGTCGTCCCTATCTGGAAAGGGAAAGGGGACCGTCAGGACTGCAACAATTACCGCGGTATTACACTGCTCAGTGTACCAGGCAAGGTGCTTGCCCATCTATTGCTGACACGAATTCGCAGTCATCTGGTGAAGCATCAGAGACCTCAGCAGTCGGGTTCACGCCTGGTAAGTCAACAACGGGACCGTATCCTAGCGCTTCGTGTCCTGGTGGAACGCCGACGTGAGTTCGACAGGGGATGCTTGCAGCCTATGTTGATCTCAAGAAGGCGTTTGACTCAGTGCATCGTGAGTCACTCTGGGATCTTCTGCGACTTCGAGGGATTCCTGCAAGGACTATTGGTTTGATAACTGGTCTGTATTCTGGGACTGAGAGTGCTGTGAAGTGTGGGGCAGGTGTATCCAGCTTCTTTCCTGTGAATACAGGAGTGAGGCAAGGGTGCGTCCTTGCCCCATCACTTTTCAACGCTTGTATGGACTGGGTATTGGACAAGGTTGTGGATCAAAGTGATTGTGGAGCATCCGTCGGCAACACCAAGATCACTGATCTTGTTTTTGCCGATGATGCAGTAATCTTTGCTGAGTCGCTGGAGGTCCTGGTGATGGCTCTCGAGGCGCTGCACGAGGAGGCAAAGCCTTTGGGACTTGAGGTCTCCTGGCTCAAGACCAAGGTCCAGGTATTTGGAGACTTACTAGATGAAGCAGTACAGTCTGTTCATGCGTGACGAGGACATTGAGATCTTGGAAAGTTTTACATACCTTGGTAGCGCAGTCCATAATGACGGCGGGTCACGTCAAGAAGTCTTACGACGGATTGGCATAGCCCACGGGTTATGGACTCGCTCAGCGGGAGTATTTGGCGGTTGTCGGTACCTGTGCAGGAGGTCAAAGATCCGGATCTTCAAGTCGCTTGTGATCCCTGTCTACTCTTATGGTTGTGAGACATGGACACTAAATAGTGACTTGAAGAGACGAATCAATGCCTTTGGTAATAAGTGTCTTCGCAGAATCATGGGTATCGCTGGGATGATTACGTGTCAAATCAGCGATTGCACCGTGAGACTGAATCGAGGCCTATTACCTGCATAGTCCGTCAGCGCCAACTTCGGCTATATGGGCATGTGCACGCTACCTGAAACGATCCTTCCCATCGGGTTGTATCTGTAAGAGACAATCCGGCGTGGAGGAGGCCAAGGGGGCACCACAAGGCTCGTGGCTGGGGCAAGTGATGTTTCTTGTCGAGAGCTGCTTGGTATGGGAAAGGAGCCTGCATGGGAACTCGCGCGTGGTGACCCCCGGGAGTGGCGTCGTAGGGTGGGCGAGGCGACGCGCCCCCCGGCGTATGCCCCAATGATTGATTGATTGATAAACGTAAGGACAACATGGTATAGAACATAAAAGATGCAGCTCTTGAAGGCCGATCCAGTGGTATACGCCAAAGTAAAATTCATGATAAATAAAGCCACAAATAATTTTTCCAAAAAAACTATAAAAAAAAACGAAGTAAAATAAATGGAAAAAACAAGACACAAGTGGTGGGAAAAAAGTCGGTTTTTTTTGGACAAGTCGGATGTTTGGAGGTCGGATTTTTGGGAATTGGGGCTGTCTCACATGATTTTACAAATATTTCATAAGGTAAAAGGCTTCCTTTTTTTGCAATAAAAAATAATGATTCCACTTCCATGTACGGGGAAAAAAAAACTTTCCCTGAAAATCCCTTTTAATAACCCTTGTGATGAGGATGTTTTTGGAAGTTCAGGCAAGTTTGTCGGGGTCCTCGTCCCTTTCCCTCCATTCGTAATATTCACTCCCGAACTTTTCAGGTAAAAACAATTCGCAGTTTTTTTTTCCATTGCAGACTTTTCAGTCCGTTTTCAAAGCCGGGAAAAAAATATCACAGTTATGTTATTATTTTTTTATTATTTTATTATTATTATTATTTTTTTTTTTTTTTTCTTTTTTCATTTGTCCCTATAGCGCCGAGGCAGGGTGACCCAGGGCTCGGAGGGCAGGCTTGGGGGTTCCCTTGAGGGCTCTGATGGTTGGCCCCCCCATGGTGGAAAAGGCAGGATTCTTATAGTGACGCCGTATTAGGGGCTCATGCCGCCCCCCTTGTCCCCAGCCTCGCAGCAGTCAAAAGGTAGAGTTGAGGGGCAGGGCTGTGGGTGTTCTTGGGCCACCCCACGGTAAAAGAAAGGTAAAAATATCCTACAATGTCTTATGTTTTTGAGGCAGTGCAAAGTCTTGTTGCATGGATGCGTGTGTACGGAGGTCAGTCCCGTCAAAGCAAACTGTTTAGCCATTTGTCAAGGCTGAAGATTACTCACATGCTACCTTTGATGGCAAAGGGATGGAACGACTAGAGAGCAGTAATATAAGCTAAATAAAAAGACCCTCCCTTGCCTATCCTGTCCTCTTTTTGGGGAGGGGGGTAGGGGGGGTTTTTGGCGTCCCCGGGTGGCATTTCCAAGCCCCGGTTTTCGATCCTGAGTGAGCCCCATAAATCCCTTAAAATATTTCTGCATCTTTTGAGGGGCCAAAGAACCCCCACATGCCCTGCCCTTTAAACTCTACTTTCGTTTGCGAGTGCTTGGAGGACACAGGGGGCGGCATGAGCCCTAATACGGCCCCTCATAAAAATCCTGGTAAAATAAGGTCAAGAGAAAGAGTGAAACGGTGGGGAAGGGGAAAGGGGGAATAGAAACTTATAGCAGTGGGTTTGGGATCAGAGGAAGGATGTGTCGGGGGCGGTAGCGGAGTGGTTAGCGCTCCGCGGCATTCTGGGTGACCGAGTTCGTCCCCGAAGAAAAAAAAACCCTTTCTGCCCCGTGAGTGGCCAAAAGAACACCCACATGCCTGCCATCAACCTACCTTCGATGCGAGTGCACGGAGGACACAGGGGGGCGGCTGGCCCCTAATCAAGGGTCACTAAAAAATCCTGCCTGCGCCACACGGGCGAGGGCCAAAACCCTCACAGCCCTCAGTGAACCTCCAGAGCCCACCATCTGAGCCCCCCATCACCACTGCCTAAGGCGCTATGGGAAAATAAAAAAATAAAAAAAAAATAATAATTTTTTAGGGGAAGGAGATCATAATTTGGGGAAGGGGCAGGGGGGGGAGTAAGGACGACATTGGACTGAGCACAAAAATTACCTTCAGATTTCTGATGCGTGCAAATGTAAATTCTTGACAATATTTTGAAATCTGCAATTGTAGGTCATGACCAAAATTTCCAACTTGCCAGTTTTGTTCGTTCTCCCGTACACTCCACTTTAAAGAGAAGGATAATCATAAAACAGTAAAAAATCGTCAGGGAAAGGTACCTGGAACTGTCGCCGATCGGAACCTCGCCGCCGTGGTGGAGTGTTCCCAAATTTTGAATTCAGGAGCCAAAATTACATTTCATCAATGTTACCCCCGGGTTTTTACATTTAGGGGTGAAAAAAACTAGACGAGCTGATCAGTTTGGTTAGATTAGGTGCCATTGTCCCGGTTGGTTCAAATTCCCCGTCGACAAGAGTTAGTTTGATGTTTTTATTCCTTTTGGGTTTTTAAAAAATTTGGCCTAAATTTTTTTTTTTTTTTAAAAAATTTTGGGTATTTTAAATTTTTCTTTAAAAATTTTTTTAATTTCCGTTCTTTTTTTTTTTTTTTTTTTTTCTCTTTTTTTTTTTTTTTTTTCCGTGTTTTTTTTGGTTTTCTCCCTTTTTTTTTCTTTTTTACATTTTTTTATTTTTTTTTCCGGAGATCCCTTGGGCAAATTCCAAAAAACCCGCCTACAAGAAAAAAACTTTTAATTTTCATTAACCCAAACCATGCTCCCAAAACCCAAAAATCGGTATGGTTTTATTTTCCCAAAACCCAGCACCCAAAATGGGGTAGTTCCCGGGTCGGCCCCCGGGGGCCACCACACTAGGCCGCTTGGTTTCTCCCGCCGATTTGTTTGTTGTTATTGTTCAGTGGTGTTGTGACTGTAGAGTTGTGTACACTGTTATTTTGTGTACTTCTACAGGTCTGTTATGGGTATTATGGCTCCCAAACGTCCAGGAACACCTACTGGTGGAAGTGAAAAGAAAAGGAAGAACAATGTGTTAACTATTTCTGAGAAAATTGACCTTTTGAAGAAGTTGGATGGCTTTTTTCCCCTTAATATATCTACGTTCTAAAAGTCAGAAAATTCCATTACTCGGCTCGGCGCTGGTCCCGAGGTTGCCGAGTTTGGGAACTTCAACCTGTACTTTGGGTGAGTATATGAACTACAATGAGCTATGAGAGCCACAATACCTACGAACAATGTAGCTATTAAAATAAAACTCCCAGGTTAAATGGGTGACATGTAACTTAAACCAAGGTGGAAAAATGGGCTAAAAGACTAATCAGCAGAAAATATGCTGCACAAGTGGATTGAAATGAGTGGAATAATTTTCAAGAAGAGTGAAATGATGACATGTGGAATGAAAGTAACATATACAAATATATCTACAGGGAAATTTGCATACTTTTCTGGCATAGACATTAAAAAAGGAGGGTCCCTTCTAGGAAAAGTGGGACATGCATCAAGTCTAGGCGTCCACTGCCGTCCAGCCTCTGGCCCCTTTGCTTTTGGCTCAGTTCTTCGGTGAAGTGGCAGCGAGCCAGTGTTTTTAAAATACCTTTCTACAGAAGTTCAGAAGCTAAAACGCAACAAAGTTTTTGTCAAACCGGGGTGTATTTAGCACTATTAAATCATACAAAATTACTCATTAAGGGGCTTGTTTACGAAAAAATTTTTTTTTACAGCCCCTTTTTTTGACAACACTACGGCATGTCAATTTTCGCTCATCCAAAAAATTTTGGGATAGTTTTTTCACTTTTTGGTTACGAACGTTCCACTCCCCTTACGCAATGGGTATTAGGTAAGGCACAGCGATTATTTTGTTTAAAGAACTGCACATTAATTAATTTTACAGTGCCCAAATGGGTTTTTGGCCAAACATAAAATGTTGAGATGGGAAAAGTGGTTTCTTCACCTTTTGCGTGGGGGGGAAGTGATCCTCTCCAGGCAACAGCTATTGCTTAAAAGGCTCCATTGTTCAAAGAATCAGTCATTTTAGTAAAAACTGAAAAAGGGTTCCATGAGGAAAATTTATGACCCAAAAAATATCATGCTTGTAAAAGTTTGCAAATTATGTCGAAGTAAATTAAGCGGGCTCCAAGTAGCCTTTGTTTTTCCCCTCAAAAGTAATTTTACTATTTTAAAAGGGGGCTCGGTTTTATGGTAATGTTTGAAAATTTGAAGTTTTCCTTTTCCATGCAAAAAATTTTTTGGCCCATAGTATCAACGGTATCATTAAAAATTTAAAAAAATTCTCCCAGACAAACCCCATTCCCCCCCCAGAAAACTAGATACCGAAAAGGCGGCGTAAAGTTACCAGGCGAAATCTACCAGGCGTACAAATTACCCGGCGTCAAATCACCCGGCGTACAAAGTTACCCGGGGTACAAGTTACCAGGCGACAAGTTACCAGGGGGTACAATGCCTCTATTTTTAGCTTTAAGACTACGGGGTAGGGCCCAGACTTGCCGATAAGTCGACCCAAAAATAGGTAGCTAGAGTCCTGGTAGGTCAAAGCTTACAAAGTCTTTACCCCCGAGTGTGTTCAGATTTTTTTGTAGATCCAAATACTGGTTGTATGTTAGGTGTGAGTACGATGATTTTGAGGGGACATGCGGCGTGGGCAACAGCCCGGCATTTTGGGGTTTTTGTAGTTGTCTACTGGCCGCTTGGGTTCAGGGCTTCCGGTCGGTTGTTTCATGCTGTTATCACCCAGGTTTTGTTTTATATAAAAAAATTTATATTATTGTTTTTTTATTTCCCGAAATGGCGGCATACAAGTCGCCCAGGCGTACAATAAACCAGGCGTACAAGTCGACCAGGCTACAAGTCAACCGCGTACAATCCCCAGGCTACAATCGCCCCAGGCGTACAAGTCGCCCAGGCGTAAAAGTCGACCAGGCGTACAGTCACCAGGCGTACAAGTCCCCGGGCATAAAAGTCGACCCCAAAAATTATTAGTCATGATTAGGGGTTAGCCCTTTACTTGCCGATAATTCAGCCCCAAAAATAGGTGGCTCGGGTAGGCCAAAAATTGAATCGGATGGCTACGGTACGGTATACGGAACCTGTCGCTAAAACCAACACCACACCACTTATATAAAGGTATGAATCTTTACTATAGGTCCCCTCTTGTTTGATTTGTAAAACACCCTAGCCCCCTGATAGACCGCTACAACTGATATTATAGAAAAACACAACACACCACACTCACCTCAACTACATCACACTCAACTCACATCACACTCAAAACACAACCACACTCACACTCCACACCACACCGTTATTAAAACACTAAATAAAAGCCCAAAACGAAACAAAAAAAAACAATACAAATATATGTAAATCGTAAAAAAAAGGGAACAACACTCACAAACCCCCCCACTAAATCGCAAATGTATCGTTCAGACCTGGTATAATAGGGTTGTCTAAAAAAGCACGGCGTACCTATGATGGCTGCATCACCCTCCGCCATTTCATTCCCAGTGTTCAACTCGTGTATCAGCTTGGGGGGAAAACTGCTGCATACTCTTCTCCAGTTATCGCTTTTTGCTCTGGAATTGCGCATATTTTAGCTGCACTGAAGTTACGGTAGTTGGTCACACTTTTGTTGCAGTGCTGATCCATTTGTTTGACACCGGTGGTAAAGGTTCCTTTTACCCTTGCCGTATAAGTGGGACCCTACAGTCTATTTTTTTGGGGAACAGGTGAAATTTTTTCCTTTCTATCTTAAGGTCTCATATTTAAAAAATAGCCTGTGTTTACCTGAAAAGGGGGTTTAACTATGAAAAATAAAACGTAAAAAAGAAAAAGTGTAGATTCCCTTCCCGGGCAAAAATATCAGTCCGTAACAGAAAGGGGGCAGAATTTGGGCATTGTTAAAAAAAATTGTATAGTTTTTGGGAGAGATTTTTCGGGGCAAAGAGTGACTTTACGCCGCCATTTAAACGGAAAAATATTTTGCTATTGACCTTAGACATTGCCCCAAAGACTATTGACTTAACTATTACCTTAGACTATTGACCTTAGACTATTGCCCTACAACACATCTTTTTTTTCCATCTTGTTTGCATCCCTGAAAAGCTGTGTCAATTTTTTAATTTTCTGATACTATTTTTTTTTCCCCAACCCATAACATTGTGTACTTTTAGAGTGTGATCCCAAAAAATTGGGACTGCTATTTTTTTTTTTACAATTTTGAAGTACAAAATTTTTCCCAAAGCCACCTTGGTGTTGCTTCGTAATGGATGCAAAGAAAAATGGCTCTTTTGCTTAGGCATTAATTACTATAAACCCCCCAAATTAAAAACTATGGGGGGGGGGGGGAGACCTGGCCCGATTACCCAAAAAAGTTTGAATGACCCGATGGTTCCCCCCACCCACAAAAATAAAATCATCAGCATCCCAAAAACAGCACGATTGTATGCCCTGTGGGGGAGAGCGGGGCGGTTGCTCGAGGGGGGTTGCATCATTCCCTCTAACTCCATTCACTTTTTTTTATTATTATTATTTTTTTTTGTAGTTTAGTATAGTATTTTATAGTAGTATATAGTATTTATAGTAGTAGTATAGTATTAGTAGTAGTTTAGTATAGTAGAAAGGAGTGTAGTAGTATTAGTAGATTTATACAAGACGATGTCGTGTAAAAACAGCATTTAAAAGGGGAAAATGAGGCAACCCCCCTCGATGAAAACCTGCCCGCTCTCCCCTACTCCCAAGTCTGGTAATACTGAATGACTAACGTCGCCTAATTACCTACCTATTGTTTAATAAAAAAAAAAGTTGATATTTTTTTGGTTTTCCCAAAATAAAAAAACTACTGAATTATACTGAGCGAAATAACAGATAAAAAGTAAGCTTTAAGATCTGTGGAGCCCGCCAACTCCTGAAAATTAACCCCAAAAAATAATCAAAACACACCTAAATATTTTTAGAAATATACGTATTATGTCTTGATACCTTATTTTATACCATATAGTGTATTTCATGTTTTTTCGGTGTATTCGGATATTTTGTTTCAAAAACACGTTGTCCATTTTTTTTTATTTAAATCCCCCCGAAAAACTGGGCGGCGGCAAAAAATTGTGGGGGGGGCGGCGGGGTTTTGTTTGGCTGGCCTTCAAACAGTGTGGCGTTGCTCGGCGCCCAGGCCCTACGGGGCCCGGCCTAATCCCACCCACGCAAAAAACACCCCCACTCCACGGTACCAGTGTCTAAGTACGTAGCTTATTCCCTACAGGGGCCCGTTATAGAGCTTTCGTATACGAAATCCGATGATCAGATGTGTAAATTGGGGTCTTTTTTTCAATAGGAGATCAAAAAACCCAATGATCGACATTCAAACGGGGGGTGAGTAAAATTATCAATTCAAAATGGGGCCCCTACCACCCCCCACTGGACAAGGGGATTTTGGTTGACCCCATTGGGGTCCAACCCCAGGAACCGGACCTAAAGGGTAATTTAAGATAGGGCCGGCCTGATTTTTGGGGGGTAATTAGCAGTGTGCGGCCCCAACCTTTGGGACCGCATCGGGGCATCCCTGAAAGCGTGCCTTAAGGGAAATTTAAACATAGGGGGGGCCTGCCTTTGGGGGTAATTACCCTGTGGGCCCCAACCTTGGACCACTACCCTCCCTTCTCTTGAAATACGTGGCGTCCCCACATTACAAGTTTTTTTGCTTGTTATGCTTTTTTATGTTTAATTAATGTGCAGTTATGTTTTTTGTGTGCTATTTTTTTTTCCCCAAAATGTTTTTTCTACAGAATAGGAGTCAGGTGGGAATATAGACGCTGTTTTTTGTTGTGTTGGTACAGAAAGGTATACAGTGGGGTAATATAGACGCGGGGGTTTGTTGTGTTGGTACGAATGGGGAGCAGTGGGGTAATATAGACGCTGTGTGTTTGTTGTTTGGCTACAGAATAGGTATACAGTGGGGGTAATATAGACGCTGTGTTTTGTGTGTTGGCTACAGAATAGTAGTACAGTGTGGGTAATATAGACGCTGTTGTTTGTTGGTTGGCCAGAATAGGTAGTACAGGGGGGGAAAATATAGACCTGGGGGTTTTGTTGTGTTGGCTAAGAATAGGTAGTACGTGTGGTAAAAAGCTTGTTTTTGTTGTTTTTGCTAGATTTTATTTTAGCTGAAAAACCGTTTTTTTTTTTTCTTTTTTTTTTTTTAATTGAGGGGTCCTGAACCAAACCTATTTTTACCATTAGTATTGTTTCGCTATACCAGATTTCCTTTACGATATGCCAGGGAACCACTGCTCTATTTTCGGGCCTCCCTGTACTACACACGTGATGGATGATAAGCAAAAAATATTTGTACAAATTTTTTTTTTGTGGGGGGATATTAAAAACAATCTGTTAAAAAATCTATAAAAAATGTCATGTGCAAAATTTTTTTCCACAAACCCGGAAGGGAAAACCCAAAAGGATATTTCTTTTCCCCCGACCTATTGGGGGTTTTCTCCAAAGTCCGTTCTTCTAAACATAACTGACCACATGGAAAGGGTCCCAAAAAACCTCAGCTTGTTTAAAAAACCCCCGAAATATTAACCCTTTTTTAAATTTTCTTATTGTGGTGGCAAAACATATTACCTTAAAAAAAATACAGGTTGAAGTTCCCAACCTCGCATCCCAAAAACTCGGGAAAAACCCAAAAATCGGTATGGGTTTTCCCAAATTTTTCCAAAAAAACGGCAGAACACCCAAAAACCCGGGGCGTAGTTGCCGGTCGGCCCCCTGGGGGCCACCCCACTAGGCCGCTTGGTTTCTCCCCCCCGATTTTTTTGGGTTTTTTTGTTCGTGGTGTTTTTTGATTAGAGTTTTGACACTGTTTTTTGTTACTTCTACAGGTCCTTTTTGGTATTTGGCTCCCAAACGTCCAGGAAAAACCCCCCTGGTGAAGTGAAAAAAAAAGGGAAAAAAATGTGTTAACTATTTTTGGAAAATTGCCTTTTGAAAAAATTGGATTTTTTTTTTAGGGGTTTTTCATGCTTTTTTCCCCTTAATATATCTACGTTTAAAAATCGGAAAAAATTCCATTACTCGGGGTCGGCGTGGTCCCCAGGTTGCCGATTTGGGGAAATTTTAAAATTACACATTAATGTTCTCAGCCCAAGTAAAAAAAGTGGGTTTGGGGTGGATGGTTGGGAAATATAAATTTTATGAAGAAAAAAAAAATGTTTATATACTATGGCATCTGGGAAAATTTTTATGAAGTTACTATATTCACCATATCTTTATAGTTTTGGGGCGCAATGTAACCCCTACTAACTGTATGAATTTTTGCTTATTCTGACCTTTGGGTCCCCTTTCCAGTTAAGGGGTCTTACTGTATCTGGCCCTTGGCAGTTTCTAGGGGGCTTACTGTATCTGACCCTTTCCCGTTTCTAGGGGTCTTATGTATCTGGGCCCCTTTGGGAGTTACTAGGGGGCCTTTCTGTATCTGGACCCTTGCCCGTTACTAGGGCTTATGTATCGGACCCTTGCCAGTTCTAGGGGGCTTACTGTATCTGGACCCTTGGCAGTTACTAGGGGTCTTTCTGTATCTGGGGCCCTTTCCTTACTAGGGTCTTACTGTATCGGACCCTTTCCATTACTAGGGGTCTTCTGTATCGGACCCTTGCCCGTTACTAGGGGGCTTTCTGATCTGGACCTTTTTCCCCGTTACTAGGTTTTTACGTATCTGACCCCCGCCATTACTAGGGGGCTTACTGTATCGGACCCTTCCCGTTACTAGGGGCTTACTGTATTGGACCCTTTGGGAGTTCTAGGGGTTTACGTATCTGGACCTTTGGGATTATAGGGGTCTTACTGTTCTGGACCCTTGCCCTTCTAGGGGTCTTTCTGTATTGGCCCTTGCAGTTACTAGGGGGCTTACTGACTGGACCTTGCCCCTTTTAGGGGGGCTTATGTATCTGGACCCTTGCCCTTACTAGGGGGCTTACTGTATCTGGACCCTTGGGAGTTCTAGGGGGCTTACTGTATCTGGACCCCTTTCAGTTACTAGGGGTTCTGTATCTGGACCCTTTCCAGTTCTAGGGGTCCTTTCGTACTGGGCCCCTTTCCCGTTACTAGGGGGCTTACTGTTCTGGACCTTTCCAGTTACTAGGGTCTTACGGGATTTGGGCCCTGCCAGTTTTCTAGGGGGCTTACTGTTCTGGACCCTTGCATTTCTGGGGTCCCTTTCGTATCTGGACCCTTTCCCCTTACTAGGGGGTTTTTGTATTGGACCCTTGCCGTTACAGGGGTTTCTGTATCTGGCCCTTTCCATTCTGGGGTCTTACTGTACTGGACCCTTGCCAGTTTTAGGGGGCTTACTGTTCTGGACCCTTGCCAGTTATGGGGGCTTACTGTACTGGCCCCTTGCCAGTTACTAGGGGTCTTTCTGTACTGGACCCTTCCCGTTCTAGGGGTTTACTGTATTGGGGCCCTTGCCAGTTACAGGGGTCTTACGTTCTGGGCCCTGCCTTATAGGGGGCTTACTGTATCTGGCCCTTGGATTACTAGGGGGTTTTCTGTATCTGGACCCTTGCCAGTTACTAGGGGGCTTTCTGTATCTGGACCCTTGGCAGTTACTAGGGGTCTTACTTTGGACCCTTGCCCCGTTTTCTGGGGTCTTACTGTTCTGGGGCCCTTGCCAGTTACTAGGGGTCTTACTGTATCGGACCTTGCCAGTTACTAGGGTCTTACTGTTCTTGGACCCCTTGCCAGTTACGGGGTTTACTGTATCTGGACCCCCAGTTTTCTAGGGGTCTTACTGTATTTGGGCCCTTGCCAGTTACTAGGGTCTTACTGTATTGGACCCTTGCCAGTTACTAGGGTCTTTCTGATTGGACCCCTTTCCAGTTCTGGGGGCTTTTCGACTGGCCCCCCCCATTACTAGGGGGCTTACTGTATCTGGACCCCCTTGCCATTACTAGGGTCTTCTTTTCCCGGACCCTTGCCGTTACTAGGGGGCTTTCTGTACTGGACCCTTGCCATTTACTAGGGGTCTTACTGTATTGGACCCCTTTCCAGTTATAGGGGTCTTCTGTATTGGACCCGCCAGTTACTGGGGTCTTACTGTATCTGGACCCTTGCCAGTTATAGGGGGCTTACTGATCGGGGCCCTTGCCAGTTACTAGGGGTCTTACTGTATCGGCCCTTGCCAGTTCTAGGGGGTTTTCTGTATCTGGGCCCCTTTCCAGTTCTGGGTTTACTGTATCTGGAAAACCCTTTCAGTTTTCTAGGGGGTTTTCGTTCTGGAAAAGATTGAGAAAGAGTTTTTACCTGTAGTTCCTGTTCAGGAAACATAGCGCAGCATGTTAAAATTCCGTCCAGAATATAACATCTGTTTGGGGCAGATGAACCAAAAGGCTCAGGCCTCCTTCAATTCCTCAGGATCATCAGGACAGCTTAACAGTTTCCACTGAAAAAAATTAAAAAAAACTAAAACCATCAGTCATACCCCCCGAGCGGCATGGAGGCGGACTCGTCACCGGTACAGGGGAACCGTTTATCCGGCCCCACGGGGGGGAGCGCATGCCCGGGTAACTCATTTTTTCCGTTGTTTTGGTTACTCTTATGGAATCCCCCAAATTCCTTTTTTTTTTTTTTCTTTTTTCCCCCTCACAAGGAACTGGCCAAGGGCACAAAAAAAAATGGGTAACACAAAGGCCCCCTTTTTTGAGTCCCTATAAGAAACAGTAAGGGAATAAAAAAAAAAGTGGGGTGACCAATTTAGTTCGGGAGGTGTCCCCTTTTATTTCTTTTGAAAAGATTTAAAAAAAAAAAAAAAA